>BPTQ01000008.1:85901958-85940498 GCA_019973895.1 Chrysanthemum seticuspe
CGTATATAGTGTCGTACATAAGTACTCTGTTAGTAGGACTACTACTAGTAACTTGGGTGTCACTCCTGTCTCTCCTTTTCCAAAACGAGATAAGAAACCCCGTCAAAACCTCCTACTTCGTATGACTACTGGTTGAAACCATATCAAACGAACTGACTGTATGACATATACTAGACGTCAGGATACTAGTAGGAAAAACGTCTAGTACGTTTTTTCCTAAGATATCGTCAACAGTCACCATACCCACCACATTACTGTGTCGAGTGTGAAAACAAACAAAAAACTCCAACTGAATCTGAAACTCCTTGACCTCCTTCGACTGAAACAGAGGAACTAACCAAGTCCCTGGAAAAGTTACCTAAGGTAAAAAAGTCATTCGAAGGAGTGTTCAAGTCAGTCAACGACCTAAACTAGTCGAAGTCACCCCTGTCGCCTACTACTTCAGAGTCGTCCTCATCTGAGAACAACCTAATCAAAACGAACAGAAACTTCCTACCAAGATGGTGCAGGTCTGGAAAGAAAACCACTTACTCCTAACTTAACATCACCTCATTCGAGTCTCGAACCTCGTCGTGGGACTTCTCCAAAGTCACCACCTTCGCCACGAACTCTAAGACGAAGTCTGAGTCTCTACACAAGTCATGGTGACCCGTGTAGTCCTTCAGGCTCGTACGAGAAATCTCGAACTGAAAGTCCGAGATCTTAGGAAGGTCTTAGCTTCAAACCTTCGAATGAGAGTCCTAATTGAGCAAGTTAGGTAAGTGACCTTAAACTTAGTCGGTTGTATGAACATTAGTACGGTGGTCTGTGTTTACAGTCATAGGTGAAGATCATCTCCCTGACTCTCTCAACAAAGACCAGTCTCCTAAGCCATTTGTGTCTGGTGGCATGATTACAAGTATGTTGGCTGATTCAAATTCCAGTGAATGGATTGAACGAGTTAATCCTGAGAGTAAGCTTCCAAACTTCGATTCTGGAAGGATTCTAGAGCCTGAAAGTCAAGCTCTAAAGAGCATGCTCGGACTTCCTGATGTGCCCAGTGGTACTGAACACATCTCTGAGTCTGAAGCAGAATCTCAAGCACCGCTTCCACCACTGAAACCTCTTCAGGGTGCTGCTCCAAGCTCTGAGCTTACTCCACTACAATTCAATCCTCATTCACCAAAAGAAAGGTCTGGACGTGGTAGAACCATCCTTCAAAGACAAGCAAAACTAATCCAACAAGAGTCTACTCCTGCTGAGACTTCATCATCCGCTGTCCCCACTGAAGCTGATCAAATCCAGCAACTGACTGAACTTGTGAGGAAGCTTACTGAAAAAATGGAATCCATTGAAAAGGTCCCTGAACCAATCAAGGAGACAAAGTCAGCTTCCTCCAGTTCCTCAAAGTCTAAGTCAACCTCAAAAAACAAACAAAAGTGTGAGCTGTGTCATTACACCACCCATACCACTGACAACTGCTATAGAATCCTTTTTTGCATGATCTGCAAAAAGGATGATCATAGGACTGCAGATCATATACAGTATGTCAGTCAAGCAAACTATACCAAAGTTGGTCATCAGTATGCTTCATCCTCCAAAACTGCCCCAAAGAATAGAGCAAAACCTTTTCCTCTCTGTCCTCACTGTGGGTTCAATGATCATCATCAGGATGATTGTCTCATGAATACATGCTGTGATATATGCGGTAATCCAGCTCATGAGACATCCCAACATGACAGTATCATTCATGGAAGGAGAAATTCCAAACAACCCAGAGTCACTGAGTCATCCTCAGCCTCTAAATGCAAAACCTGTGGTAGCACCTTGCACACAACCACTGACCATGAGTCGATTGCAAATTTCAAAGAGACCTTGAGATCCAAGCCCACTAGTAAGTGGGTCACGAAGAGAAACTAATTCAGTTTACTACTTGTGCAGAGACATGCCAGGGAGCCTATTTGGCATCTAGACAGTGGATGCTCAAGAAGCATGACTGGTGTGAAGGAATATCTGCACAAGTATGTAAAGGAACCAGGGCCCAAGGTAGTATTTGGTGATAACTCATCATGTCCCACTGAAGGTTATGGTTCAGTAAACTGCAATGGAATAGTTTTCTCTAGAATAGCCTATGTCAATGGTCTCAAATACAATCTCATCAGTGTCAGTCAACTATGTGATGCAAAATTCATTGTACAATTCAATGATAAACAAGGTACCATTTTTAATGCCAACAAGGAAGTTGTGTTGATAGCTCCTAGGAGAGATGATGTTTATGTGCTTGACATGACAACTCTCTCCCAAGATGGAACTTGTCTCTTTGCTAAAGCCACTGAAACTATCAACTGGCTGTGGCATAAGAGACTCTCACACTTGAACTTCAAAAACCTCAACAACTTGGCAAAACAAAACAAGGTCCTTGGCTTACCATCACTGGTCTTTGCAAAAGACAAACCATGCTCTGCCTGTGAAAAGGGTAAACACCACAGAGCATCATTCAAAACCAAACAAAATTTCTCCATCAAAAGCTGCCTTCACCTCCTGCACATGGATCTCTTTGGACCTGTCAGTCCCAGATCAATCCAGCATGAGAAGTATACACTTGTCATTGTTGATGAATTCTCAAGATACACTTGGGTATACTTTCTTTCAAAAAAGAGTCAGGCAGCTGATGCAATAATGTCATTCATCAGGAAGATTGAAAACCAGAATGACATTACTGTCAAACAAATCCGTACTGACAATGGTACTGAGTTCAGAAATCAAGAACTTGAGAGTTTCTGTGATGAAAAAGGAATTTCTCAAAATTTCTCATCTCCTTATACCCCTGAACAAAATGGGGTTGCTGAAAGGAAAAACAGAACTCTCATTGAGGCTGCTAGAACTATGTTAAATGGCTCAGCCCTCTCAAAACATTTCTGGACTGAAGCAGTCAAAACTGCCTGTTACACTCAAAACAGGTCAATCATTGTCAAAAGACATAATAAAACCCCATATGAGATCTTCAAAGGTAGACTTCCAGACATCAGCTATTTTCATGTGTTTGGATGTCCTGTGTTCATTCACAACCACAAGGATCATCTAGGCAAGTTTGATGCAAAAGATGATGATGGATACTTTTTAGGCTACTCACTGATCTCCAAAGCCTTCAGGGTTTTTAACACAAGGAGACAACAAGTTGAGGAAACCTTTCATGTCACCTTTGATGAAAGTACTAAAAGCATCAGGTTCACCAACACCTTAGTGGAGGAAATTGGAATTGATAACTCATCAAGATATCCTCCTGATGAGTACAGCACTGAACTCAATTCCTCATATCAAGCTGATGCTGACATCTCATATTATGTCTTACCCCACAACCTACCCCAACCAACCATCAATGAATTCATTGATAATCAGTCTGTCCCTACTGGGATGAGTAACAATGATCCAAATGATCAGGAACCTGTAACTCATGATCCTCATGACATCTCAACAGATATTCTAAATGATCCTGTGGCTCTAGAACCTGAACTCACATCTGAACTCCCAGTGACATCTTCAAGCTCAGATCCCAGACCACAAAGTAAGTGGACTAGATCTCAGGACATTGAGCTCGTAAACATCATTGGTGAACCCACTGAGGGCATGCTCACTAGAAGCATGGCTGCTAGTCTAACTGCAGCTTCAGCCAATGAATGTCTTTATGCTGATTACCTATCAGACATTGAACCCAAAAGTGTCACTGAAGCTCTAAAACACCCAAGCTGGGTTCAGGCTATGCAAGATGAATTGCAACAGTTTGATAAAAACAAGGTCATGACCTTGATCAAATGTCCTCAGGATGTAGTAGTCATAGGAATGAAGTGGGTTTTCAGAAACAAGACTGATGAAAATGGCACTGTCATTAAAAACAAAGCCAGACTTGTAGCCAAAGGATACAGTCAACAAGAAGGCATTGACTATGATGAGACATTTGCTCCTGTTGCAAGAATGGAAGCCATCAGGATCTTCCTTGCATATGCAACATACATGAACTTCAGGGTCTACCAAATGGATGTTAAAAGTGCATTCTTAAATGGTGATCTCAAGGAAGATGTGTATGTTCAGCAACCTCCAGGCTTTGAGAGTTGTGAATTCCCTGACTATGTCTGCAAGCTTGACGCCCTTTATGGACTTAAACAAGCTCCCAGGGCATGGTATGAAACTCTCTCAGCCTTCCTGATACAAAACAAGTTTGTCAGAGGAAAGATAGACAACACACTGTTTGTCTATAGAACCCAACAGGATGTGATACTAGTCCAAGTGTATGTTGATGATATCATCTTTGGCTCAACAAACTACAAACTTTGCAAACAGTTTGAAAAACTGATGACAAAGAAGTTTGAAATGAGCATGATGGGGGAACTCACTTACTTTCTTGGACTTCAAATCAGGCAAACTGATAAAGGTATATCCATCAGTCAAGAGAAATACACCAGAAATCTCTTGAAGAAATATGAGATATTTGACTATGCCTCAGTGAAGACACCAATGGTTCCACCTAACAACCTTGGACCTGATCTCACTGGCAAATCAGTCAATCAAACTCATTTCAGAGGGATTGTTGGCTCACTGATGTATCTAACCGCTACTAGACCAGACATACAATTCTCAGTCTGTTTAATAGCAAGATATCAGTCCAATCCCAAAGAATCCCACCTCACTGCAGCCAAAAGAATACTCAGGTACCTGAAAGGAACCCCAAACCTTGGACTATATTATCCAATATGCTCAGGGTTTGATCTCAAGGGTTACTCTGATTCTGATTATGCTGGCTGCAACATGGACAGAAAAAGTACCTCAGGGTCTTGTCAATTTCTTGGAGGAAAACTGGTGTGTTGGAGTGCAAAGAAGCAACAATCAGTGGCTATGTCCTCAGCTGAAGCTGAATATGTAGCTGCAGCAGGATGCTGTGCCAATGTATTATGGATGAAAAGTTAACTCAGTGACTATGACATCCATTACAAAATCGTGCCTATCTTCTGTGATAACACTAGTGCAATTGCAATCTCCAACAACCCTGTCCTCCACCAAAGAACCAAACACATTGATATCAGATATCACTTCATCAGGGATCACATAATGAAAGGAGACATAGAACTTCATTTCATCCCTACTGAATATCAACTGGCTGATATCTTCACCAAACCCTTGGATGAGCCTACCTTCAGGAGACTGAAAGCTGAATTGGGAATGCTTGACATTGAAAGTCAAGTATTTGAAAACCAATCTCAGTAAGTTCTCTGACATGGTTCATCCTCCCTGAAAATCCAAAATAAACTTCTCACTGAATGAGTAATACTCATTCAGGGTCCCTGACACTTGACAAAGAGCATTGAATGAGTAACTAAATGGTCCAAGTATCAGTTACTTTAATGTCCTAGGTTGGTAACTATGCCAATTTAATAAAGGAATATATGTCTCTTTGTCTTACTGTCATCCCACTTGGCATTTATTGCCTCTCACAAGAAATATCAAATTGATATTTTTTCTCTGCAAAGGTGCACTTTTACTGTGCGCCTCAACTGTTCCCTTGAAAAACGGGATTTTTACTGCGGGTAATGGAGTGGTAGCATTAAATGGGAATTTCAAAAGTCTTTCAAAAACCTACTCTTAGTTTTTCCATTTGTGCACAAAACACCCCTCTTATCACTCTATAAATACCCTCTTCTTCTACACAAACAACACACACAAATCAATTTCTGCAATTAAACTCTGTCAAAATCTTTTCTCAAATCCAGAAATATTTGTGTGTTCTTAAAACCTTCAAAACCTCTTTTGGAAAACCTTTCTTGTAAACATTTACAAAAGTTTTTCATCACTAACTAGAGAGATCTAAACATTTTTAACTGTTCTTGCCAAACGTTTTTTTAAAAAAAAAACCTAAAAACTTCTTTAAAAGATATGGCTAGAACACAATCTCTCCAGTTTGCTTCTCAGTGGGTAGGGGATCTATCAAACGTTGAATTCAAAACAAACAATGTCATAGGTAATTTTGAATACCCTGAAAATGTCCCAACCTATAAAGACATTGTAAAATTTTTATTCAACTGCCCACTAAAAACGACCTTTGTAAAGTGTCCCTCAGTGGTGTACCCAAACTACCTCAGGGAGTTTTGGGCAACTGCTAAAGCCTTTGACCCGACACCTTCGACTGATGAGAATAACCTTAGACCACTCAGGGAGTATCTCATCAGGTTCAGTCTTAATGGGGGGCAACAATATACCCTGGATTACAAAACTTTTTGCACTTCAACAGGGTTAGATTACAACAAAGGTGTTTATGTCGCCCATCCTGAACCTTCCACAGTGAAGGATGGGTTAAAACAAATCGTTTTGGATCCCACATTTTTGGACAGGACCTCAGTCACTAAAAGTTCATTCCCCGTGGCTTGGAGGATCCTTTTCACGTTTGTGATTCAGGTCCTCGGCGGGAACCACTCATCCACTGAACAGGTTAACTCTATTCAGTTGATGATGGCATACTGCCTGATGAATGGGGTCACTGTCGACATAGGGGAGATCATTTACAGTGATCTTGTAACGAAGCTACAGAGCAAAACTAGGAGGAAGTATATTTCGTATCCTAGGTTTGTCTCTTGTGCTTTACAATCGTTACTGGGTGCCAATTATACTCAGGATGAAAAATTTGGAAATTTACCTGGCATCCTGAGTCCTTCAAACTTTCAAAAGGACCCATCCCTTGTCACACCTATAGAATTGACGGCCCATATGGTTGCTGTAAACAACCAGGAGGGATCAGTGTCTCCAAACCCTGCTCTTAAAAAGAAAAAGGGGTAGTCTCAGACTGGGACTAAGACTAAACCAAAGTCTCAGGGCCCTGAGGCTTCAGGAGCACCGCCGAAGAGGCACAAAAGGCCTGAGACCAAAAAGACACCCACTGACCAGGCAACAACCACCCCCGTGACAACGAAGGACACTGATACATCACAGTCAGTGCCCTTGGTCACACCTACTACTCCCCAAGATCCAGAGGGAAACAAACAACCCGCTGGTAGGGGAGCGCCTTCCACTTTGCCCGGTGATGACATTAGCAAATCAAAGCCTTTGTCTGAGGGCACACTGATCAATCCCAAAGACTCAGGGGAAAACAAACAATCCACTGATAGGGATACAACATTCACTGACTCTGCTAAAGGCATTGGGAAATACCCACCAGTGTCTCAGGGGTCACTGGGGGACAAAGACTCGGAGGGAAAGAAACAACCCGCCGATACGGAACCCAAAACCAATCCTGACTCCCGAGAAGACGCTGGGAAACTCCCACCAGTGTCCGAGGGGTCCACGGGAGACAAAGACTCAGAGGGATCAATACCACCCGCTGATATGGAACCCATTCCCACTCCCTTGTTAACTGTTGCTGAGGTTACTGAGCTGCTAGAATCTGATGATGACTTTGCTGAAAGTGATGAAGAAATCTTATCAGCAGGGGAAGAAGTGGACGCTGAGGTTCAAGCTGAACAAGAGCCTCAGCCTGATCCACAGGCACAGACTGAGTCACCGTTTCTACCTGAAGACAATGACTCAGCCTCATCTTCCAGCTCTGACGAATTCAAAAGATTTGACAATGTTCATCCACTCACTGAAAGACAACTGGTTAAGTGGATCAGTAGGGCTTCAAGGAGGCTATTTTCTGGGGTTACTGAACAGTTTTGGGATCAACACACTGAGGCTGCTGCCAGTTACGCTGACCTTAGATCTGATGTGCTCACCTTCAACGAAAATGTTCATGAGCACAGAGATCTTATGTACCATCATCTTGTCAACCTGGATGAACACATGGTTAAGTTCCTCAAGCATCTTCAGACAGTTGGGGTTACGATTGATGAAATCAGGGACGCTGTCAAAGAAGACCCAGCGCTCAATGCCAAAGTGCTGGAGGCAACTGAGGCATATGCAAAGAATTCATCCAGGCTCACTGACCTTATAGAGATGCTCAAGTCTGCGAATGTTCAGGGTCTTCAAACTTCAGTTCAGACTCTTCAGACCACCATGGACTCACTAAACACTCAGGTAGCTACCTTGACTCAGGCCTCGTCTTCAATGGCTTGGAATCTTGGTCCACGAATGACTGCCTTGGAGTTATCTCATGCAAACTTGGATGCAAAGGTCACTGGTCTTCAAGCAGATACTTCAGAAATAAAGGCCATGATGATTGAAATCTATCAGGCCTTCAAAGGTCAAGCTGGTCAGTCCCCCTCAGCACCTACTCCAACTCTTGCCCTCACTGACGCTACGGCAACAGTTGAGGGGGAGAATACTGCTGAAGAAACTCCTCTTCACACTGAGGGGGAGCAAACACCACCAGTCTCAGCAGCACCAGTCTCTGCAGTACCAATCTCATCACTTCCACCTCAAGCAACAACAACAACTACACTGACAGTCTTAACACCAATCATGACAACACCACCTCCCATAATTGCATCATCCTCCTCAGGACAGGACAAGGGCAAAGGCATACTAACAACTACTGAGCCTGAGAGGATTCCCTACAAAATAGGTGACACTGAATACCTCTTCACTCCTCAACAGCTAACCAAACACCTTGCTAAAGAAGAGAGGAAATTGAAACAAGCTGAGGATGAAAAGAAGACTAAGGAGGCATTGACCAAAGTGATTGCCGAAGAAGCTGAAAATGTGGGAATAGATGCAAGCAAGCTCAAAAAGGGTCAGGCAGGACAGAAGTTCATGGAAGCTCAGGCTGCTCAAATGGCTGCAATGAGAGCTCAGTATGATGAAAAGAGAAAGAAATCTGAAGCTCTCAGGCAAAGCAGAATTAAAGAATATAACTGGACAATGACCAACCGAAGGCTTCCTGAAAAAATCACTGATGTCAAAATCATTCCCAACACCAAACCATTGGCTATGAATGTTTACAGGGGAGATGACAAAAGACACTTTGAGGTTCATGATCCCTTAAAATTCAGTGACTTTGGGATCACTGAACTTGATGAACTTGCTCCAATCATTGAAAAGAAGAAGAATGCGGTGGTCAAGGACCTGATGAAAATGCTCAGTAAAAGATATGAAAGGCTGAGGGAAGCACCAGCCCAACTGAGAATTCAGCCTGCCTTGACTGCACCTCAAGGATCTCAACCACAAGCTTCCACTGGCAAAAGGAAAAGAGTTGATTTCCAACCTGAGATCAAAGTGCCTGGCCTTGAATGTAACAGAGAACTGCCTGAGGGTGTTAATTTTGTGAACTGTCTAGTGATTGAAGAGCCTGAAAGAGGGCTATTCTACATTGATGTCTACGGGAACCCTGCATTTCAAAGATGGAGTGACATTGATCAGGCTGGAGTAGCTGCAATGATCAGCTATATTCCTGTGGCCTCTCAGATCCAATCCCCAGCAAACGTCAGGTTCTGTCAAGACCTGAACGCTAAGATCAGAGACCATCCTGACAGGGAAACACTCATCACCAAGAAAGTGAAGCTTGAAGCTCTGGGTATCCATCTGGATTGACATCATTTTGTTTTATCTCTTGTACTAGTGATAGGAACTATGTAACCTGATCAATAAACGATGTATGTTTTATTCATTTACTCAGTGTTCCTTATTGTATTCATTAGTACATTCAGTGTAAGAAGAAGCCTCTTGCTCACTTACACTGATCAACCACTTAGGCTATTTGTATATCCAAATAGGGGGAGACTGTTGGGTTCAGTAAATACCCAAACCCCTTAATCTAGGATTTGAATAGAAAATAGCCCAAGTATTTAATCCGTTAACACAAACAGGTCATTGAGTGCATAGTCTCTCAGTGAGTCGTCTTCAGGGTACTCAGTAAGAGGCAAAGAAGAAGTCTCTCCACTCAGTAAGGCGGAACTTAAAGGGTGAAGACTGAGTCAAGAAGAAGATGATGGATTCAGTGAGTGATGACAATAACTCACTGAATCCCTAAGATTCCTCTCCAACTTCTTACACTGAAGACAAACTGAAGTAGAAGACTGAAGAATGTAAAGACTGAAGAAAGAGCGGGACAAGGCGGGAAAGGTTGAATCAGATAAGACGAAGTCCTTATCAACCAAAGTCAACTTTCCCTGAATGGCAAAACATCAGGCTCAGTGTCATCACTGAATTTAGGAAAGTAGTCTTGTCTCTTACCTAGAATAGTCTTTGTAAACAGAGACAAAATACATCTGTATTTTGTCTTCTGTATGATGTCAGTTTGTCACTTAGGAAAGAGTCAAATATCATACATGTATAAATAACATAAGAGATGGAGTGAAAAGGTTAAGCTTGTGAATTGTAAAAATACATACACGCAAGCCATCTTTTCACTCCTCCAAATACAACTTAGTTCCTGAGATAGCTCAGTGAGCTCTAAGAGTTGTGCTCAGACATAGCCTGAGCTTAGAGAGGAATCACCCAACTTTGTCATTTCAATCCCAAGTACTATTCCGCAAGTACTTGGGTAACGTATTCTTTGTTGAATTATTTCTAATAAGAATATGATGTTGAAAATTACTTAGTGTGTTTTCTTTATGTTAATTTCAGTCATTGTTCACTTTTAACTTGTTTTATAAACTTGAACTGTTTTAAACGATAGTGAACGGGGAACAACACAATCTTAACACATATATTCATTTTTCAACAAATCATGGCATGAAAGCATGTTAAACAGTTAACGCGTAGAAGGTCATATGCGTAAGTCAAAACCCTAGAGTTTTAAAAATTACGCATATGATTTCTAGCCATAGTAATTGCACCAAACGTTTTCTGGTAGGTCTTAGATGTTATAAGAGTCTAATAACCAAATTTTAACACTCAATTCGTGGTGAATTAAAAATACCCAAACTCAAGAACATTAAATCCTAATTTCTAATTCTGACTTAATTAGTGTTTCTGGGTTGTTATAGGGCCAGGAAATCTTTAATTCAACATGATATAAACAATTCACAACAATCTTTTTGACCAAAAACCTTCACATTTGAAAACACCCAATTCGACTTAAGAACCCTAATTTTGAAAAACCTTCAATTCGTGTTTCTGGGTGGATTTAGAGGATAAAATTAGTGTCATTGATGTTAAAGACATGTTTTGACACAATCCTTTTAACCACAAACACCCATTCTGGATTATGAGTTCTTACGCTTATGCGTAGAACACAAAAAACAATCATAGACAAAAATTTGACCGTTGGATTCGTGTAAAAATCAAAACCTATGTTTGTAAACATGTTAAGATCATGAAACAACTTACAAATTGATGATCAGAAACACAGATTTGAAGAACGAATTTCGTGCGTAGGATTGGTTAGGTTTATGAGTAATAAATGTGATGAATATGTTAGGTGGAGTCTTTTTATTTAAAATAACTTTAAACTTTTGGCAGTTTTGGTCCCTCCACCTTTTCCATTTTCATACAAAGCAATTTAACTTCCGTTTTGGTTATCAAACAAAGATTTTAAGAAAGAAACATGACGACACTCCCCCTTGACTTAAGAAAGTAATGAAAGGTTATAAATTTTAGTCCGAGGAGTGTCATTTAACCAGAAAAGTTTGCCACCATTGATAAAAGAAACAACCGGGAAATGATAACATGCAAGTACACGAATGTATTTGAAACAGTTTGGTATTAATTTTCTCCCCCTCAACACTTGATCGGAAAAATACTGAAATTTGAAAGATTATAGTGTTGAAGGAAGAAATGTACTTGCCATGTTGAAAGAAAATTAGATTAGAAGAATATTTTTGTTGTTTTATCAGGTTTTATATTTTTGTATTTTGTTTTTGAAAAAATTATTTACAAAAGATATTTTTGGTGTTTGACAGGTTTTTAAGACTGTTTTAAGAGGTCATCCAATTCCTCTTGAGTCAAACACCTCATACCAATCCGGTGGACCAACTCATTAAACCTAGCGGGAGGCAAGGCTTTGGTGAGAAGATCTGCTAATTGGTATTCTGTACCCACGAAGTATAATTCAACTGTACCCTGTTCCATGTGGTCCTTGATGAAATGATAGCGAAGATCGATGTGCTTTGATTTCGAGTGCTGAACTGAGTTGCACGAGATCGCAATGGCACTCCGATTGTCGCAGTACATCGGTATTCTGTCAAATACGTAACCATAGTCTTTGAGTTGTGTTCTCATCCAGATGACTTGAGCACAACACGCGGACATGGCTACATATTCTGCTTCGGTTGATGACAGTGATGTACAATCCTGCTTCTTCGATTGCCAAGACACCAGTTTATCACCAAGAAATTGTAGTGCTCCTGAAGTACTTTTTCGTGAATCTAAGCATCCTGCGTGGTCAGCGTCTGAAAAAGCGATTAGTTCAAAACCAGAATCCTTCGGATACCAGATTCCCAAGTTAATGGTTCCCTTGATGTATCGGAGGATTCTTTTAGCCTCAGAGAGGTGGGTTTCAGTTGGTCGCGACTGATAACGGGAGCAGAGATATACGGCAAATACAATATCAGGTCTGCTAGCTGTTAGATACATGAGAGACCCAATAATACTTCGGTATTTTGTAGGGTCCACTAATTTCCCATGTAAATCAGCGTCTAGCTTCTTGGTATGAGTCATTGGTGTGGCATAAGTGTCACAGGTTTTCATTCCAAATTTGTTTAACAATTCAAGGGCATATTTGGACTGACTCAAGAAAATACCACGGGGTGATTGATGAACTTGCATTCCTAGAAAGAACGTAAGTTCACCCATCATGGACATTTCAAAATTTTTCTTCATTAGTTTTGCAAAAGCGATTGAGTACTTTTTATGTGTAGACCCAAAAATGATGTCATCCACGTAAATTTGAACAATTAAGATATGTGCCCTGTGATATTGTATAAAAAGAGTTGGGTCAACCGAACCTTTGGTGAAATTATTAGCAATGAGGAAAGATGATAGCTTATCGTACCATGCCCGAGGGGCTTGTTTGAGACCATAAAGAGCTTTGTTTAGTTTGTAGACATGGTTCGGGAACTCAGGATCAACGAATCCTTCTGGTTGGCTGACATAAACCGTTTCTTTCAGTTGTCCGTTGAGAAACGCAGTTTTGACATCCATCTGAAAGACCGTCATATTCATATGAGCCGCGAACGCGAGAAATATCCGAACAACCTCAAGACGAGCAACCGGAGCAAAAGATTCTTCAAAGTCTATTCCCTCTTCCTGACGATAACCCTTAGCAACTAGACGTGACTTGTTGCGGATGACGTTCCCTTCAGCATCCAATTTGTTTTTCCAAATCCATTTGAGACCAATGACGTAGACCCCTGTTGGTCTTTCAACCAGTTCCCATACTTCAAGACGTTTGAATTGGTTGAGTTCTTCTTGCATGGATTCAATCTAGTTGTCTTTTGTCATTGCGCCTTTAATGTTTTTAGGCTCAGATTGACAGACAGTGAGTGCATAAATGCAATGTTCACCATCTGTGTGAAGACGTTGTCTCGTAACGACTAGTTGATTTGGGTTGCCAATAATATTTGCCAGAGGATGGTCTTTTGTCCAACGATATGTAGAGGGTTGATGTTGGTATACATTGTGCAGATTCTGAGGATTCAAATGGTTTGTTGATGATTCCGCGACATCAGGTGCAGCAGTGTCATTAGCAAACGGGTTAAAGAACGCATTTGGATCAAAATCTGCAGGTGGGGGTACTTCATTAAGAATATCATCAGCCGGTTCATCATTGTTGGAAGCGGTTTGTTCAACTGTTGTGGTGAAGTCAACTGGTGGTGCTTCTGCAACAGTAGTTGTTGTAGCGGGTGTATCAGGTATAAGAGTATTATCAGGTTGAGCAGCGGAAACAGCGGATACACCTGGAGCACGTTAATCAATATCGTCACTGAACAGCGGAGCAAATAACTTTTCCATTTGTTGACGAGTGAGCTGGGGGCTTTGTTCAGCTGATGATGGGGGTTGAGGGAAGTTTAAACGGTTGTGACCGGGTTCTAAGCTGTTATACTCAGAAGCCATATCCGTAAGTTCATCAAAATGAGCATGAATCGTTTCCATCACCTGTTTTGTACGACGATTCCAGATCCGGTAACCTTTAGAATTCTCACAATATCCAATAAAGACTCCAATGTCAGCTTTGGCTTTGAGCTTTCCAAAATCATCACGATCATTATTCGGATAGCAAAGGGATCCAAATACATGAAAGTGTTTGAGATTCGGTTTATGGTTGTGGACAAGCTCGAAAGGTGTTTTGTTGTGGCGTTTTGTGATCATAGAACGGTTTTGAGTATAGCATGCAGTAGATACAGCTTCTGCCCACAAGTAATCTGGAAGTTTAGCATTGATTAACATTGTTCTTGCAGCTTCCACTAACGTTCGGTTTCATCTTTCAACAACTCCGTTTTGTTCTGGTGTACGTGTAATAGATGTTTGATGCTGAATTCCCACTTTCTCATAAAATTCACGAAGGGTATGGTTAACAAATTCAGTTCCTTTGTCTGTTCTGATTAGTCTGATGGTGTTGCGGAGCTGAATCTGTATTTTTGTGAGAAAGGTGATGATCATCTTTGGAGCTTGGTCTCTGATGCGAAGAAAGTAGACCCAAGTCCAGCGTGAGTAGTCATCAACTATTACCAAGATTTAGCGTTTACCATTAATCATTTGCACGCGCATCGGGCCACACAAATCCATGTGAAGAAGATGAAGCACATGCTGAGAGTTGTGTTCCACCTTTGAAGGAAAATGAGCACGAGTGCTTTTCCCTTGTTCACAGGCTGAGCAAAGGTGATCTTTTGAATACCGGAATCGTAGGAGACCTTCAACTAGTTTGTGTCGAGCAAGGTTGGTGATGGTTTGAAAGTTTAGATGTGAGAGACGACGGTGCCATAGCCAGGATTTTGTTGATGTTGCCTTTGAAAGTAAGCAGATGGGAGATGAAGCAACCATGTCTTGCATAGAGATAGTGTAAAGACTAGAATTACGCGAGCCAGACATAAGGTCATTTCCTTGTAGATCACGAATGAAACAAGTTTTCTCCCGGAAAGCAACCTCCAAATCTCCATCACAAAACTGACCTACTGAAAACAGATTGTGACCGAGGCCTTCCACATAGTAAACCCTGCTGATTTCGATGTTCCCATTGATATAGTCTTCGTAGCCCATGATAGCTGCGAAGTGATCATTCCCGAATCTGACAGTGCCAATGAACTTTGCAATAAAGTTTGATAACAGTTTAATGTTGCCTGTCATGTGTCGGGAACATCCGCTATCAACAATCCAGAGAATGATCTGTATCACCTGCATTACACACAGACGACACAGATGGAATAGAAGTAGATGTGGAACCCGAAATGTTAGAGGGTTCCAAAGCAGTTATAGTAGACATACACACATTAATAACTTTAGGCATCCATTTAAATCCTAATGTGTTATATATCCATTTCTGCCATCTATAACTACTGTTTGCTTTAGTCTTTGTGAATGCACTAGGTGGTACTACATTCTTAGGAGGTGAAACTGGAGCTACAGGGACAACAATGCTTGCCTTAGAATCTAAAGAAGGCGGTCTACCAAGCACAGACTTAGAATGATTAGTGGGCCTAGAGGTATGCCGATTCTTAGGATTCCGTAAACGAGAAATTATAGCTTTAGCAACACATTTGTCATGACAATCAGAATTCATACTTTTACGACAAATAACACAAGGTGCATCAGGCTGAATATCAAAGGTACTTAAAGGTTTAGCATTCGTTACATCACTATTTCTATTACATTTGTCAGACGCAATATCTATAGTGGAAGCAACGTGAGTCTTATTCATAGTCCTAGGGTGTTCTTCTACTTTAGCATTCCTTATTGATCTTTTCTTAGGTCGCAACTTCCTATTCTTCGATTGAGTGAACCTAGGCTGTGAAGTGCAGACGTTTGGAAAAGACGTAACTATTCCTGTTTCAGTAGAAGGAAGCACGTTAGCAACTTGTGATTTGGCAGTAGGGATTCTAGGTGCACGATTACTAAGTGTTACTGGTGCTAATCTCTTAATGATGGTTGGCGGAAGTTGTTCATACTTTCCTAACATTTCTCTTAACTTAGAGATAGTGTGAATCAAATCTTGATTTTCAGAACGAATATTACCAGCAAAATTCATGACTTCTCTAGTGTGAGCAAGATAGTGAGCAAGTTCGTTTGATGCTTCATGACGAGTCTTATTGAGTAAATCAAATATGACACCATATTCCTGTTTAACTTTTACAAGTTCTTGTTCATATTTTGAGATTTGACTTTTCAAAGACACGTTTTGATCATCCAGTTGCTCAAGTTTAGGATCAGAAGATTTTGCACGCAACTGAGCGATTTTGTTTTGAAAACCAAGTTGTTTATTGTGAATATCTTTTTCACACCAATTAAGACGACGTTTTGCATCGTAAAGTTCGTTAAGTAATCGTTCATTTTCAGCTTTTAAAGACTCGATCTGAAGCACATTATCAGTATTCTCAACAGTTACCACAGAGTCAACCTTATCAGCAGAGATATAATCAGATGCATGTGGCAAAGAATATAATAACACAACATTATGGATATCAGCACATATAACATCTTTCAAGAGTCGATCAACATCTTTTCTCAACATTTTCTTTTTCCGTTTAGTATTAGAAATAGATGTTTCTGTTTTCTCGAAAACGACCTTCATCACTCCAAGTTCCTTATGAAAATCCCGTTCCCAAGACAATGCACAATTTTTCAAATTCTTAACATTTGGTAAAAGATTTTTCTGAAAAATGTCTCTTTGTTCGCGCGCCAGAGGCGATTGAAAGTGTTGAACTTTGATTTCAGAATGATATTCTATCTCATGTTCTAAAGTTTTGAGGTCAGCCATGAAAATATCAAAATATCTAAGAATTTTGTGATTTTCAGGTTTTGAGTTTACTTCACTGATGGAAGGTAAAGGACCATAAATTTGTGCATAATGTGGTTGGGGAATAACATTAGAAGACTCAGGTATTTTGATGATAACCCTTGGTGTGTTAGAAGAATCCGTTGGTGTGACAAAAGTGATCGGTTTTGAATAATTAAAAGGTTTGTTGTAAACAACAGTTTTTAATTTTGATCGACTCTCATCTTCTGCATCTAATTCCTCTTGACGATGATATTCAACAACACTCATAACAGAATTATCAATTTTATATTCTGCACTGGAAACTTCAGGATTTGGTTTGAATGTTTTGGTTGAAAGCTTTGGTTTGTAATCAGCAAGATTTGGTCCATATCCTTTTGGATCGGGTTTTAAAGTAAACTTTTCAATAGCAGTTACTGACTCACCATGTTTGTAAACAACATTTTTAAACTCTTTAAGTTTTCGTTGCAAGCCGATAATTTCTTCAAGATGATTATCTATTCGGTTCGTGGAATGCTTTTTGTATGCAGAGAGCTGTTTTTGACAAGTTAACAACTCAGCCTTAGCTTTTAGATTTTCCAAGGTGAGAGCGTTAATTTGCTTTTTATGTTCATGTTTCAGTTGTTCTATCTCAGACAATAAAGCATTATTCGAAGCGGCTAGATCACGCATCTGTCTCTCTAAATATTTTTCGTTTTGATGAGATTTAGTAAAGGTTGCTTCAAAACCTTTTTCACGTTTTTCTTGAGTTTTGAAAAAGTTGAGTTGCTTTTGTAAACATTCAAAATCCTTGGTTAACAGTGCATTTTTACTTTTTAAGGTTTGATTTAATGCACAACATCCTTCAATTTGGGATTGCTGGTCTTTAAGTAAGAGAGCAAGATCTGGATGAGGCAAAAGTTCGGCTTGTTCAACAGAAGTCACAACATGATCATTATTTAGATCCTCAAGTATAACCATGGAGTCAATTTGATTATCAAAGGAAACCATAAGGTCATCTTGATCGTCAAATGTAACTACAGGGTCTATTTGAAAATCGTCGGAATGAGATGTAAATGACTCATTTTGAACATTCTGAGCCTTGCCGGATTCAGATGTTGGCGAAGATATTAGATCAGAGATAAATATGGTTTGTTCGGGTACCTGAGACAAGCCATCAGTGTCATACATTGGGCCTGTGTCACTCATGTGTAACTCATGCATATTAGCCATCAACATAACTGCTGCATTGGCCTGCAAATCCTCCATATCATCATCTGAGTCTGCATTTGCCATAAAACTCTGTTCTTTGTCTGTGAGAGATCCACCAGCTTCATCCTTAAGAGCCAAAAGAAGAGCTTCTTTGAAATAAGCACTGCCCCTAGTCCTCGGCTTTGGGCATGCATTAGCCAGGTGTCCCTTGTCATTGCAGTTGTAGCATCGAAGACCATTCAACCCATTCTGAGCATTTCCCTGTTCCACCACTGGAGCTCTGTTGTTGTTCCGACCCACAGCATTAAACCCTTGACCACCGCCCATCTGACGACCATAACCACGATTCTGAACTTCAACTCGTCCATTGTTTACAACAGCCTGATTTCGTGTGTTAGATGAGGAACGAATACGATTGTTGGATTTGTTGGTATAACGGCCAAAAGCATTAGCAATCATAACAAATCCTTGTTGTAATGCTTCGAACGGATCGATGTCCTCATTAGCTTCACTGACAATTGGTTGAGCATTGTTGTTGTTGTATTGAACCAATTGATTTTGTTGAGATTGTTGCTGTAAATGATCGTTTTGTGTGACAGAGGCAGTTGGTTGAGTTGCTTGTTGAGGAGGATAACTTTGTTGAGCATATAAGGCAAGTTGTTGATTTTCCGGATGTGTAGGTGGAGCAATTTGAGCACGGAGAATCCTTTCCCGATCAACTTCCTTTTCATGAGGCTTCAAGTAATCGTACAACAATCCATATGTAGAATGATGCATATTCTTCGCTTGACGGAGAAAAATGACATACTTCTCTCATTCAGGACCAAGACTACTCAGGAACTTAGTATTCACTGCAATTCTTGGCATGATGATGTTGTGTTTATCCAAATCATTGATGATGTCTGAAAATCGATGATGATAGGACTCTAGTGTCTCTCCAGGTTCAATCATGAAGTGTTCATAAGCCAAGTAAAATTTGGATTCCAAATCCTCCTGATTGAGTACAGATCCTTCCATAAGAAGACGAATATGATCCCACATTTTCTGTGCAGTCTTTTGAGCATCAACACTACGAAGAATTGGGTTTGGTAATCTTAAGAGGATATATTCCATTGCAAGCTCATCTGCTTCATAGTGTAGAAGTTCTTGAGGATTCAAGTCTGCAACAGTAGCAATGTTCGTTTGTTCATCTCTTGGTGGAATAGCATTTGGATCTCCGGGTACAATGACAGTAGGCATCTCAAATGGACCTTCCAAGATAACCTTCTTTAAGAACTTTCCATGTGGCTTCTTCAGATCACAAAACCTAAAGAACCTTATCACCCATTGATCGTAGTTTCCTGGAGTGAGCATTGGAGGTCTATCAAGTGATCCAGCCTCATGAATTGATTGTTGGCTGCTTAAAGCTTCACACATCTTTGCAAACCAAGTGGGTTCCTTCATAGTGTTCCTTGATGGATGTTGATTGAAGTCATTTGTGTAGGGTTGAACTTGAATACTTGGCAGTGTTTGAACCATTTGTGGTGGAGGAATTGCTCCAAGTTGTGGAGTATGTTGTTGATTAAATTTTTGTTGATAAATTGCTTGTTGTTGATTCCATTGTTGATGTTGTGGACTTAATTGTTGTTGTCGTTGAGAATAAGTGTAAGGGAAATAGTTAGAGTATGGTGGTTGTGACATATTGAAAACTTATGTTGGTAAAAATGGATCTTTGTAGTCGAATGAACCTTTGTTGATGAAGTGTCCTTAGGCGTAGAAATCACAAGAAACCAAGTAGGACTTATGCGTAAAAACACCAAAGTTACGCGTAACAAAGAGAGTTACGCGTAGTTTTAGCTTACGCGTAAGTATGGAAAAGACTCTAAAGTTAGGCGTAGACACAAAGTTAGGCGTAGAAATTTAGGCGTAGGATTACCTTATGCGTAAGACTAGGCTTAGGCGTAAGATTAATCTTAGGCGTAGGATTTCTACGCGTAAGCTTTATGCTTATGCGTAAGTTTAGGGTTTGGCCCAAATGATCTTTTACACTATCACAGTGCAAAAGATATCCAAAGTCGACGTATTTTCAGGCTTATCCAAGCAAGAAAACACGGAGTAAACCAGGAAACTGAAGATCAAACCACGGATAAAGTTACGCGTAAGATTAGGGTTTTGATACGCGTAATCTTACTCGTAAAAATTATGATGCCCAAATTTGTTTCTAAACCAGATTTTTGTTATGGAATAGCGTTAATAGTACCAAAATAACACAAAAGTGTGAACCTTGATGAACCAAAACAGCTAAACGGGTTCCGCGTAGAACTTCACCCACGAACAAAAACAAGCTTAAAAACTTAGAACCACGCGTAAAGTTTGAAACTTTTTGCCAAAAACAAGTATTTTAACACCTTAAAACGTTGAAAGTGCAAGAATCTTGGATTAATCGAACCAAAGTATCTTGTTATTCTACGCATAGGACCAAAACCCACTTCAAGAAATAACGATTCACCCAACTAGTTAGGCGATTGATACCACTGTTAGGTCACGAGATTTACAACACAAGCTTACTAGAAAGAGATAAAGGCGATTGAACAAGTAAACCAAACACACACACACGTTATTATAAGGACGGTTACGCGTAAGATGTGAATGAAAGAAAAACTTGAACAACCAACCCTCAAGTGAGGGTTATTACATAGTATTTATAGGCAAGGAGCTAGGGCAACACTCCTACTCCTTCCCTTTTCCTTATTGGACATGGGCCTAAGCTTATGGGCCTTCTACATAAGCTTGACCTTAAACAAACATAACGGCCATAATAAGCTACCTATTACATATGAGTAACTAACACTTGATTTAAGGTTTAGGAGTGATTCCAACACCTAGTAAAACTTGACCTCTCATCCCCTCTACCACAACTTCCATACCTCTAAGTCATAATAATGATTTCTTTCATTATCCAAGGTCTAGTTCATGAGCTATGTGATGAAGTATGTTTCATGTTCTACCACATCCTACTTGTGTCAACCACAACCTCAAACCACAAGCTACTTGTGTCAACCACATTCTACAAGTTTCTCACTACCACTACAATTCATGGTCACTCAACCATCCTCCACAAACATCTATGTTGTCAAAAGCCGAGTGAATTTCATAATGAAATGCGTCTCATCCCCAAATACATTTATTTTCTCATCTTGAACTACCACGATGATGCAAGTAGTAGGATTATTCTATTTTTGACACTAATCCTTTCTTTGTAGGTTCATATATATACACTTTGATGTGTATGGGATTCTCGTCTATATATGGACGAAATTTTACACTAATTTTTTTTCTTTGTAGGTTCACTCATATACATGGGTTTGTATATGGCACACTTGTCTTCGGACAAGGTTTACTTATTTTTTTTGTAGGTTCTTCTTGACGCCCTCGAGCTAGGGGGAGCAACAGTCGAGCATTTACAAAGTGCATCATATAACTCGTCCAACGATGAATATATTTTTTCACTAATTTTTTGTTTTGTAGATTTTCAAAACACACTAGGAGCACTTGACGTCCTCAATAGAGGGGAGCTTTCGTCAAAGCAAAAACATTGCAAATTTTGCAATACTTTCGTCTTAGCTTCCTAAAATACTTGACGCCCTTAACAAGGGGGAGCAACCGCCAAGGGGGAACATGCACACATTCATTCTTCAAAATTCCTTTATGTTTCAACAAAAGGGAGATTTCTTTCGCATCATATATTTTTCTTTTTTATTCCTTAACACTAACCTTGATGTAGGTTAAGCCTCAAAAAATTGATCCATTGAGCAGTTGGCAATAATGGTTATAATTCAAAGGATCTTTCTATGTATTTTTTTCTTTGTGTGATTCTCTAGGTTCCTCTTAAAGGCGAGATCACCACCTCTTGAAGATGTGCAAGCTCAAGGTCATGAGTTGCTAAGCTTCGTCATCATCAAGACCACTGAACTGAATCTTGTTGATAATTCTTTTCTTCCTCCATTAGTGTTTCGTGTTGAAGGTATTGGCATGGTGTGCCAATTGGAGCAATAAGGTGTTTTTTTTTTTTAATTTAACTTCACTAGGGATGATGCAAACTCGCCATTCTTGGGAGAAATTAAGTTTAAACTAAAAGGACACACCCTTTTTGTTTCGACAAAAGGGGGAGAAGAGTGTAAACGGAGAAGGTAATGTATAGGAAGTACGGACACAAGTAACTTTGACATTTTACCTATCTATTAAGTTTACATATATTTTGTCATCATCAAAAAGGGGGAGATTGTTAGTGCAAATATTACGATATTTAATCTATACAGTCTCGTTTGTTTTGTTGATGACAAACATGTAACTTGTAATACATAACGTAAAATAAATAAGTTACTTGTAATTATATTTTGTCACAACATACTTTCAATACCCCTCGACGACTTAAGTCCTTGTATGCTACAACACAGGTTCGTACATGTTTGTTATGTTGCGTTATGATCAAACCCCTAACAAACCATTAAACATGTTTAGTTAAATAGTTTATTAAACACTTAAGTAATTTTGGTTACTTACATTCTATAAAATACATAAACATAAGTAAATGTGTTGGGTAAAACCCATGACCCATGACCCAAGACCCATAACCCAATGTCTAGATACATTGTACCTTGGTGGGCACTCAAGTCCAGACCCATGACCCATGATCCATGAACCATAACCCATGGGTAAAGAGGAGCGTCCCACGGATCCCTCTAATTGCCCACGGATCCCTTGGAATTACAAGGGCCGGATCCCTCCAGAAGGGGTCCTTGGGGCAGAAACTTGTCTTGGCCTTTTTGCCTATAAATAGCAAGCCACTTCTTACCATTTCTTCACACCTTTGCACATAGTTTCTCTCCACCATTTCTAGCATATTTAGATCATTAGGAAACATGTAAACCACCCTCATCTCATATGATCATAATGCTTCTAACTTTCATTTGTTGTAAGCATACTCTCGAAGTGATCCTCCAAAGCAAGCCTAGAGATCTTGCATCCTTACCTATTGAAGTGATCACCCATCACAAGCATACAAGCACATGAAGATCTTCTACAACAAGCTTTGGAAACTTATCATCTTTGTGTTCTTGATGTTTGGTTTAGGATTTCATATCCATTAGACACATTGTCTTGGATAATTGTCTAGTATCATATTCTTGTATCTATAACTAGATTAGATGGTTTATGTGTTTGTGCAATAAAACACAAGGTTTTTTATGTTGGGCCACAAAACATAACAGGTGTCATAAATGTGTCATGTTGGTCGGGTAATGGTTCCTCCTTTGTAATGGAACCTGGTATCTAGCCTTGTACCGGATAAAGTGTAGGTGACGTTGTGATAGGTTTGGTTCTACCTCGTGGAAGGACTCAGTATCTAGCCTTGTAGTAGATAAAGTGTAGGCGACGTTGTGATAGGTTTGGTTCTACCTCGTGGAAGAACTCGATGTTTAGCTTAGTACCGGAAAAAGTGTAAGCGACGTTGTGTAAGGTTTTCTCCACCAAGAATGGAGTTTGTTGATCTAGTGAAGTAACTCTCGAGTAGGTGACTTGGGGAGTGGAGTAGGGCGAAGAGAAGCTTCGTGACCGAACCACTATAAATCGTCGTGTTGGTTTGCCTATCCTTTTACTTGTCGCTTTACTTTTATTCTTGCTTTATATTGTTTATTGTCTATGTGGTTGATGTCTATGTTTGTGATGCATACTTGGTCTTTCATACAGTCATAAACTATATTTATCACTTTACATATTATGACAAGCTTGATCAAGAAAAATAAACGGACTAATAATGGTGAAACTTGATTTATAATGAACCATTAATCTTGCGGAATCTTATGTGATATTAAGGGGTTGGCCTTACATGCCGTAATGCGTTAAATGCATCCTCGCATCGAGATTAGAAAATGCGATGGTTTATACTATATTTGATACAAAAGTTTTAAGTTTGAAACGGAAACGTATTCACCCCCCCCCCCCCCTCTACGTTTTCACAAACTCAAATGTTTTCCATGTCAAATTTGATGGTTTCTTTCTTCAAGAGTGTTCCCAGTTGGGTGTAGATAATCAATGAGTATCAGATATCACTTGAAATCGTGTTATCACTTTCCAATAGAAATTATTCGACCTTATGCCTGGGTTATACAAATATCTCTATGGGATAAGACCAAGTGGTGTTCTTGTTTTAGGCACAAATCAAGAACCCGTTTACTTTCAAGTGTTTATGTTTCATGTATTCTTCCATGCAGATGTGAATCCTATTTATTGGATAGATTTACTCTTTAGTCAATGGAATTATGAGAATTAATCGGCCAATTAATCTCCTCATAATGTTCCTCCATTATAGCCATAGTGGTTACAAGACCAGGTTAAAATGGTCTTAATTACAAGATTGTAACTGCCCAGCAGTACTAACTTATGCCCAACAGTACTAACTGCCCAACAATAGTAACTCTGCACTGGTAGTATTAACATTACTACTAGCAGTAGCAACTACTTAACTACTATAAGAGTCAGGGTAATCAAGGACTTAATGGATGTACACTCCGTACCTCCAAACCCATTTCCAAGTATGATCATATCCCTCAATTGAACTAAATTTCCAATAATCCTCCCCAATTTAGTTAAATTCTTTTTGCATGAAAATAAAATTAAAACAAAACATGTGCATAAATGAAAATATCTTGAAGATTGAATTCCCATCTTAGTACATTACACGTTCAAATACTCGAGAATTAGGGTGTTCTAAGAATTGAACCCATCAACCCTGAAGCGGCAACACTTCAACATTTACATAGGTGGTTCCTCTTTATTCATGCTTCTGCTTAGCACTTTTTAAAAGAAATTAACCATTAAGAAGTAAAGACTTCATCCTCCTTTTCAGCAGGTTCTGAGCACAACCTTAGGATGCTTGTAAAACATGTGCTGTAGTCTACTAAATGTTCAGATTTCCACATTGAACTCAGCTCCCAAGTTCCTCAGGAGAGAGTTGGGTGTCTTAGCATTCAGTGACTAAGTTGGACTTTAAACACATCCATTTAGCAGACTTTAAAACCAAGTTTCTAGCCAAAACCTTCGTCAAGTAATCAACTAAATTTTGTTGAGATCTAACAAACTCTATAGATACCAACCCATTCATGAAAACCTCATGAATCATGCTATGTATGATACCTAAGTGTCTAGACTTCCCATTGTACATCTGGCTATAAGCCTTAGCCAATGTAGCAGCACTATCACAACGGATAGATATATGTGCTATAGGTTTAGGCCATAATGGAATCTCGAGAAACAAGTTTTTAAACCATTCAGCTTCTTTTCCAGCAGCTGATAAAGCCAGAAATTCAGATTCCATTGTTGAACTGGTGATGCAAGTTCGCTTCTTGGATGCCCAAGAAATTGCACCTCCACCAAGTAGGAATACCCATCCACTAGTAGACGAATTATCTTCAGTGTTACTGATCCAACTTGTATCTGTGTATCCTTTTAATACTGAAGGATAACCAGTATATGAGAGACTATAATCCATAGTCTTCTTCAGATACTTCAGTACTCTCTAAACTGCTTTCCAGTGATGAGCACTAGGATTACTAGTATACTTGCTACGTTTACACACTGTAAAAGCAATATCAGGTCTAGTACAATCATGGCATATATTAGGCAGCCAATCACCCTATAATACTCAAGTTAAGATACAACCTTACCAGTATTAGGCATAAGCTTCTCATGTGTATCCATAGGAGTACTCACTAGAGTACAATCAAAGTAATTAAATTTTCTCAACACCTTCTCAATATAATGAGATTGTGAGATAGAGATTCCTTTACTTTCATGTTTAATCCTTATACCAAGGATAACATCAGCCTCCCTCATGTACTTCATGAAGAACCTTGATGAAAAAAAATTCCTTTGTCAGGCCAACCTGATTTTCGTCAGTGCCAAAGATCAGCATGTCATCAATTTATAGGCAAATGATGACTCCTTTACCAGATTCATCAAATTTGCTATATACACATTTGTCAAATTGGTTAAGTAAATAACCATTAGAAAACACCACTTCATCAAATTTTTGATGCCATTGTTTAGGTGCCTGTTTTAGTCCATATAGAGACTTAATCAGTTTACACACCTTGTTTTCATTGCCAGGCATGGTGAAGCCCTGAGGTTGGTTCATATAAACATCCTCATCTAATTCACCATTCAAGAAAGCTGTCTTCACATCCATATTATGGATAATCAGATTGTGAATTGATGCCAAAGCAATCAGCAGTCTTATGGTACTTATACGAGCCACAAGGGCATAAGTATCAAAATAGTCTATCCCTGACTTTTGTTTAAAGCCTTGAATGACTAGTCTAGCCTTAAACTTTTTAATAGTTCCATCTACCTTCATTTTTCTTTTGAAAATCCATTTGCAACCCAAAGGTTTGCAAACAGGTGGTAGATCAACCAACACCCAAGTGTTATTGCCCATGATGGAATCCATCTCATCATTGATTGCTTCTTTCCAGAAAGCAATATCCTTGCTTCTTCAAATGTCTTAAGATCATCCTCAACAATGAAGCAATAGGAGTATTGGTCAGAGACATCATCCCTTGTTCCTTCAATTAAGTATAATTGAAACTCATGTCCAAATGACTTTGGATTCCTGACCCTTTTTCTCTTTCTAAGCTCAGGTTCAGGTTGTTGAATCACATCCTCATCAGGGACCACTTATGGCCCTTCATCAGGAACATCTGATACACCAGTATCATGAGTTCCATTAGGAATCCTTTGATTTGGTCTAGGGACTGATGAGAATATATTCTCATCAAAGATTGCATCCCTTGATTCAATTATGGAGTTAATTGAAACAGATTCATTAGGTTCAATAACATAGAACCTATATGCATTGGAATACTCAGCATATCCAATAAAGATGCATTCAATGCCTCTTTCACCCAAAGTTTTCTGCTTTGGATCAGGGAGTCTTACAATAGCTCTACAACCCCAAACCCTGAGATAGTTCAGGTTGGATTTCCTTTTAGTCCAGAGTTCATAAGGGGTAATCTTGTTCCTTTTGTTGGGAACCCTATTTAATAAATAGCAAATTGTTAACATAGCTTCACCCCAGAACCCTTGACTCAGTCCTGAATAGGACAACATGGAATTAACCATCTCCTTCAGTACCCTGTTTTTCCTTTCAGAAATTCCATTTTGCTGAGGAGTATTGGGAGCAGTCATTTCATGGATTATACCAACAAACTAAAAATACAGAGTATCCATGTACTCACCTCCCCTATCAGTCTTTAACCTTTTGATTAGGGACCATTGTGGCAATTCAACTTCAGTTTTAAACACTTTAAATTCATCTAATGCTTCATCCTTAGTATGTAACAAATAAACATAACAAAACCTAGAAGCATCATCAATAAATGTCACAAAGTATTTCTTATTCCCCAAAGAGGGAGTAACATGTAAATTACATAGGTCACTATGAATCAGCTCCAAGACTTCAGTTTCACGTTTTACAATTTGAAAAGGTTTCTTAGTAATTTTGGTCATCATGCAAGTTTTACACTTATCAGTGTCCATATCAAAGGCTGGGATTAACCCATCTTTAGACATATCTCGCATTCTTTTAAAGTGTACATGGCCAAGTCTAGCATGTCCTAGGGTTGAATCATTAAGTTTAGAGGTTGACATAAACACTGGATTAACAGTATCATTAACAATATTAAGCCTGAATATTTGATTACACAAATAGCCAAAACCAATAAACATACCATGTTTAGACAAAACAAACTTATCAGATTCAATAACTTGCTTGTAACCACAATTATTCAAAATACTACTAGAAACCAAAAATTTTCTAATAATGGGAACATGTAAAACATTAAGCAAAGAAACAACTTTTCCAGAACTAAATAGTAAATCCATACATCCTTTTCCATGTACCAGGGTTGTTGACTCATTTCCCATATAAAGAATAGAGCCATTATTCAGTAACTCATAGGTCTTGAACCAGCTTCTATCTTTACACACATGGATTATTGCTCCAGAGTCAACCCACCAACAACATCATCATCCTGCACAAAATATGCCTCAGATTTATATGTAACATAATAAATCTGAAAAGACTTATTAAAAGCTATTTGACCTTTCAGATGGTTGGTTGAACCAGTCCCTGAACCACTTTTGCCTGATCCATTGGATTTATTGCCAATTTTAACACCCTTACAATCCTTCCTTAAGTGTCCAAGTTTCCCACACTTCCAACAAGTTGCTTTTGGCTTATTGTTAAAATTAGATTTGGTGTTATCCTGATGCTTACGTTTTCCCTTGTTGTCATTGTACCTGGTAGAGTTGTTATGCTCCACCATATTGACAACTGATGCACCAGTAGCATTGCTACTTTTTGGCTTGTCATTATCCTGTGCCCTGAGTGAATCCTCAATGCGCAGATGACTACCCAGCTCAACAAGAATTAACTCTTCCTTCTTATGTTTCAAGGTATATATGATTGAAATATTTCCAAGAAGGAGGAAGTTTATCAATGACACAAGAGACTGAAATAGCCTCATCCACGTGCATTTTGTGTTGTGTAAATCGACCAAGTATACTAAAAAATCTCATTGTATTGTTCCATGACAGGTCTAAAATTGACCATTTTGTAATTTGTAAAATTACTCACAAGGAACTTCTTGCTAGAGGCATCCTCAGCCATATACTTGGCCTCCAAAGAATCCTATAGTTCCTTAGCAGATTCCACATTTTGATAAATGTCAAATAAAGGATCAGACATATCATTGAGGATTAAACCTCTGCAAATGTAGTGGTCATTTTCCCACTTGCTCCTTTTCCTTATATCCTCACAGTTGCATCATCCCCATCATCAGGAATAGGAGTGCTTAGGACATACACCACACTCATGCTTGAATACAAGAAGTACATCTTCTTTTGCCATCTTCTGAAATCCACTCTTTCAAACTTATCTAGTTTGGAGAAGTTAGCAGCCATTTGCCTCATAGCAGCAACCATTGATTATCACTAAATAGGTTCTATTGATTGTTGGTTTCTTTCTTCAAGAGTGTTCCCAGTTGGGTGTAGGTAATCAATGAGTACCGGATATCACTTGAAAAGTTGAAATCGTGTTATCACTTTTCAATAGAAATTATTCGACCCTATGCATGGGTTACACGAATATCTATATGGGATAAGACCAAGTGGTGTTCTTGTTTTAGGCACAAAATCAAGAAACTGTTTGCTTTCAAGTGTTTATGTTTCGTGTATTCTTCTATGCAGATGTGAATCCTATATATAGGATAGTGTTAGCCTTAATAATAATTAATAGAGTTGATGGTCATTCACGTTTAGGAACTTTGTAACGTGTGTTAAATATTGTACTAGAATAGTCAACGGGCTCGTGGATTGGACTAAGCTAAATGGTTAGTAGTTAAGTTAAGCTAGCCTTTATTACGTTGTAATCCAATCCAAGTCCAATCCATATCCACGAAGCTCATGGCCAAACCCATTAGTGCATTTTGTCTTGTAGTATAAATACACCTCAAATGACACATTTGAGGTGTGTGCTTGAGTGTGTAAGTGTGTGTTTATCTTTGAAATAAAACTTCTCTTGTTTTCTTCTTTCTCTCTACACCTACGCATAAAACATCATCAAGTCACCACCTTTCTTAATCTTTCTTCATCTTTACGCATAGTGTTTTATGTGTTATACTTGTGTGTTAAGGTTGGTATTGTGATAAGGTTGAGAAAAACAAGGTCTTACAATTGGTATCAATCGCCTAACAATGGTTTAGGAGTGTTTGTGTTACGTTTTTTGTTGAAACTTTACACAAAAGTTGCGTTTTTTCATAAAAAAACGTGTGTTTTTTGCATAAAGTTTTGATTTTTACGTGTTGTTTAAGCTAAAGTTGTAGTTTTTATTGATATTTAAGTGTTTTGGAAGAAGTTTGTGCAAAAGAAATCATTTGGAATCGTGTTTTTGGGTGAAAATTAGTGTTTTTGCAAAAATCTGGGCAGTCTACTCGTAAGGATTTCAAGTACAAAAAGTCAAAACCCTAGTTCTACGCCTAAGGAAAAGTCAAAACCATATTCCTACGCCTAAGGTCTACGCGTAAGAACCAAATTCTACGCTTAAGCATTTGGTGAAGAATCTTCGTGCAACAACGGTTACTCAGTGTTTTCCTTGCTTGGATAAGCCTGAAAAACACTTCGACTTGTGGATATCTCTCACACTTGGACAAGTGTGAAGGATATTGGTTTATAACCTGTTATTCCCTATTCACTATCGTTTAAAAAACAATTAAGTGCTTAAAACAATTTAACAATGAATAATGACTGAAAGTAATGTAAGTAACACACACAAAGTAATTTTCAACATCATATTCTTATTAGAAATAAATCAAAAGAATACGTTACCCAAGTACTTGCGGAATAGTACTTGGGATTGAAATGATAAAGTTTGGGGTGACTCCTCTCTAAGCTCAGGCTAAGTCTGAGCACAACTCTTAGAACCCACTGAGCTAACTCAAGGATAAAGTTGTATTTGGAGGAGTGAAAAGTTGGCTTGTGTGTATGTGTGTTTTTACAATTCACAAGCTTAAACTTTTCACTCATTCTCTTATGCTATTTATACAAGTATGATTATTAACTTTAACCTAGAAGACAAAAACATGGATCACAGCAAACACGAATATTGATATATTCGGTTACTGTTCACCTTTCTATAGTAGGCGGCGAAGCTTCTTTCCTTGACAGAGAATCGCCGCTTACTATAAATGGGAAGATACGATCTTGATAGATTGAGACTGTGTATAGACTGGATAAACACTTGAGGGACTTAATTTTATCTGGGTAAAACTTTCCCGCCTAGTCCAGCTCATTCTTCAGTCTTTAAAGCCTTCAGTCTCTTCCTTCGTTTGTCTTCAGTGTTTAACAGTTGGAGAGGAGTCGAAGGGATTCAGTGAGTTATTGTCATCACTCACTGAATCCACTATCTTCTTCTTGACTTAGTCTTCACTCTTTAAGTTCCGCCTTGCAGAGTGGATAGGCTCCTTCTTCGCCTCATACTAAGTGTCCTGAAGATAGCTCACTGAGAGACTATGCGCTCAGTGACCTGATTGTGTTTAACGGATTAAACACTTAGGTTATTTTCTATTGAAATCCTAGATTAAGGGGTTTGGGTATTTACTGAACCCAACAGTCTCCCCCTATTTGGATATACAAATAGCATAAGTGTTTGATCAGTGTAAGTGAGCAAAAAGGCTTCTTCTTACACTGAATGTACTAATGAATATAACAAGGAACATTTGAGTAATTTGACAAAACATACATCTTTTATTGATCAGATTACATATTTCCTATCACTAGTACAAAAGGATAAGATGATGTCAGTCCAGATAGATACCCAATGCTTTGAGCTTCACTTTCTTGGTGATGAGTGTTTCCCTGTCAGGATGGTCTCTTATCTTTGCATTCAGGTCTTGACAGAACCTGATGTTTGCTGGGGATTGGATCTAAGAGGCCACTGGGATGTAGCTGATCATTGTAGCCACTCCTGCCTGATCGATATCACTCCACCTTTGGAAAGCTGGGTTCCCGTAGACATCAATGAAAAATAGCCCTCTTTCAGGCTTTTCAATCACTAAACAGTTCACAAATTTTACCCCCTCAGGCAGCTCTCTGTTGCATTCTAAGCCAGGCACTTTGATTTCAGGTTGGAACTCAACTCTTTTCCTTTTGCCAGTGGAAGCTTGTGGTTGAGATCCTTGAGGTGCAGTCAAGGCAGGCTGAATTCCCAGTTGGGCTGGTGCATCCCTCAGCCTTTCATATCTTTTACTGAGCATTTTCATCAGATCCTTGACCACCTTATTTTTCTTCTTTCCAATGATCGGACCAAGTTCATCAAGTTCAGTGATCCCAAAGTCACTGAATTTTAAAGGATCATGAACCTCAAAGTGTCTTTTGTCATCCCCTCTGTAAATATTCATAGCCAATGGTTTGGTGTTAGGAATAATCTTGACATCAGTGATTTTTTCAGGAAGCCTTCGGCTGGTCATTGTCCAGTTGTACTCCTCAATTCTGCTTTGCCTGAGAGCTTCAGTTTTCTTTCTCTTTTCTTCATACTGCTTTCTCATTGCAGCCATTTGAGCAGCCTGAGCATCTTTGAACTTTTATCCTGCCTGACCCTTTGGGAGCTTGCTTGCATCTAATCCCATGTTCTCAGCTTCTTCGGCGACAACCTTTGCCAGTGCTTCTTTGGTCTTCTTATCATCCTCAGCTTGTTTCAATTTCCTTTCTTCTTTAGCAAGGTGTTTGGTTAGCTGTTGAGGAGTGAAGAGGTATTCAGTGTCACCGATTTTGTAGGGAATCTTCTCAGGCTCAGTTGTTGTCAATATGCCTTTTCCTTTGTCCTGGCCTGAGGAAGAAGATGCAACCAAGGGTGGTGGTGTTGTCATTATTGGTGTTGTGACTGTTAGTGTTGTTGTTGATGTATGTGGTGGTAGAGATGAGATGGGTATTGCTGAGACTGGTGTAGATGATATGGGAGCTACTGAGACTGGTGGTGTTTGCTCCCCCTTAGTGTGAAGAGGAGTTTCTTCAGCAGTATTCTCCCCCTCAACTGTTGCCGGAGCTTCAGTGACGGCAAGAGTTAGCCTTAATCTCTGTAGTATCGGCCTGAATACCAGTGACCTTTTCATCCAAGTTAGCTTGAGAAAGCTCCAAGGCAGTCATCCGGGGACCAAGATTCTAGGCCAGGGAGGAGGATGCCTGAGCCATGGTCGCCACCTGTGTATTCAAAGAGTCTATTGTAGCTTGAAGAGACTGGACTGAGGATGGAAGACCCTGAACATTTGCAGACTTGAGCAGATCTAGCAGTTCATTAAGGTTTGAGGATTGTTTCAAGTATGCCTCAGTAGTCTTTAGCACTTGAGAGTTAAGTGCTGGAACTTCTTTGACAAACTCCTTGATTTCATCGATTTTTGTGCCTACAGTCTGAAGGTGCCTTAAGAAGTTGGCCATATTTTCATTCAGTCCGAAGAGTCTGTCATACATCAAGTCCCTGTGCTCATGAACATTTTCATCGAAGCCCTGTACCTCAGCCTTTAGATCAGCATAACTTGCAGCAGCCTCAGTATGTTGTTCCCACAATGTTTTAGTAACCCCTGAGTATAGCTTCCTTGAAGCCTTGGTGATCCACTGAGCCAACTGCCTTTTAGTGAGGGGAAGAACATTGTCAAACTCTTTGAATTCATCAGAGCTTGAGGAAGATTCAGAGGTCTGATCATCATGTTGGAATGGGGATTCAGTATGCTCCTGTGGATCAGGCTGAGGCTCTTGTTCAGATTTAACCTCAGCGTTCGCTTCATCCCCTGCTGATAAAATTTCTTCATCACTTTCAGCAAGGTCATCATCAGATTTTAGCAACTCAGTAACCTCAGCAACGGTTAAAAAGGGAGTGGGAATGGGTTCCATATCAGCGGGTGGTATTGACCCCTTTGAGTCTTTGTCCCCCGTGGACCCCTCGGACACTGGTGGGAGTTTCCCAGCGTCTTCTCGGGAGTCAGGATTGGTTTTGGGTTCCATATCGGCGGGTTGCTCCTTTCCCTCCAAGTCTTTGTCCCCCATTGACCCCTGAGACACTGATGGGTTTTTCCCAGTGCCTTTAGCAGAGTCAGTGATTGTTGTATCCCTATCAGTGGGTTGTTTGTTTCCCCCTGAGTCTTTGGGATCGATCAGTGTGGCCTCAGACAAAGGCTTTGATTTGCTAATGTCCTCATCAGGTGTAGTGGAAGGCGCTCCCCTACCAGCGGGTTGTTTGTTTCCCTCTGGATCTTGGGGAGTAGTAGGTGTGACCAAGGGCACTGAATGTGATGTATCAGTGTCCTTCGTTGTCACGGGGGTGGTTGTTGCCTGGTCAGTGGGTGTCTGTTTAGTCTCAGGCTTTTTGTACCTCTTAGGCTGTGCTCCTGAAGCCTCAGGGCCCTGAGACTTTGGTTTAGTCTTAGTCCCAGTCTGAGACTTCCCCTTTCTCTTTTTAGGAGCAGGGTTTGGAGACACTGATCCCTCCTGGTTGTTTACAGCAACCATATGGGCCGTCAATTCAATAGGAGTGACAAGGGATGGGTCCTTTTGAAAATTTGATGGACTTAGGATGCCAGGTAAATTTCCAAATTTTTCATCCTGAGTATAATTGGATCCCAGTAACGATTGCAAAGCACAAGAGACAAACCTAGGATACGAAACGTACTTTGTCCTAGTTTTGCTCTGTAGCTTCGTTACGAGATCACTGTAAATGATCTCCCCTATGTCGACAGTGACCCCATTCATCAAGCAGTATGCCATCATCAACTGAATAGAGTTAACTTTTTCAGTGGATGAGTGGTTCCCGCCGAGGACCTGAATCACAAAAGTGAAGAGAATCCTCCAAGCCATGGGGAATGAGCTTTTAGTGACTGGGGTTTTGTCCAAAAAAGTTGGATCTAAAATGATTTGTTTTAACCCATCCTTCACTGTGGAGGGTTCAGGATGGGCGACATAAACACCTTTGTTATAATCTAACCCTGTTGAAGTGCAAAACGTTTTGTAATCTAGGGTGAATTGTTTCCCCCCATTAAGACTGAACCTGATGAGATACTCCCTGAGAGGTCTAAGGTTATTCTCATTAGTAGAAGGTGTCGGGTCAAAGGCTCTAGCTGTAGCCCAAAAATCCCTGAGGTAGTTTGGGTACAGTACTGAGGGACATTTTACAAAGGCCATTTTGAGTGGGCAGTTGAATAAACATTTTATAATGTCTTTATAGGTTGGGACATTTTCAGGATATTCAAAATTTTCTATGACATTATTTGTTTTAAATTCAACGTTAGTAAGATCCCCTACCACTGAGAAGCAATCTGGAGAGATTGAGTTCTAGCCATTTCCATTAAAGAAGATTTTAGGGTTTTGAAAAATGTTTTGACTAGAACAATCAAAGTATTTAGATCTCTTCAGGTTTGTGATGAAAAACTTTTGTAAATGTTTACAAGGAGGGTTTTCCAAAAGAGGTTTTAAAGATATTGAGAACACACAAATATTTCTGGATTAGAGAGAGAATTTTGACAGAGTTTAGTTGCAGAAAATAATTTGTGTGTGTTTTGTGGTTTTTGAAGAGGGTATTTATAGAGTAGCGAGAGGGGTGGTTTTTGTATAAATGTGGATATGTAAAGACCATTTTTGAAATTGTTTGATATTCCACATTTATTGCCACCCACCACTTCACGCAGTAAAATCCCGTCTTTCAAGGAAAACAGTTGCAATGCACAGTAAAAGTGCACTTTAGCAGTAATAAAATATTCATGGGATATTTTATGTGAGAGAAGGCATTTAATGCCAAGTGGGGTGAGGTAAATGATGATACTCCTGACATTAAGACATGTATTCCTATATTAAATTGGTGGGATTACCAACCTAGGACATTTAAGTAACTAATACTTGGAGCATTTAGTTACTCATTCAATGCTTTCTGTCAGGGACCCTGAGTGAGTCTTACTCATTCAGTGAGAGGTTTGATTTGGATGTTCAGGGAGGATGAACCATTTCAGAGAACTTACTGAGATTGGTTTTCAGATACCTGACTTTCAATGTCAAGCATTCCCAATTCAGCTTTCAGTCTCCTGAAGGTAGGTTCATCCAAGGGTTTTGTGAAGATATCAGCCAGTTGATATTCAGTAGGGATAAAATGAAGTTCAATGTCTCCCTTCATTATGTGATCCCTGATGAAGTGATATCTGATATCGATGTGTTTGGTTCCTTGGTGGAGGACAGGGTTGTTGGAGATTGTAATAGCACTGGTGTTGTCACAGAAGATGGGCACCATTTTGTAATGGATGTCATAGTCACTGAGTTGACTTTTCATCCATAATACATTGGCACAACATCCTGCTGCAGCTACATATTCAGCTTCAGCTGAGGACATAGCTACTGATTGTTGCTTTTTAGCACTCCAACAAACTGGTTTTCCTCCAAGAAATTGACAGGACCCTGTGGTACTTTTTCTGTCCATGTTGCAGCCAGCATAATCAGAATCAAAGTAACCCTTGAGATCAAACCCTGAGCACTTTGGATAATAGAGTCCAAGGCTTGGGGTTCCCTTCAGGTACCTGAGTATTCTTTTGGCTGCAGTGAGATGGGATTCTTTAGGATTGGACTGATATCTTGCTATTAGACAGACTGAGAATTGGATATCTGGTCTAGAAGCAGTTAGATACATCAGTGAGCCAACAATCCCTCTGAAATGAGTTTGATTGACTGATTTGCCAGAGAGATCAAGTCCAAAGTTGTTAGGTGGGACCATTGGAGTCTTTACTGAGGCACAGTCAGATATCTCATATTTCTTCAAGAGATTTCTGGTGTATTTCTCTTGACTGATGGATATTATTTTATCAGTTTGCCTGATTTGTAGTCCAAGAAAGTATGTGAGTTCCCCATCATGCTCATTTCAAACTTCTTTGTCATCAGTTTTTCAAACTGTTTGCAAAGTTTGTAGTTTGTTGAGCCAAAGATGATGTCATCAACATACACTTGGACTAGTATCACATCCTGTTGAGTTCTATAGACAGATAGTGTGTTGTCTATATTTCTGATCGGTGCAAAACCGTCAAGTTATCTCACGCAAGCTAGTCACTTGTGAATGACCAACTGTAAGAAACTCAAAACAGATTACACACCAATGCAATTTAAGATCAGGAGAATACAGTGGATTCCCGGGTCGTTATGTCCCACGGAGGATGACTGGTGTTTAACACAATCAGATGACGAATAACCACTAAGGATAGTGATCAGTAAGGTTTTTGAGATTTTTATAAACTACAGGAGATTAAAGGAAATTAAAAAAATTAAAATCTATTAAATAAACGCTATCACTATTTTTACAATGATGTTTTTGTGATTTTATGAAATAAAATATCTTAAATAAACTATTTTAACTAAAACGTAAATTCAAATTATCTAAAAACGTTACTTAAAACTAAAACGAGCGTTACGTTTAAAAATTACGCTGGAGCGCAAGCAAAAACGTAAAATTAATGAAATAAAAGGCCTACGAGTGTACAACTAATTTTTTTACTTACTATATGATAAAAGAAATTTTTAGAAAAAAGATTTATATTTTTTTGACTTTTATATTTTTTATTATGATTTAATTACTATAAAACACTAATTAAATGATTAAAAATACTAAAACTAATTAGAAAAATCTGAAACTTTTTGTAAAAATACTTTATACTAATACAATTTTATAAAAAATACAAAAACTGAAAAAAGTATTTCGAATAAGCTACAAATAAGCTAAGAAACTAAATAAGCTAAACTGGCCAATATGTATATAAGAGAATAAACGTGCAAGGAAATAACAGAAAAGTCCCAAGGGCGCAATGGTTCCAGGTACACCACTTATCACCTTCACAAAGGGGGAGGTCTCAGGTTCGAGCCTGCCTACCCCCTTTTTGCTAATTTTTTTTTTTTTTTTCGATTTTTCTTTTTGCAAACTATTAATTACAAGAAAACAAGCACTTTTTGTAACTGCAACTTTTTATGAAAATGATGAATAAGCTCAGTACAAGCTTATGTTTCTCAACAGTTAGCTTTTTGAAAATGAATAAGTACAAAGATTAATCTAAAAATGATTATGAGCTAATTAATAAGCACAAGGTAAACTGCAATAAGCTAAACTTAATGTTTATAAGCTAACTTGAAAACTGAATAAGCACAGTTATTGATAATAAGCACTTAACAAGCTAAAAATAAGCACTAGACTAGACTGATTTTGCACAGGACACTATAGGTTTCACAAGGGACTTTCTAGATCAAATATAAGCACTGTAATAAGCTACAAAAGCAAAATAAACACTGCAATTAATAAGTTGACCAAGTGAGCTTTTCAAAGAACTAAGTTACAGAGTTTGGCTTTCACAAATAAGCTCTTGAGAAGCTTTTGAAAATCTTGAAAACACTGATTGACTGGTATACTTGATGAAAATGGACAAAACTAGAAAGCACAAGCAGGCTTATCTAATAAGCTGTAATTTAGAAAATTAAGCTTGGACTATCAAGCCAGCTAGGAAAGCTTTCCAAAGAGTCAAATTACACAAGCTTATGCTAATTAATAAGCTCTGGGAGAGCTTATGAAACTAGATAGGTGACTGGTGCACAGGACATGTTTGACCTTTTTTTGAACAAATGAAAGTTTGACCTTTTTGAACTTCTGATTGATTCTATGGATTGAATAAGATGTATTAAGTTATATTCTATATTGTTGAGTTTGTACGTTGTTTTAAATCAGAAACAAAACACTCTTCAGTTTTAATAAAAACTAGTGTGAATCTCTCGATTGACAAACTAAAAGTCTTAGACACGAATACTAAAGAACCAGTATTCAACAATATTATCGAATTAAATCAGAATTATATTGAATTATGTAGAATAAGTTAGGTATCTTAGTTAGTCTTCAAGTTTTTCCAGTTTGAAAGTAAACAAGTTTTTTTCC
>BPTQ01000008.1:85940639-86253234 GCA_019973895.1 Chrysanthemum seticuspe
GAACGTATACGTTGTATGTACTTGAAGTCCCAGATGGTTTACCTACAATTTTCAAGTAAGAATTTACCACTAGAGTTCCTTCTACACATACAAGTCGTTGGAGGTCCGAAACTCTCGTCACTTAAGAGACTGATACAGACGTTTGAACTGTTCCGGGAAATACGTGAATTTGTTCGAGGGTCCCGTACCATACTTTGAGAGAGTCGGAAGGACTATATTTTGTTCAAACAGTTACCTTTAACTACTCACAGATTTATGAGTAGTAAAAACATGACAAATTTGACGATTTTGTAGACTTTTGTGAGTCTTTGCGTAGTTTTACTATTTTTATAGTGTTTGTTCACAAAATACACAAAATTTACGTTTTTATAGTTTTAGACCACTTTTTGCATATTTCAAACGTATTAACCGTCAAAATCAGGGGGTTCAAACATTTTAACAGTTTTTGTCAGGGACCATTTTGGTTTATTTCTTTTTATAGTAAAATTCAGGAATCCCTAAGTTTTCAACAGTTTTAACCAGGAACTCTAAGTTTAAATGTTTTAATGTTGAAATCAGGGACTTGAAACCTTTAACCGTTTTTATCAGGAAACTTTTATCCTTTTACCGTTCAAATCAGGAACGTGATAACTCCCAACAGTTAAAATCAGGAATACCATTGAAACCTTTTTACCGTCCTTATCAGGGAACTCTAAAGTCTAAACGTTGTAATTCAGGAACAGTTTTATTGGATTTGTTCGGAACAGTTTAGATTAAAACTGGGGGACGGTAATATAGAAAACTTGGGGGACAGTGTTTGGTTAAAACTGGGAAACCAGTTTCTTTCAGTTTATTGGTTTTTTCCGCGGACATGACAAGAAGAAGGTGGAGGACGAAGGGGTCGACAATGGACGAGGTAGGGTAGTGGAAAATGTGGGGGTAGTAGTAGTGGAGGGGTGAGTTGGGGGGTGTTATTTACGGTGGGGGGGATGAACGGACAATGTCACGGATGTTCAGTTTACAGATGAAGGGCGGTTTTTACCATTTTGACGTTTATGTGAGTTCTGAGAGGGTAACCAAGAGTTTACTCCACCCTAACGTAGTCTTCCGGTGCACATTGTAAAGACCTCGTGACAATTTTACAAACTTGGGGGACTAAAACTGCCAATTATGCAAACTTTATACGTTTTTCACCAGATTTTGATATTTTTGCATTTAAAACACATAAAACACTTGTTTGTGATATTTTTATCATTTTGATGCGTTTCTGAGTGTTTTCAGATGTTTTAGCAGTTTAAACAGTACAAAAATGATGAGTATTTAGACACTCATCAATTTCCATTGACAAACTTGTTTTATATCAGGAAGGCTGAGAGAGTTTCATACCATGCCCTGGGAGCTTGTTTAAGTGCATAAAGGGCCTTGTCAAGTTTGCAGACATAGTCAGAGAATTCACTGCTCTCAAAGCCTGGAGGTTGCTGAACATACACATCTTCCTTGAGATCACCATTTAAGAATGAACTTTTAACATCCATTTGGTAGACCCTGAAGTTCATGTATGTTGCATATGCAAGAAAGATCCTGATGGCTTCCATTCTTGCAACAGGAGCAAATGTTTCATCATAGTCAATGCCTTCTTGTTGACTGTAACCTTTGGCTACAAGTCTGGCTTTGTTTTTAATGACAGTGTCGTTTTCATCAGTTTTGTTTCTGAAAACCCACTTCATTCCTATGACTACTACATCCTGAGGACATTTGATCAAGGTCATGACCTTGTTTTTATCAAACTGTTGCAGTTCTTCTTGCATAGCCCGAACCCAGCTTGGGTATTTTAGAGCTTCAGTGACACTTTTGGGTTCTATTTCTGATAGGTAATCAGCATATAGACATTCATTTGCTGAAGCTGCAGTTAAGTTAGCAGCCATGCTTCTAGTGAGCATGCCTTCAGTGGGTTCACCAATGATGTTTACAAGCTCAATGTCCTGAGATCTTGTCCACTTACTTTGTGGTCTGGGATCTGAGCTTGAAGATGTCATTGGGAGTTCGTCTGTGAGATCAGGTGCAAGACCCACAAGATCATTTAGATCATCTGTTGAGGTGTCTTGTTCTGGTAGAGGTTCTTGAGTTACAGGATCCTGATCATTTGGATCAGTATTACCTATCCTTGTAGGGACTGAATGATTATCAATGAATTCACTGATAGTTGGTTGTGACAGGTTGTGAGGCAAGACATAATATGAGATGTCAGCATCAGCTTGGTATGAGGAATTGGTTTCAGTGTTGTACTCATCAGGAGGATATCTTGATGAGTTATCAATTCCTATTTCTTTCACTGAAGTGTTGGTGAACCTGATGCTTTCTATACTTTCATCAAAGGTGACATGATAGGTTTCCTCAACTTGTTGTCTCCTTGTGTTAAATACCCTGAAGGCTTTGGAGATCAGTGAGTAACCTAGAAAGTATCCATCATCAGCTTTAGCATCGAACTTGCCTAGATGATCCTTCTGGTTATGAATAAACACAGGACATCCAAACACATGGAAGTAGCTGATGTCAGGAAGTCTACCTTTGAATATCTCATATGGGGTTTTATTATGTCTTTTGACAATGATTGACCTGTTTTGAGTGTAACAGGTTGTTTTAACTGCTTCAGTCAAGAAATGCTTTGAAAGAGCTGAGCCATTTAACATGGTTCTCGCAGCCTCAATGAGAGTTCTGTTTTTCCTTTCAGCTACCCCATTTTGTTCAGGGGTATAAGGAGATGAGAAATTTTGGGAGATTCCCTTCTCATCACAGAAACTCTCAAGCTCAGCATTTCTAAATTCAGTACCATTGTCGGTTCTGATTTGTTTCACTGTAATGTCATTCTGGTTTTCAATGTTCCTAATGAATGACATTATAGTATCAGCTGCCTGACTCTTTTTGGAAAGAAAGTATACCCAAGTGTATCTTGAATACTCGTCAACAATGACAAGTGTATACTTCTCATGCTGAATTGATCTGGGACTGACTGGTCCAAAGAGATCCATATGCAAGAGGTGAAGGCAGCTTTTGATAGAGAAATTTTTCTTGGTTTTGAAAGATGCTCTTTTATGTTTGTCTTTTTCACAGGCTGAGCATGGTTTATCTTTTGCAAAAACCAGTGATGGTAAGCCAAGGACCTTATTTTGTTTTGCCAAGTTGTTGATGTTTTTGAAGTTTAAGTGTGAGAGTCTCTTGTGCCACAGCCAGTTGATAGTTTCAGTGGCTTTGGCAAAGAGACAGGTTCCATCTTTAGAGAGAGTTGACATGTCTAAGACATAAACATCGTCTCTCCTAGGAGCAATCAACACAACTTCCTTGTTGGCATTGAAAAGGGTACCTTGTTTGTCATTGAATTGTACAATGTACTTAGCATCACATAGCTGACTAACACTGATGAGATTGTATTTGAGACCATTGACATAAGCAATCCTAGAGAAAACTATTCCATTACAGTTTACTGAACCATAACCTTCAGTGGGACATGATGAGTTATCACCAAATACTACCTTTGGCCCTGGTTCCTTTACATACTTGTGCAGATGTTCCTTCACACCAGTCATGCTTCTTGAACATCCACTGTCTAGATGCCAGATAGGTTCCCTGGCATGCCTCTGCACAAGTAGTAAACTGAATTAGTTTCTCTTCGTGACCCACTTACTAGTGGGCTTGGGTCTCATGGTCTTTTTGAATTGAGCAATAGATTCATGGTCAGTGGTGGAGTGCAATGAGCTACCACAGGTTTTGCATTTAGAGACCGAGGATGACTCAGTGGATTTGGGTTGTTTTGAACTTCTCCTTGCATGGATGACATTGTCATGCTGAGATGTCTTATGAGCTGTGTTACCGCAAATATCACAGCATGTGTTCATAAGACAATCATCAGGACGATGATCATTAAAGCCACAGTGTGGGCAAGGAGGAAAAGGCTTTGCTCTTAACTTTTGAGCTTTGGATGAAGAAGCATACTGATGACCAACTTTGGTGTAGTTTTCTTGACTAAGAGAGTTCACATATTGCAAGAGTTCACATATTGACTTTGAGGAACTAGAGGAAGCTGACTTTGTCTCCTTGATTGTTTCAGGGACCTTTTCAATAACTTCCATTATGTCAGTTAGCTTCCTCACAAGTTCAGTCAGTTGCTGAATCTGATCAGCTTCAGTGGGGACTGAGGATGTGGAATTTTCAGTGGGGGTGGATTCTTGTTGATTTTGTTTTGATGGTTTTTTCAAAATGGTTCTACCAAGTCCAGACCTTTCTTTAGGAGAGTGTGGATTGTAATGTAATGGAGTAAGCTCAGAGCTAGGATCAGCACCCTGAAGAGGTTCTAAAGGTGGAAGTGGTGCTTGAGATTCATCTTCAGACTTAGAGATGTGATCAGTGCTACTGGGCACATCTGGGAGTCCAAGCATGCTCTTTAGGGCTTAACTTTCAGGCTCTAGAATTCTTCCAGAGTCAAAGTTAGGAAGCTTACTCTCAGGATTAAGTCTTTCAATCCAATCACTGGACTTGGGAACAGACAACATGTTGGTAATCATGCCACCAGACACAAATGGTTTAGGAGACTGGTCTTTGTTGTGAGAGTCAGAAAGATGATGTTCACCTATGACTCTCTTTTTGCTACTGGGGGCACCCACAGCATCAAAGACTCTTGGATTCTTGTTGGTCCAACTATCAATGATTTCTTTTTCTTTCTTAAGTTCGTCTTGAAGAGCCTGATTTCTTTTAACTAATTCAGTGTTTTGAATTTGTAAGGTGATAGCCTCAAGCTTGTTTTGTTTTAACACAAGTAACTCATCCATACACTTATTCAATTCAAAACTTAGCTTGTTGTACTTAGAAAAAAGATTTAGTCTTTGCTCCTCTACAAACTTAAGATCAACATTGATATAGTTCATATAGGACTGCCAATCAGAATCATCATCCATAGAAAGTAGAATATTTACCTTCTTCATTGTGATGTTGACCCATTCTCCATTTCTGGCATGATTCTTTCCAACAGCTAGCTTGTCTTCCTCTGAGAGGGCCATCAGTGCGCTGACATGCACCATTTCATCATCTGATGAGACTGGCTCTTCATCCCAGTCGAAGGTTTCATCAACAAGACCTTTGTTTTTACCCTGCACAGATTGAACACTTTTTGGTTCTGAGGGACTGGCCTCAAGTAATGCAAGCTTAGCTTTGATCTTCCTATACTTGGCTTCAAAATCTATTGTTTTGTTCTGGTCAGATTTATTCTGAAAGTTTTGATGAGACTGATAGATTTTAGGTTGAAATTTGCTAAAGCCTGAGGACTGATTTGACCCTGATGGTCTGTAAGAGGGTTCAGAAATTGTTTTTGAAAAACAGTCCTTTGCAAAATGGCCTCTTTTGTGACACTTAAAGCATTCAGTGTCCTCATTTGCTTTAGCAGTTGAAAAACCTTTGTTTCTTTTAATAAACCTTCGAGAGTTTGCAAGGAGTGCCCTTTCCTGAAATTCAACGTCCAGGTCATTTAGGTACTCCTCACTTGATCTCTCATCAGGCTCATCATCAGAATTTTCTTGAAAATCTTGAACCACATTATTAGAAAAGAAGGCAGTTGATATAGGTGAGGTGATGGTCAGGGACTTCTTGACTTCCTGAGACTTCTTTAAGTCAGGGTATCGTCTGTTGATGAGGTTTTCCTCATAGACAAATTTCTCATAAATTTCAGGAAGTTCAAGAGTTTGGATGTGATTTGCATTTCTAAGTCCCTGAGAGAAGTTCAACCATTTCTCAGGGAGACAATTAACAAAACCAACATTTATCTCATGTTTGGATAACTTAACACCATCATTAGCCAGTTCATTTAAAAGAGTTTTGTAACGGGTGTAAGTTTGAGAGAGTGTTTCAAAATCCCTAGCCCTGAAGGTATTATACTCAAGTTTCAGGTCCATTATCCTGTTTTCCTTGGTGTCAGATGGACCTTCATGGCTATAGACCAGGTCTTCCCAGGTTTGTTTAGCCGTGTTACAGCTTATAACTGACTCCATTATATCATCAGGAAGACATGATATGATGATACTTTTGAGTCTTTGGTCCTGGTTGACCACTCTCATTTCATCCTGAGTCCACTCAGCTTTAGGTTTGGGCAAACCTTCAGCAGTCTTTGGGACAAATGGACCCTCATTAATACATTTGATATAATAAGGTTCCATCCCAATCAAATAGCAAATCATACGCTTTTTCCATTTGTTGAATTTGCCAACTTCAAGTCTAGGGGCAACAGCTGAATAAGCTCCACCCTTTTTATCGACTAGTTGGGGTACATCAATTTCAGCCATAGGAATCCTGATTTAAAAACGTTTTAGAGCGGCTTAAAAGGTTTTATAATAAGCCTTGCTCTGATACCACTTGTTATTCCCTATTCACTATCGTTTAAAAAACAATTAAGTGCTTAAAACAATTTAACAATGAATAATGACTGAAAGTAATGTAAGTAACACACACAAAGTAATTTTCAACATCATATTCTTATTAGAAATAAATCAAAAGAATACGTTACCCAAGTACTTGCGGAATAGTACTTGGGATTGAAATGACAAAGTTTGGGGTGACTCCTCTCTAAGCTCAGGCTAAGTCTGAGCACAACTCTTAGAACCCACTGAGCTAACTTAAGGATAAAGTTGTATTTGGAGGAGTGAAAAGTTGGCTTGTGTGTATGTGTGTTTTTACAATTCACAAGCTTAAACTTTTCACTCATTCTCTTATGCTATTTATACAAGTATGATTATTAAATTTAACCTAGAAGACAAAAACATGGATCACAGCAAACACGAATATTGATATATTCGGTTACTGTTCACCTTTCTATAGTAGGCGGCGAAGCTTCTTTCCTTGACAGAGAATCGCCGCTTACTATAAATGGGAAGATACGATCTTGATAGATTGAGACTGTGTACAGACTGGATAAACACTTGAGAGACTTAGTTTTATCTGGGTAAAACTTTCCCGCCTAGTCCAGCTCATTCTTCAGTCTTTAAAGCCTTCAGTCTCTTCCTATGTTTGTCTTCAGTGTTTAACAGTTGGAGAGGAGTCGAAGGGATTCAGTGAGTTATTGTCATCACTCACTGAATCCACTATCTTCTTCTTGACTTAGTCTTCACTCTTTAAGTTCCGCCTTGCAGAGTGGAGAGGCTCCTTCTTCGCCTCATACTAAGTGTCCTGAAGATAGCTCACTGAGAGACTATGCGCTCAGTGACCTGATTGTGTTTAACGGATTAAACACTTAGGTTATTTTCTATTCAAATCCTAGATTAGGGGGTTTGGGTATTTACTGAACCCAACATAACCTAATCTCACGCTTGAGTCTAAAAGCTTACGAGTAAGCACTTTACGCCTAAGTTAAATCTTACGCGTAAGGTACTCTACTTATAAGAGTTTAGTTTATGCATAAGCTTACGTTTAACCTTAAGTTTACGCGTAAGTTAGAGTGTACGCCTAAGGAAATCCTACGCCTAAGGAAGTCTACGCCTAAGGAAGTTTACGCCTAAGGAAGTCTACGCCTAAGCACCAAATCCTACGTCTAAGAACAGGTTTACGAGTAAGATTTTCAGCAAAACATCAAACGGCCATAACTTTTAAACCGTAACTCCGTTTTCAGCGTTCTACACATCAAAATGACCTTGAGAACGAGGAGAATGGCACGCCGAATGATCTCAAGTCCTAAAAACGCTCCAAACAGAAGTTATTGAGGTTTTTAAGTTTTTAGACCAAATTTTCACTACAACAACCGAGCTTAATCTTCATAAAAAACAACTCCTTTATCGTTGAATCGATCCTACATCAACTTTATCATCAAATACCTTCATCAATGGCAACTCAACAAGACATCCATGCAGCCGGTGCTGAAAACCGTCCTCCTATGCTGGAAAAAGGTGGATATCTTCAATGGATAAGTCGTATGCTCCGCTACATCAAGACCGAACCTAATGGAAAACTCATGATTCAAAATAAAAAAGAGCTAATCTGTTTTACTTGTTTTCATTTATTGATATAGAACAAGCAGTAAGTCACAAAGTTGGGATGTTTACTTCCTTTTCAAGTTAGTCGTATCGGATTATCTCCATATATGGTCATTACTATTAGCCGGTGAATTCAAAAGAGGTTCGATTACAGGTTGGTTTGAGAGAATTATTGAGAGTATTTTTGCGACATATTCTCACAGAATTTTGATCAAGCTAAGGCTTTAATATTGCATCAAGAAAAAGGTAATACGATATGTACGCAACATTATGATGATTCCGATAGCTCGCAACCATCAGAAGGGAGAAGTTGGTATTTCATCTTTCGTGATTGGATTATGAAGGGAATTGTGCTTAAGACCGAAGAAGGAGAAGTAGTGTGTGTACATCGGGGCTTTTTACCAACTTGGATGCAATACTGAGTGAGTTATGATGTTATGATGTTCCCAAAACGACAACCATTGTGCTACAATCAAGAGTCTAATTTCTCCGCTGCGTGTTGGAAGAGTGTTGTCGGTTCAGGAGGGAGCAAAAGAAAGAAAAAGACTCACTAGTTAGGAGGGAGTAATAACGTAACTAGACCGTTACAGTTGAATTTCAGAGCTACAAGGATTTGTGCCGTCAGCGCCAAAGATCAAATGCCGAGATCGTTGGAAGGAGAACTTCAAGTTTGCCTCGGTATCTAGACTACAGAGACTTTGCGCTTCAACAAAGTCAACATTGTGTATTATTATTGTAATTTACTTTGTTTATGTATTTATAGGTCTCTTTGTAACCATTCACGTGTGACGATATCTTGGAAGGAGATTGTTAGCCTCACTCTTTTATAAAGATAACGTCACTTACGTGAATTGGACTAGATTCATAGTATACTTTGCCCGCAGAGACTAGTATCGTTTAAGTGGCAAAGTTGTAATGTGTAGAGCCTATAAATACCCCTCATGACTCTCCATGAGGGGTGAGGTTAATCATTTGGTTTCTTGTAGTGTTTGGTTTATCAAAAAGTATCTTTGTTTCTCCTCCCTCTCTCTACTTTCTCTCACTAGGAAAGATGAAGATATTCATCTTCTTCCACCAACCAAGGCCTCCCAAAACCACATAAATTATAAGATTTTCGATCCTAACAGATAGATTTACTCTTTAGTCAATTGAATTATGAGAATTAATCGGCCAATAAATTTCCTCATAATGTTCCTCCATAATAGCCATAGTGGTTACAAGACCATGTTAAAATGGTCTTAATTACAAGATTGTAACTGCTCAGCAGTACTAACTTATGCCCAACAGTACTAACTTATGCCCAGCAGTACTAACTGCTCAACAATAGTAACTCTGCACTGGCAGTATTAACATTACTACTAGCAGTAGTAACTCTGCACTGACAGTATTAACATTACTACTAGCAGTAGCAACTACTTAACCACTATAAGAATTAAGGTAATCAGGGACTTAATGGATGCACACTCCGTACATCCAAACCCATTTCCAAGTATGATCATATCTCTGAATTGAACTAAATTTCAAACAAAATTCTCAGTATGTTATGTGTGAATAGTTTATGTACAAAGTTATGCAAATGGGTCAAAGGGACTGTTTGGGTTAACACCAGTAATAATTAGCTTCCGCGCGTTTTATATATGAAATTTGTACTTGAACATAACATTATGATGTATGAAATAGGTCTTTAAAGTTTGAAGAATTTCCGAATTGTGTAAAGTCCAGTTTTTGAAAAACGTGTGAAATTGTGGCAGAAGGTTTATACGGCGTATTGGATGAAATACTATACATCGTATACCTATATGCCGTATAGGGTTTCATCCTATATGTTGTATAGAGGTTCTGAACTTAAAAAGAAGAAGTTTTGAGGCGTTTATATTAGAGGTGGCAAAATGGGCGGGCTGGGCGAGTGGGCGGGCACGGACAACGGACTAAACTGGCACTAGCCCAACGGGCAAGGGCTTAAACGGGCACGGGCCAAACGGGCTCATGTTATACGAATCGCTTTAGAAAATACCTAAAACGACAAAAAAAATTCTCAAATGTAACACCTCATTTATATTTGAGTAACTAAATATACTATATTTATAAGTTTTTCATTAAAAACAATTTAACGTTCGAGAAAAATATGTGCCCATTATACCCATTTAACTTCTAAATGAGCAAACAAAGGAGGGGGCTAAATGTGCTCACATTTTTTAAAAGGGAAGTGATTTGTACACTCTCAAAATTGATTAACACACTCAAATTATGAGTGTTTTGACATTTATATCCTTACTGGGTGAAAATAAATAAAAACAATATAAGGGTATAAATGTCAAGACACTTATAATTTGAGTGTACTAATCAATTGTGTGAGTGTACAAATCACTTCCTTTTTTAAAAAGTTGCTCATTTAGCCATTTTTTTTTCTTTTTTTTTTTTATTATTTTTTTTTTACTTTAGGTACAAATTGCCACCTCTAAGTTATATGCAATCATAAATAACAACATTACTTTTACCAAATATTATGATCAGGTTCAAACTGAAGTATGTTACTATTTGTGAAAACCACACATGAGTTAGAACAGTAAAATTTGATCTAGTCAAATTATGACGCAAAACAGAGCTTTGGAAATGATAAGTAGAAGTTTGGAAATGATAAGTGAAACTAAACTCAAAGAAAATTGTAGGCAAAAATGCATATATATCTCTCTCAAAATGAATAATTGCATATATATTTTTTGTACAAGTTTTTTAGACATATAGTACAATAGTTTTAATGCATGCTTTGGATATATATGCAATTTTGCATTTTCGGAAAGATATATATGCAAAAGCCCCAAAATTGTATATCACTGAATAACTTTCTCCTTACATCATAGCCCATTATAAAAGGGTGACTGTTACTTTTGGCATGAGCCAAAAATCAGGAAATAAAAATTGACAGAACAAAATGACTAGACTCTTCTAAGAGTGATTAGGGTAAATCCATAAATCACTCAAATTATACAGTAATAATTAGGGGTGTCAATTCGGGTCGGGTTCGGGTTGTCAAGTTGGCGGGTCAGAAAATCTCAATCTAAACCTGACCCATTTAAATTATCGGGTCAGCTATATCAACCCTAACCTGTTTAGACATAACCCGAACCTAACCCATTTAACCCGTATATATACTTGGGTTAGCGGGTTTTGGGTTGACCCATTTAACCGTTTTATATACAAAAGTTGGCACATCACACGAGTTAAACAGGTTGTCGGGTCAACCTGTTTAACACATTTAACTCGCATAATAAAATATAAATAATTTTGAATTTATGAAAAAAAAAATCTTAAACGGGTTGGAGGGTAGACCCGCTTATTTTATTCCCAACCCGAACCTAACCTGTTTAATAAACGAGTTAGATAGGTCGACCCATACCTGACCCGGAATCTATTTAACACAAACCGAACCTGTTAATTTTCGTGTCGGTTTCAGGTCGGATTTCGTGTCAGGTCAGAAATTGCCGCCCCTAGTAATAATTACTCAACCAAACTAAAAATATAAAGTAGCTTAAATTGGGGGAAAATTTGGAATTGTGAAACCAAACATTGGAATTAGTGAAATATGTAGGGGCAAACCGTCTATGATCGTTTAACAAGACGTCAGGCGTGCCGCGGGCTTTCCGACGATATATTATGGGCCCCGCAACTCCAAACGGATCCGAAGTTACAGTCCTTTTAAGTTGGGCTGTTTTCTGCCCCATTTATACCATTGCTGCATCCAAGAATCTGCTAGCTCTTGCACCGCATCAAATCGGTTCCAGTTGAAAATAGTTTAGTTTTGCAGGATATATTGTGAATAAACAAAGAGTGGTATGTACAAATCAGAAAATAAGGAACTCCAAGGACTAAAGTGCAACATTGTTGGATTTAGTAAAAGCGTATAATAAGATATCATGCAACTATACTCACTTGTGTGTGAGCCAAATAAAACCCTAACTACGGCAACCCTCATGGCAGAAGCCAGTGGTCGTAAGACAGTTACGGTCAGCATCGACTCCGATGAGTTTAAGGATCTGCTACAGGACTCGGTGAAGGTCGAGCTTAATCGGTTGGAAAATGAAGTTAGAGGTGACAACAAATGCTGATTCGTTTTTATGATTTGTGAAATGTAATTTTGATTTGTGAACTTTGTTTGCAGATAAGGATCAAAAGTTGTCGGAAGCACAAGCCGAGATTAAGGAGCTCAGGTTATCTCAACAATTGATGGAGAAAGATATCGAACAGGTTAAAAAATCACTCATTTCTAATACTATTAATAATACAATAGTTGTTGGTTTAATTTACATTTTGTTATCTATTGCAAGTGTCGGATCTATAGTTTATTAGCTAGTTTGTTAGGGTTAACTCCGATATGATTTGATAGTTTTCTTTTTTTGTTACATGTTGTGCATTGTGTAATATATAGCTAACTGAAGTATATTCAAAGCTAGAAAAGGAGCTCAAGTTGACAGATTCTCTTCTGGAACGCAAAGTACGTATCTCCATTCATTATTTCTGATAATAGATACATACATTGAGTTTATGTTTAATCTTGGTTATTATGTAGAATAGGGAGCTCAAGAGTTGTGATCTCGAAAGGAAAGCAACGATTTTATATCTATCAGAAGCAAAATGCACTCTTGCAAAAGTTGAGACTGCTCATAAAAAGGATGCGGCTGAGCTAATACTCGCTCGAGAACAGGTATAGATCATTGCATCTTCCTTTTGGCTGAGCTAATATTCGTCTATCATTTCATTAATTAAGTCTAGTCATTTTTGGGTTTCAGATTGCAAAGCTGCAGAATGACACGAAAGAATTAAATAAATTGAGACAATCACAAAATGTGTTTGAGCTCAACCGGGCTCGATACCAGGTATCACGACTTCTTCCTTTTGGCTTGAAACATAATTTGGGTACTCGTGAATCATTTCAGTAAGCTTAGACAATTTTGGGTTTCAGGTTGCAAAGCTACATAACGAGAAAGTAGAATTAAATAAATTGAACAAGTCAAATGCTTCTATGGTGCATCTTCTTAAGTACAAGAACGAGGAGTTGATGAAGTACATTGAAAAATGCCAGGAGGATCAAAAAGTTATGGCAGGAGAGCTAGTCCGTGCAAGGACAGCTAATGACACGGGAGATGCTAGTTAAGAATGGTAAAACAAGATTGGGGAGAGAAGGTTGTCGCATCGCAGGCAGGTAAAAAACGGAACATCAATAGTTCTACAAATCCAGAGCTGAAATTTATTTACCGATTCAACCTGAAACAGATTAGAGGATCTGTGTATCTTTGCTTTTAAAAACAGATCATAGAAGACTTCAAACATAATAGTTTTCTTTGAATAATTTTTCCACAAACTGAATAATTGAATCCATTTGTCACCCTTTGATGTTATAATTAGCCTGCCTAGAAATCGATTAAATTAATTTAATGACAGAAGGTTTTTTTTTTTTTTTTTTTTTTATTTTATGTACTAGCTCCCAAAATAAGACATACTGGAAATCATGATGCAACAGGAATTGACTATTGTTTTCGTTAAGTAGATTATTCCCTGAAGATTTTAGACCAAACTCGTCTTGACCAACATATACGAACATAAGACTTTAGGGTATGTTTGTTTCATGGTATTGGTTTAGGATATGGGCATGATGGTAAAAAATGTGTGTTTGGTACAAATAGGCAGGCCCCAAAATTGGGATTGAGTGCTCAATATTTGGTATTGTGGAATCCTCTACTAGTGGGCCAGATATAAAACTTTTATTTGATAAATTTTTATCCTTACTTCTTTTTTGAAATATATGTATTTTAATTTAAATCTTATTTTCAATTTAGAAATTAAATATTTTAAATTAACATTTTTCCTTCTCCGAACCTAAATTCAAATCATAACTCAAATTCTAATTCTAAACCCATATATAAACCAAACGAGCCCTTCAAATAATAACAGATTCCTTAGAAAATAAGCAGTTATCATTGTTCTATAAAACTACATTTTTAATGAATTAACACTTTTTATACATACTAAAAACATCTGCAATGCACAATAGTTTAATTAATAATCTTTTGCTTTTTACTCATCAATATCTAATTATATTTTGTTGATCAAATATATGAGTTATATAGATGATTTTTTTTTTTTTTTCAAATAGCAAAAAGCTAATACTGTGAAAGCTTTAAAAAACTTAGTATGTATCTTTGGACTAAGATTAACAAACTTCAACAAAACAACTTTGTTTTAAAAATCGGGTTAGAAAGTCAATAAAAGGGTGAGGTATACCTTCAATAAGTTGATTAACGATCTCGAACAAAAACTTAAATTCTTAGAGTACACGGTATCTTACGGCGTAGGGCTTGTTTTAGCCCTATGGCGCGCACCCATGGCACCATACGACACCACCTCGACGTTATAGGCTTTCGGGTCGTCAAGTAATTTTTTCGCCCTTAAATGCAACAATAGGATTGTGGTTTAAAAAAAAAAAAAAAAAAAAAAAAAAAAAAAAAAAAACGTTGGAGCCTCTAATATAGTTGATTTTGTTCAAAAATACTCTTTTTTACCTACTTTTTGTACCTTTTATTTTCTATAAATACCCCTTAAATCTTATAATTTTTATACACTTCTATCTACAAAACTAAAAAATACTTCTCTTTATTACCTTTCAAAAAATGCTATGGATCCCAACAACTATGATTTTCACGATCGTTACTTTCAGACAATCCGAATAAGTATATGCGGCATTTTCAAGGTTATGAACAATTTTAAGCTTTTGGTAATCATGAAGCCGAGAGTTCGGATCCTCACACAAAGACAACGATACCACGTGAAAGAGAGGTTGTAGAACAATGGCTTTTGGAAGACTATTTTGGCGACGAAAACAATCCACCTAAATACTTGGAGAGGAATTTTAGACGAATATATCATATTAGTTCTAAACTTTTTAACAAATAGTCAATGATATTATCAATTACAATGACGAACCTTCTCCCAAATACTTTTATTTTTTAAACAACGACCGAATGATATGGGTTGTTTAAGTATTAGTCCTCTTATGAAATGCACAACGACCATATGCCGATTGACATACAACACATCATCTGATGCATTTGATGAGTACTTGAATATTGGTGAATATTGTTCACGTGATTCTTTAGAAAACTTCACTAAATGCATATATACTTTATACTTAGAGGAGTATTTAAGAACACCCGATTTTAATGACATCCAACATGTATATGCATTGCACGAAGAAAGACATGGACTCCCAAGAATGCTCTGGAGCATTGATTGTATGCATTAGGAATGGACAAAATATCCGAAGGCATTACACAGCAACTTAAAAGGCGTGATCATAAATATCCGACTCTGATGCTTGAAGTCGTTGCATCACATGATTTGTGGATTTGACATGCGTATTTTGGTGTTACGAGGGCAATAATGACCTCAATGGTCTATATACTTCAAACTTATTTAATGACCTTATTGACGATATTGCTCCGGAAGCTCCATTTGTAGTAAATGGAAAAATATACGAAAATGGTTACTATTTAGCGGATGAAATTTATCATTAATTGTCTACGTTTGTCAAAATGTTTTCCATTGCAAGGGATGAAAAAACAATGAAATTTAAAAGAGTTCAAGAAAGTGTAAGAAAAGATATTAAACGAGCTTTCAGAGTACTAGCTACAAGGTCGTTAGGGAATTTTACAACAACCCGCACATGCTTACCAAACAAACACGCTACGAAGAATCATCTATTGTTGCATCATATTACATAACATGATATTGAAAGACCATGTATTCGCGATTAGTGAATTTAACGAATTGTACGTTTCTCCACAAGCGAATTTGCAACGTACTTGGGTCAAAAGACGCGACATAGCTCGAAAGAAAAATAAAGAATGTCGGGATAGGATAGTACACAACGACCTCGATATGAAACCTTAATCACTAAATTGTATGTTGTTCTTCAAATTCGTATTTTTAATGTATTGTTATTTTTAATTTAACGAAATGTGTTGTTTTATTTGAATTATTGAAAAGAAAAAAAATGTGGACTCAAGAGGTGTCCTATAACTTGATTTATTGAGGGAGAATATTTTTTTTAAATAAGTTATAGGTTCTGAATTATAAAAGAGAAAACTAAAATGATATTAAAAATTGCTATAACACGAAGATAAAATTACAAGACACCTTGTGCTTTTAGAAAAATATGTTCCTGTCAAATGAAAAAAACTAAAGCCTAGTTTAAATATCCATGTATAGGTCGGTTTGGTTATCGGGTTGTTCGGTTTATTCGATTCGGTTATTCGGTTCGGTTAGTTCGGTTAAATTTTTTTCTAAGTAAAATCGAAACCGAACCAAATAACCCGAATTACTTTATTTTAATTAAATAATTAATTATTTATTTATATAGATTTTTAAAAAATAAAAATAAAAATAAAAATTTAAGCTTACAAGAATGTTATTTAAAAAAAATTAATTTGTATAAAAAATGTATATATTTATGTGAATTCGATTTTCGGTTCGGTTCAGTTTTTATTTTGCCAAAACCAAATCTAAACCGAAAATCTAATGTTTAATAATTGGTTCGGTTCAGTTTTGACAAATTTGATTTGGTTATAAATTCGGTTTGATTTCTTCGATTCGGTTCAGTTTGTGTTTTTGGTTTTTGTGATTCGAATTCCGCACACCCGACCATGTACAAAGATTTTTTGCCATTTTAGATTTTTAGCAAATTAGGCCCACTAACTCTACAATCTTTTCCTTTCGCCATCCTATTCAATTATTAGGGCCCGCAACGTACTGCGACTTATTTTCGTAGTGTGAAATCTAGTCAAAAATCTTGATCATGTCTTGAACGTATTGGTTCAATTTTTTTGTGGTTCAAAATTTTGTGTTACATGTCTCCTGTTGTTTTCATGAAACGCATCTGTTTCCACTTACAGATTTAAGGATTATGATGTTGTAAATTATAGTTCTTGAAAACCCTCTTTCTACGAGTCTTAAGCAACTTTCATCGTTGACGAACACTTGGGTAAATCCTTTAAAGTTTAAACCATATGTCGCAAACATGTAAACACTTTGTTATGCATGCGGTGCTTTTAAATCTTCAAAATATAACACAATCACAAAAAATCCTTCATCTATCTACTCCATATGATATGAAAAAGAAGGACAACACAGATACTTGTTGAATAAATTTATGAAACTATTTTACAGATTACAACCTATAAATCGAATTATAAGTTGTTTTAAGGATGGTAATGTACAAATGATATTTACTATATGCACACACATGCTTGCTGGGCCTTGAAAAAATACCCTCACTAATATAACATTTGATATTATTATTTGCTCTAATTAAACTTGATCTTCTCCTTGCAAAAGAGGGGTTGTCTCTTCTACTAAATCCATTTTACCCCTTTTATTTTCATCCTCTCTAATTTGACCCCACATCATTGTGTAGTATCCAATAGCAGTCACCGTCGCGGCCATTAGACTGCATTAACATCTCGAAAATAAGTACTTACTTAAAATAGCGATACATAAATATGTGTGTTCTAGCATTTAGGATTATATACCTTCCGTAATGAAAAGTGTCAGCAAAGAAGATGGAACCGAACATGCCAGCAATAGGAACTCCGAGAGGCTTGAACATTGTCACGTAAAACTGGCTTTTTCTTCGTATACACCACATATGTACATGGCTTTTAATTAGACTTCCAAATATTGCCTATGTTGAAAAAAATTAATAGTTAGACCTTATAATCGCTTCTTGTAAAGCTGTACTAGATTGCGCAATATTTGTTACAACTTGCACTTTTGCTTACCGTTGCGACGATGATTAGGAGACCCATGTCAAATTCCAACCTCCAAGCACTAGGGTCTCTTTCTATTACTAATGCAAGCAAAGCAGATTGAAGAGTCCCAAATAAGCTATAACTAGAAGCCACTGTCATCACTTGTGGACATTTTTCTAGAGTTTGTACCTGCGCAAAAATAAATATGAGTATGACAAAGTATGATAAAGCATACTCTTCTTAAATTCTAGTAACCATCATCCTATAAAATGATTAAAGTCCTTAGTGAGGGTTGTTACTTGTTAGGTTTTGTCTGGTGTCGAGAAATACCTGAATAATGTTCCATACTGAGTAAGCCAAGGATGCTCCTGCGAAAAGAGCACAACCAAGAACCCAATTTTCGTGCGTGGACAAGAAAACAAAGAGTCGAGGAGCAGCTGATAATTGAAGATGCGACGAAGGGTCCCTAACTACTGGACCCCTATACAGTATTAGCAACGCAGCACCAATGATCGATATCAACGTGCCCAACAACTTTGTTCGACTACTTGAGCTTCCTAAATCCACGTTGGTCTTTCTATAAACCATAACATTTTGTTATTCATTGTATAAAAGTATATCACAAGACAACATATTTTTAGACTAGGTATCAATTAAACTTTATGACCACGTTAGATTGATAGCAGCCCATAATTAAATTTAAACCAACTAAAATGTAATTTTTTTCTCTTTATTGTTTATTTTGTGACATGTTGCTTCATGGCCACAGGAAAAAGCTAGCAAACAAAATTGACGTCAGTTTGCCTTTCCAGGATGCTTTAGGAGCCACCAGTTCTGAATCTAATTTTCGTGGTATTCTATTTAAAATATCATTTTTATATTGAGCTACTAGGTAGATTAATAAATAAACTTTGACTTATCATCATGTATGTATGTAATCTAATTATTTAATTAACTACAAAGTACCAATGACCTTTTGAATCATATTAAGATCCCTATTCGAATATGAAGAATAATATTTTTTTTATTTGAAGAATATTTAACGCTTGATATGGTAATAGGATCAAAACAAAACTTGATAGATGAATTATGAAAATATGAGTTCTTGATCAGTGACCTAATTATTGTATACATGCGTATACGTATGTATACATGTATATCGATTGCTTAAACAAATGACATAAAGAGTTTTAAAACATCGCACATATTTTGTACATACAAAAGTTCTAATGAAATGATTAATTTAGGGAAGAAATGGAACGAACCTGCAAATAACGGCAAGAATGAACGAAATAGAGGGGATTAAACAGCCCATTCCGATAGCAACAATAGGCGAACTATAACTCAATCCAACAAATGCTAGATTTTGTGCAATTGTTACCCTACAACATACGAAAGCTTCACTCAGATTAACTTTACACGAGTAATCTTTAGATATCGTAAAGATGTACGATCTGACTCTTATAACTTGCTTTAAATGACCACTTCACTTTATAACTCTCATAGTTGTATCATACATGGTTTCAAGTTACTCATATACACTTTAAAGTTCCTACACATAATTTTGTACTGTATTAACTAAGCACTGGGCTGATTAGGGGTGACCTAACACCCACTACACAACCCATTGGCTCCCGCCTGGTTAAAACCATTAATCCCATATTATCTTAAATTGTTTTACTTTCACTTGAAAGTTTAACAACAAAGTTATGGAATTGACTACTCACTTGTAATCCATGGCCTACTTTGATTATCAACAAAGTTCATCCGTTGAATTTAGTCATTCTTTATACAGTATTAAGCATTAATAACTTTGTGTCATGGATCGTTGTGGTTAAGTTTTATCGTTAGCTCTATGAGAAAGAGAGAAAATACATACCCTACGAAACCAAGAAGTAGAAATCGTGGTATAAGTTCATCCTTCCTACAAAAAATAATCAAACCATGGGTTAGTTATTTTTCCATGCATGCATTCCTTCATGCTATTTATGATTATTCAAATGCATCCGCATCTGAGCTAACAGTCGAACATTGCATGTTCGACTTCTTTAGCCTCACGCATATGCATCTGAATCATCTCATATATCTAATATAACAAGGGAAATAAGCGCACTTGTTTCTAGTAACGATGAACGTGTTGTAAGGAAGAAGTAAGATCGAAGCTAAGGCGTTGGTGTAGACCACAAACACAAAGGGACTTAGTCCTTTCGACAAGATGGTACTAGCCAAGATGGTTAATCCAATGGTGCAAACCTCCATTAAGGCCATCAAAATGCATGGAACTAATTCACCTAGCACGATGGCCTTGGTCTCCATATGTCTTGTTGATATCGCTAGATCTCAAACTTAGGCCTTGGGATCTCTAGATAGTAAAGATTTTTGTTGTAGCTAGGCCCATTTAAAGGGAAGGTTTAAATTAGTGAATGGGAGAGAGTAACCTTTGAGGAAATGGTGAAGGTGTTTTGCAGCTACTCGAGTGACCCAATCAGATAGTGGAAGGCAATCTCTTTCGATTATTTTATTTATCTTCACTATTATAGGTCCCACAATTAAATGACGCAATATTTTGATGATTATGCATGCTAAACTAAGGCTGTTAGCAATAACGAATCACCACGACCAATTTTACTACTGTCACGCCGCGTCATTTTCTTTTTCCACAACCAACTTCATCATCAACTTACACTACGACATTCGAGGCTTTCCCCGATGATGAAATGAAGCTCTTGCCATGGACTTGTCGTTGGCGTAAAGTTTCCCTGACGACAAGTCATCGGCATAGGCGGAGCTAAAGAAGGACTAGAGAGGGCTATGGCCCCTCTAAAATTTATCAACTTTACATAAAATACCCTTATACTAACACACAATTACATTATAAACTTTAGATTTTATAGATATATGATAAATTGGCCCTCCCATGTTTCATTATTTACACTTCGGCCCTCATAAAATTTTTAGGCTAGCTCCGCCACTGGTCATCGGGCTACAGTTCTCAGGGAAGCCTCGTCAGTAATCACAATACCGACGACCTAGTGGAATCCACACACTTTCTAGTCAAACATCCTCAAAATTTTGACCATACATTTTCCGAGGACATGTCCTCGGGGTATATTTGTCAGGTCAACAAAAGTTGAACAATTAACTAATTAATTAGTCAATGATAGTCAAAACTGTAATAACTATTGCCGAAGACATGTCTTCGGCAAAACTAATTAAAAGTCAATGAAAGTCAATACCAGGTCAATGCAAGTCAAAACTATGAATAACTATTGTTGAGGAGTCGAGATGGTATTGATATACATCAAATGTTAAACGAACGAGTCAAGATAATATCGTTATACATAAGATGTTAAACGGATGAGTCGATATGGTATCTTTATACATGAGAGAGGTTAAACGGATGAGTTGAGATGATATCGTTATACATGAAATAATAAACGGATGAATCGATATGATATCGTTATACAAGACATGTTAAACAGATGAGTCGAGATGATATCGTTATACAATAAATTTGGCACAAAAATTTCCCGCTACTTTATGGACACCAGAACCTGGTTAACTCTTATCCTCACAAATTTGGCGCCAAAAGCTCTTTTCTACCATAAAAGCATATCTCCTCTTATCCTCACAATCACATTACTCTCTTATCCTCACAATCACCAATACCTTACATACTCTTATCATCAAAACCACCAAAATACACACTGTCATTATGAAGATGGTGCTATATGAAGCTTTAGCGTGTTCTTGTGAATGAGGAAATGTAGTTCTGTAAGAGTCGCATCAACCTCTCACCCTTGGTAAACTATACTATGCATGTCCTTTATCAAAGGTAAACAATTACATGTTTTTTATTTGTATAATATAAATAATTTGGTTATTTGTTAAAAAATAATTTTCGTTACTCTTAAAAGCCTAGGGAAATGGATTATCGATGTAAATTTTTTTATGGAAGGAGGAACGACTCCATCTACTGGCCGGTTCTCCTGGAGCTTCAACGCCTCTAAGTTATTCTCCAGGACCTTTAACACCTCCAGGTTATTCTCCAGGACCTTTTAGATATGCACGAAGTCTTGGAAATTCAGAGTGCACAAACAGCAAGTTCTTGGCTGGAAAAATAAAGGTACTCGAGGCAACACTAGAAATAGAAATGCATCTCGAGAAACATACACTTGATTCAACTGAACTACTTCACGAGCTTTATACTGACATGGAAAATTTGGTTTGGATTAGTTTTTCGTTTAGCCAAAGCAATTTAGCATTTGGAGTGTAATTTGTATTCTTTAATATTTAAAGTTCTATCGACAGAGATAGTCGATTCATGTCTAGATTATAGCAGTCGCTCCAGGACGCCTTGGGTACTCGTATGGATATGAGCATCGCATACCATCCACAGACATACGACCAAAGTGAGAGAACTATCCAAACTCTGGAGTATATGCTACCAACCTATGTGATTGATTTTAGAAATGGTTGGGATAACCATTTGCCACTAATCGAGTTCTCTTACAACAACAACTATCATACCAACATTAAGACTGCTCTGTTGGAGGCACTCTATGGACAGAAGTGTCGATCGCCCATCTGCTGGAATGAGGTTGGAGATGCCCAACTCACTGGTCCAGAGATGATTCATGAAACCATAGAGAAGATCATACAGATACGAAACTGATTGCAAGCCGCACATGATTGTCAGAAGAGTTACGCTGATGTGAGACGTAAACCTCTAGAATTTCAATTCGGAGACATGGTCATGTTGAATGTCTCGCCATAGAAGGGCGTGATACGTTTCAGGAAATGAGGAAAATTGAACCCGAGATACATTGGACTATTCAAGATTTTGGCAAGAGTTGGTCCAGTAGCTTACCGACTCAAAATTTCACCAGAGCTTAGTAGTGTTCACAACATGTTTCACATTTAAAACTTGAAGAAATGCTTATCAGATGAAACTCTCGTTATTCCATTGCGGGTGATCCAAATTGATGACAAGCTAAACTTTATTAAAGAACCGGTGGAGATTATGGACCGAGAAGTTAAGCGATTGAAGCAGAGTCGTATTCTGATCGTCAAAGTTCTATGGAATTCTAGAAGAGGTCCTGAAGTCACTAGGGAATATGAAGACTAGATTCGTTGCAAGTACCCTAACCTTTTCACAGATACCACATCGTCAGATAACACACACAATTTCGGGATGAAATTCCTTTAACGAGGGTAGACTGTGACAACTCACATTTTTCAAGTTAATACTAAAACCTAAACTTAAAATGTTTTACTTTGAACACGTGATTTCTTGTTTTAACGTATAACCGTTAGGTTAACTCGCTTACAACGAAAAACAACTTTGAACGCATACCGACACTAGACTAAGTCTATTCTACGTCAAACTAAGTACCTTATGACTCTCATAAACATATTTTAAAAGCCATTTGCATTTCATAAGTTTTACGTAAATCACTTAAGACTTGAATTAAGTCTCATATATGCATGTAATACTTAACCAACTCAACACATTTAAATTATACACTTATATACTTATTTATACACTTCAAAAAATACATTTTCTACCCCCTCCTAAGTTTATAAAACCGGCCACCCCTCATGGGAAGACCAACACTTACTTTTAACTTAGTTGAATCACTTTTAACATTTCTACCTAAACTACAACAAGCCAAATGCTAGTTCACAAGTCTTGAAACCCAACCCCCTCCTCTCCCATCATATATATGCCTCTATGAAGGCATGTGATGCCACTTCCCAAAGGGTTTCAACACCACCTTGTGAGCCTTTCCAAAGACCATTCAAACTTCCTAATTACCACTATATATAGGACCAACTTGTGAACCATTTTATTCAAACTAACAAACTCACAAAACTCTCTCTCACTCTCCACTCTTATATATGGCAGAAATAGGGCAAGAAACAAGGGTTTTCAAGTTTGCTAGGTTTTGGTTTGAAGGTCATTACATAATTTAGGATTTTGGACGCTTGAAATTATAAGTTTTGGGTAGTTTGTGCACTTTTGATCATCCAATCATCCACAGCACTTGTAAGCATTTCATATAACCCATTTCAAAGCTTATTTTATTTATATTTAACTTATCATGCATTATCTTGTATCACCTTGATATATTTGTAGTGTTGAAATTTGTTTAAAGGTAGATTTGTAAAACCCTAAAACTGTCTAAAATTTTCAGTCGAACTATAAACAAGTTAAAAAAACTTTAAATAACTTTTGGTCAAATACCTTTCTACCACAGATATATAGAGGTCTTAAGTACTTCCTATCCGAAATTTATAATATTTGAAAATTTCTAAGTATTTTTAATATTTTACAAGAATTCGGGTGTCAGCAAAGTCTTAAATATGAGTTTGAATCTTGATGCACTTATTTGAGCACTTTAGACTCCAAACCATGAACCATGGTAGTTTTATCTTTTGTAGTCAATACCTAGACCTTTTATAGTCAATACCTAGACCTGACCACAACAACTTGAATCACTCGAAAAGGTTAACTAACGAAGAAGTTATGGCCTCGAAAAGTTGAGTAAAATTTTTGTTAAAACCTGTACAGCAGGTCAGCCACTATTTGTGTATAAATGGACACCTAAAACCTAATTTCACAAATAATGGCCTCGATTTTTTGAAATTATACATTTTTACCTATGTCTAGGGCTTTAAATGACAACATCGGACATAAAACGAAGGAGATACGACCATTTGAAGTCATGATTTATTGAAAATCAATAGCATATTTAAGGTTTCTAGGATCAAAAAACGCGTTTTACTTCTTTTCCTAAACAATTTGACTTACTAATCTTTATAAAACTTCAATACAAATATACAAGGGTGATAAAAATTTATAATACTCATATGCATATAGTAAATGTCGTATTAGTCCTGAGACGAGTTATTTATCTAGGTCGCGGTTAGGATTCTTTGTTCATTGAACTATGTTATATATCTGTTGTTCCCCGTTCACTATCGTTTAAAATAATTTAAGTATATAAAACAAGTTAATAGTGAACTATGACTGAAATTAACATAAGTAAAACACACAAACTAACTTTCAACATCATATTCTTATTAGAAATAAATCAACAAAAAATACGTTACCCAAGTACTTGCGGAATAGTACTTGGGATTGAAATGACAAAGTTTGGTGACTCCTCTCTAAGCTCAGGCTAAGTCTGAGCACAACTCTTAGAGCTCACTGAGCTATCTCAGGAACTAAGTTGTATTTGGAGGAGTGAAAAGATGGCTTGCGTGTATGTGTGTTTTTACAATCACAAGCTTAATCTTTTCACTCCATCTCTTATGCTATTTATACATGTATGATATTTGACTTTTTCCTAAGTGACAAACTGACATCATACAGAAGACAAAATACTGATGTATTTTGTCTCTGTTTACAAAGACTATTCTAGGTAAGAGACAAGACTACTTTCCTAAGTTCAGTGATGACAATGAGCCTGATCTTTTGCCATTCAGGGAAAGTTGACTTTAGTTGATAAGGACTTCGTCTTATCTGATTCAAACTTATCCCGCCTTGTCCCGTTCTTTCTTCCGTCTTTACATCCTTCAGTCTTCTACTTCAGATTGTCTTCAGTGTAAGAGTTGGAGAGGAGTCTTAGGAATTCAGTGAGTTATTGTCATCACTCACTGAATCCATCATCTTCTTCTTGACTCAGTCTTCACCCTTTAAGTTCCGCCTTACTGAGTGGAGAGACTTCTTCTTCGCCTCATACTGAGTATCCTGAAGATGACTCACTGAGAGACTATGCACCCAGTGACCTGTTAGTGTTAACGGACTAAACACTTGGGCTATTTTCTATTCAAATCTTAGATTAAGGGGTTTGGGTATTTACTGAACCCAACAGTCTCCTCCTATTTGGATATACAAATAGCCTAAGTGGTTGATCAGTGTAAGTGAGCAAATGGCTTCTTCTTACACTGAATGTACTAATGAATACAATAAGGAACACTAAGTATTTTAACAAAACATACATCGTTTATTGATCAAATTACAGGGTTCCTATCACTAGTACAAAATATAAATCAAAATGATGTTAGTCCAGATGGATTCCCAATGCTTCAAGCTTGACTTTCTTGGTGATGAGTGTTTCTCTGTCAGGATGGTCTCTTATCTTAGCATTCAGGTCTTGACAGAACCTGATGTTTGCTGGGGTTTGGATCTGAGAGGCCACTGGTATGTAGCTCAGCATTGCAGCTACACCAGCCTGATCAATATCACTTCATCTTTGAAATGTTGGGTTTCCATAGACATCAATGTGGAATAGCCCTCTTTCAGGCTTTTCAATCACTAAACAGTTCACAAACTTAACACCTTCTGGCAGTTCCCTGTTGCATTTGAATCTAGGCACTTTTATCTCAGGCTGGAACTCAACCCTTTTCCTTTTGCCAGTGGATGATTGTGGTTGAGATCCTTGAGGTGCAGTTAAGGCAGGCTGTATTCCCAGTTGTGCTGGTGTATCTCTCAGTCTTTCATACCTCTTACTGAGCATCTTCAGCAGCTCCTTAACTGCTGCATTTTGCTTCTTTTCAATAATTGGACGGAGTTCATCGAGTTCAGTGATCCCAAAGTCAGTGAATTTTAGGGGATCATGAACCTCGAAATGCCTTTTATCAACCCCCTGTAGACGTTCATTGCCAGTGGCTTAGACCTGGGGATGATTTTGACATCAGTGATCTTCTCAGGCAGTCTTCTGCTTGACATTGTCCAATTGTAATGGTCAATTCTTGCTTTCCTGATGGCTGCAGTTCTTTTGTTCTTTTCTTCCAACTGCTTTTTCATTTCAGCCATTTTTGCTGCCTGAGCATCCTTGAACTTTTGTCCTGCCTGACCCTTTTCAAGCTTCTTTGAATCAATTCCCACATTTTCAGCTTCTTCGGCAATCACTTGAATCAGTGCTTCCTTAGTCTTCTCATCGTCCTCAGCTTGTTTCAATCTCCTTTCTTCTTTAGCAAGGAACTTAATAAAATTAACGAAAGGAAGGTTGAATTCTGATTTCCCAAAAGCTTACAACTGAATAGAAATCATCATTGTTTACAACTTCGACAACAAAAAAGATAATTGTTTTTACAAAACGATAGTCAGACATCAGGATTAATAAGTAGCTAAAGAGAATTACTAATTGTTTTTACATGAAACCAAACATAAAACAGTAAGGACTCGGTCAATTGTTGTTTAGTTCTGCATACTTTCTCTTTATTGCCTCCTTGACAAGCTTCTTTACTTCTTTTTCGTCCCTGTTCTCTGCAAGAAACTTTAATGCATAGTCTGACATCATCTTCCAGTTTTCATTCATTTCATGAAGCATCATCTTTGTTTCATATCTTGATCTCATGTTTTCTATCTGAATTTGATGATGTTTGTGTGTTTCCTTTAGCATGCCTGTTTGCCATTTTGATTCAATGTTTCCTTCGTAAAGTTCCATGTGTATCATCATGTACAAACCACAATCTATCTTTTCTGTTTTTGTTTGCCAATTCATCCTTAATATTGTTGGTTCTTGTGTTTGATGCATCATTTCATATCCTGCTGGATGTTCATATGTTGACAAGTGTCTTGCAAAAACCGCCCTCTGAAATTTATAATATAAAATGTCAATTATAGACTAGTATCCCTTGTGATATTATACTGTTAAAAAATAAATAAACAAATAATTTTCTTACCACAAACTCGTAATTTTCTTTGTACTTTCCTTCGTATGTTCCATCTGAATCGTTGTTATCTATTATGACAGATGTTGCTTTAACGATATCGAAAACTATTAGATAGTAATGTCCATGTGCTATTATTGGGAAGAATACCTGTTATCATGAAAAAAGTATTAAATTTAAAATAATATACTAAGTTTCTTGATTAATTTATATAAGTAATGTAATATACCAAGTTAATGTCATCAAATTTGAGCCTGCTTATGTCTTCTTCCATCTGAATAGCAATCAACTGTTGAAACGTATCATATTGTTTATCTACTTTGTTAATCAGCAATTCTGGCTCATCTTCTAATATTCCTGGAAGCTGATTGACAATTAAAAATAATAATAATAATTATTATTATTAATAAATAAAAGTTAATACAGAAATACATTCATTTGAAATAAAATTTATCTTACCATCATTGATGTATAAAAGTAATGTCGTTTGATCTTTCTATCTGAGAACAATTCCTCGTAGTTTAGGATATCAGCAAAGGTATCTATCACAGGAGTTTCAATTTTCAAGCTTGGCGCTAGTGATTGAACATTCATTCTCATTAATCCTAAACCTTTATCGTCTACGAAAACTTGTTCTCTGTTCACAATATCACAAGTGATAACTATAAGGAACTGTGTATATAGGTAAATGTTTTTTGTATCACAGGTGATAAATATAAGAAACTAATATATGTTTTTTTTATCACAAGGGATAACTATAATAAATTACATATCGAAATTTTAAATATAAACTTACGCTTCGTTTCCTTGCATACAGAAGATGCTTCTTGCCAAGAGTTTGTCCACCTCTGTTAGCTCTTTTGTCGTGCTGACCTTCTTGTTCATATATGGAAATTTCAGGCACTGATATTGTTTTTCTTCATCACTTGATTTTGACTGTACTCCTGGGTTATCAATTCCTAGATCAAAGCTTGGCTGAGGCCCTGGTATAAAGACAAAACTAGGGCTTTGTGAAGATGGACATGTTTGTTCTTTTTCCTTTTCTTCTACACTTTTCTGTTTCTCAAGGTTCTCACTCTCCGCATATCTGTTAACTTCTTTCATTTGTATTTCTCTCAATTCCTTTATAAATTTTTCATCACTTTTGTTTACTAATTCTTCAAAAATATCATCATTATCAGTATCAAAAGGTTTTCTTTGATATTTAGTTTTATCGTTTTCACTCATTATTCTTTCTTCGTCACTTTTTTGACTTGTAACCTTGTTTGTTTCATCTTTTTCCCCTTCATTTTTTCCTGCAGCTTCATTCTTTTATTTTCAGCCTCTTTCATAGCAGCTTCTTTCACAGCAGCTTGTTTTGCAGCCTCTTCTTGCTTTTTGATTGCTGCTTCTTTTGCAGCCTGCATTAATAAAAAATTAAAAAAATATAAAAAAAAATATTAGATTGTATGACTTTGTTATATTAGATTTTATCACTTGTGATATTACCTTTTCGGCTTCTTCTTTTTAGCTTCTTGTTTTTCAAATTGTCTTTTTTCCTTAACTGCTTCTTCCTGAGCTTCTTTTTCAGCTTGTATTTTTTTTTGCAGCTGTTTCTTTTTCGGCCTATATTTTTATCATTTTGTTATATAAAAATTTATCACTTGTGATATTGTATACAGATAATTATTTTAAATCATAATTATCTAACATGTTTTTTAGATGTTTCTGCAGCAGCCTCTTCTGTGGCTTTTTGTTTATCCATGTTTGCTCCTTCTCCATCATCTCCTTCACTATCATCGTCATTATTCCCATCATTCCCATTATATGTTTCAGTATTCCCCCCTTCATCGTCACTTCCATCATCTCCTCCATGTTTTCTGCTAGTCCCTTTTTGACTATCAACCACTCTCCCATATTCATCTATTTGTAGACCTCCTTGGAATTGTGTATTGTATTTATCTACAAATAACTTTATCGTTTCATCTCCTGGGTAAATCTCCATGCTTACCCTTATAAAATTCTATAATTATTTCTTTTCATTCAACACTCTTGCAAACTTATCTTCAACTGCTTCATATACTTGTTGTGTTTTTAATTAAATAAAACAATTATAAGTATTTATCACTAGCGATATTTCAAAATTTTCAAATTAATTAATTTTGTAATTAAATCATTTTATTAGAGTATCTTAGCTCTTTCTGTTTCTGAATATCTACTTCTTCATTGTCATCGTCTTCTTCGATGACCATGACATTACCAAACTCTTCCATTTCCATCTCCATATGTTGCCTTCTCTCTATTAGTTTTGTGTTCCAATTCCTGATGGCTGGCCATTTTCGTGGCACATCCATTTCATCAAACTTCGTGAAATGCAAGTAAATGAGTTGTTTTCAAGCAAATAAAACATTCATTAAAAACTATACTTATTAAAAGAAATGGTAGATTAATGTTAATATCCCAAGTGATATTGTATATGGCATCTATTTAATAAAAAACAACTTGTAATATCACTGGTGGTAGCATACATCTTATCTATCATTAGCTTGAAATATCACTTGTGATACCCTACATCATATTTGTTTTAAAGCATATTTTTAAATAAAACCTTAACTTACCGTGAACGTTGTGTGTGGTCCGTAGTACCAATTCTCCAGCGTTGAATCATCCCACCCATTCTTGCTTGCTCTCATACAGTCCCAAGTGAATGAGCACCGGTCTATTCTGGGTATTTCTTCTGGTGTCATCAGATATTCAAGGACGTGATACTTTAACATGGAACTGTTATAGCAACTTCCCAAACAGTTTGCAAACAACATTAGGTAATTCATTTTGAATGTGAAGTCTATTTCTTTCGTATTCTGAATCACCTTTGATAACGTTGTTGTTGTTATACTTTTCTTTTCCGGGAATTGTTCCATATATTCTCTGATAAATTTGTCATCCCACGTCCTTTGTGGTCCAGAGCAGAGTGGTTTTGGACCCATTGGTATCCCAAAAACTTCCCTAATCTTTTGTTGGAGTGATTTTTATTACACCCCCATTTGGCAATCTGAATTGCATTGTCTTCACATCCAAATGTGTCAAGATAAAGTAGGGTAGCTTTCCCGGGATTTTTGCCAATGGAAAATCAATCAACGTTCCAAATCCCATTTCTCTAACCATTTTTTTTTCTTTCCGGGCTCAGTGAGTGTGTTTCATCACAAAATGGTTGCACAGTCGTCTTAGCCCTTAACGACTTGAATGTGATTACAAATCCTTCATCATCCCCAGTTTCCACTTCCATTTTTTGCTTGCCCTTCTTCATTTCTTCCTTCTTCTTCTTTGTTGCATGTTTTTTCTCTTCAATATCTTCTTCTTTCTGTTCCATTTTTTTCTTACGTGTTGCTTTTTCAACCTTCTTTGGATCGTCAACTTTTTCTTCATTTTCTCCTGTCTTTCGTTTTCCTTTTTCTACCTTTTTTGTTTGTTTAGGTTTTTCTGTTTGTTGCTTTTTTGTAACTGATCTTGTTACTGCAACCGGTGATTCTGATTCTTGTTGTTTTCTTTTCTTTGGTTCCTTTTTCTGATTCTGTTTTTTTTGCACTTCTTTGGGTTTCACCTTTGGGTTTGCTTCTTTTTCTCTACTTGCTGCTGCTGTTGTATTTGGTACAGATGGTGGTATCACAGTTGCTCCAGGAATTGTTTCTTCCATGGTTGTTGCTTGGGGTGTTGGTACAGATGGTATTTCTTCCATGGTTGTTGCTTGGGTTGTTGGTGTTAGTGTTGGTGTGGTTTCGACGGTTGCTAGAGTTGTTGTTGGTGTGCCTTCTGGTGTTGTAATTTCAGGCGATGCTTGATTTAATGGTGTAACAAATCTTGATTGTACGATGGCTGTTATCTATCTTGTGGGTGTTTTTTCAAGATAGGTATTTTTGATAGATGACTTTGTGATTTTTCCGGTTGTTTTCTGTGGTGAGGGTGTTGTTGTTTGCTCTTGTGTTTGTGTTGTTTGTGGTGGTGGAAGTGTTGATTGTTGACGATAGTTGTATCTGGGTTTTTTTTCCGATATGGTCTTTCGTGTTTCAGGAGCTTGTCTCTTACTTCTTTTCTTTTTCATTTGATTTAGACTTATATTCAAATCTGCACAAAACAAATCCCAAGTAAGTTTTTATGAATATTATTTCTGATAAATAAAACTCTGAATGTTTATGCGTCATACAATTTTATAACATTCTACTGCAAGTATGTCATATCAAATTTGTATCACAGGTGATATAACACAGAAGCTAAATGTCAAAACAAGTATGGCGCATACATACAGGGTTTATCATAGTTGATATTTTTCTAAAGGAGACATGCTTATATGTTACAATTTACCATCTTCCTTATCAATCTCTGGAGATAGGCTCAAAAATTTGCTTGTCGACAAACCTGCATTTACAAAAAAAAAATTTAGAAACAAACATAATGTCTGCAATTTTTATGTGTAGAGATTTATTAGCAGACAAAAACTGACCGTTTAAAGCTTGTATTGTCTCCAGATGCTTGTAAATATCATCTTCTACATTTTTTTCAAAATCAAAATTTTAATGTCTCATGTTAAATAAAACAAAAAATACACTATAAATTCTAATCAGATGTATTTGAAATATAGTTATTTCAAGTACAACAGCTTATCATCACAGTTGTTATACTAACAAAAATCGAAAAAAAATCACTATATCTGTTTTTATCACTGGTGATATACAATTAAATATTTAAGTAATCCGCTACTGCTCTTCATCATCACCACTACCACCACTACCACTACCATTACCACTACCACTTCCATTACCACTACCACTACCAAAAATCAAAACTAAACCACTACCACTGTTTTATCACCACATTCAAATCACTATGACATCTACCACAACTGTTTTATCATGTGTGATATATTTCCAAAATCTTTAATAAATCAGCAAAAACATCTAAAATCAGCAAAAAATGAAAATTCTTAATAAATATCTTTTTCTTTTTTCTTTTACAGTATGACATCAAAATCTCAAATAAATACATAATTATCAATTGCATGACAGTAATACAACAAAAAAATATAGAAAAATGTTCATAAATAGCAATAACATTCATAAATAAGTATAAAATCAATAGAGATACATAAATAACATCTAAATAATTAGTTTGAAGCTTCGTACCATCATTTTCAGAGTCGGTAGGTTTATTTTTGTAAAACCCTAAAATCGTGAACGCGTCAAAAGACCATAATACCCTTGTTGTGGAAATCCGTAAAACGTAACAAACTCGTTAAGTACGTAAAACGTAACCTTATAATTAATATCGTAAGACTCAAAAATAAAACTTATAAATTATGCTAATAAACAATTATCATACAATAAAATGTTGCATGTACTTACTTAAGAAAATAAATAAAATGTAACAAGCTAATGTGGGAAAGTAAATTAAGTTGTGATTTTGGTCTTTGGTTTTCCTGTTTGATCGCCCAAACTAACGCCTAAAGGCTCCCAAAATAATTTCCAACTTTAGCTTGATCTTATCATAATATAACCTTTGAAAACGTAAAACACAAAGAAAAAACCCTAGTTTCACTCAAGAAAAATATACGGCAAAGAGCTCTCTCTTCTCCATCAATTCTGTCGACAACAAGAGATTCAAAGAGGAGGTTTGGAGGCTTCGAGTAGGGGCTGAAATCGTGGGACTTGGTGCGAGGGCTGCTTGGTTTTGACGTTGGTTAAGACCCCTGCTGGTCGTGGGTTCCTAGGAGACAAAAAGGGTGATAGTTGTTTCGTTTTTGGTCTTGTTCCTACATCTCTTCACGCTACCAAGGTAAAGCCTAATATCCACTTATCTCGTCCCTTTTTCTTCTTTTGTTTCTGGTTGGTGTCATGTGATTTTCCTCCATACGTATGATCATATATACAAAGAAAGCATGTCACATAAAATGATAACTCATAGTCACATAATTCACGGTAAAGAGGGAACATAATAACTTGGCATTAAATCTGTTTTTTTTTTGTTACCCATCTCCACGTCATATACATGTTGGTAAATTCTTGTATCACGTTAAAAAAAAGGGAGAGGTCGATCAGTTCTTGCATGGGTATGTCATGTTTGATTTGTGCCTGTAAGTTGAATGGATTAAAATAAATGTGGGTACTAACTGTTTGAGAAGAGTATGGTTCATGTATGTAATGTCTCTTGGGGGGTAAGTTTAAAGGTGATCGCGGGAAAAACGGTTGAGTCCTTTTGTATTTCGAAAACTTGTCGGGATAGTTGGGTCGGTGGTCAGTTATAATACGTGATTACTTGGCTGTAAATATTAGTCATATGAACCGCGAGCTAGTGTAAAGGTGTGTCGAGAATGAATGCTAGCAAATGGTTTTTGAATATCTAAATCCTGTACGCATGAAAAACCAAACTATAATGCATGATATATTAATGAATTTACTTAGTAAACCTTAAACTATAATATGTTAACACTTTGAACCCTACACTTTGACTATCGTTATGATTGACCCTAGACCGTATTAAAATGTCATTTAAAAGCCTAAAAATCTAATTATAACTAAGATATTATTAAACTTAACTAAGTGTCTAAGAAACTCTAGATTGACCATTAATGGAAATAAATTTCGTCAAGAACCCTAATTGAATCATTGAAGTTATTACGTTTTAAAAGTCCTAAATCTAACTATTACTTATTCGGAATACCCTATTTCGATTAATTATGGAAACCTGCTAAATATGGAAACCTGCCTAAAATAGAAAGTTACTAAATATGGAAATACTGTTAAAAGTGGAAACCTGCTAAAAATGGAAAGCCGTCTAAAATGAGTATTTGATCTTATTAAGCGTTATCTAATTCATAGGTTCCGAACGGCGGGACTGATTCATCGTGTGACCTTACGTTTCTATTTTGCTTGCTTCTATTGAGGTACAGATATTCTATCCCTTTTCAGTAGGGATTTCTCATGACTTTCTGATCCCTTGAATTTGTTCGCTTATGATATTTCTTTGCTATTGATCCTTTGCTATTGACCATTGCTATTGAACCATTGCTATCGAATCTTTACTTTGCTATTGACCCCTCTGTTATTACACCACTGTTACTGAACTTTCGTTATTGAACCCATTGCTACTGAACCTTTGCTACTGAACTGTTGCTATTGAATCTGTGCTATTGAATCTGTGCTATTTAACTTTTGATATTGGACCTTGCTATTGAACTATTGTTATGAACCTCTGAATTGTGAACTATTGATATTGCACCCTTGCTTATGAAGACATATACATTGCTACACTTTGGACCTATTGCATTGACCTGTCAGTTTGATACCCGAGCCATTAACTAGGCATGGGGGTTCCATGTCCGTGTCATTGATGCACCAATGGCATGACTCTAGTGTTGTTGAGTGATGTTCCACACCGTCCCTATATTGTATTGATTATGCGCGCTTCATTGTTATTGTTATGGCCACTATTGTTCTGCAGGGGCGTATGGATGCATCCTAGATTTGTATTGTATTGGATTGATATTGATATTGTATTGGTGATGTGGTGCGTGTGTGCAATACACCCCCTCACATTTTGGGAGCTAGCTACTCCATTGGTTACTGAGGTCTCCCCTCCTATTGATATGGTATTCCGAGGTCACCCCTCCAAATACAATGGCTACTATTGGATATTGGGCTGCTAATGCCACTATTGATTGTATTGTATTGTATTGTTGGCTCGGGATGGATTTCTGACAGACCTTACACTATTGATATACCCATAATGTACCTTCTGTATTTCCCAACGCATCATATTCTGTATTGATTATCTTTATCCAGTACCCTTATGTGACTCACTCCACTACCATGTTATATATACTCTATTTCATTGATCTGTCATACTCTGGTTTCGTTACTTCAGACCATCGTTCCATTCACGTACTGGGTTATTATATGGTTATTGAATTTGATTGTGCTATTGCATGTCTTATGTGACTACTGTTTACCCTGCTACGATATGATTAGTACGCGATTATATGATCCACCTGTGTTGTCACCTGATTACATGTTATCCTACTGTTATGTGACCCCTTTGATTTGTCTGGTGACCATGCTAGTATGTAAATAATTGTTTTAACGGTTTATCATGTAAACTTCGTTCTGTTAACCTCGTTGACTATGAATATTTGTTAGTATCCTTATCTGCTCATTGTTGATCTGCCATGTGTACATTGTTGTTTATGCTACTGTTCGATTGGATAAATGATTCAACTTATGTGGTTTAGCTTGTTAACTTCATTTTGTCCTGTTATGTCCCTAAGTAATTCAATTATAGTGTTCATGCTGATTTCATACTTGATACTTGTGGTTACAATGTCTGACTACTCATTGTATTTCTGCTGTTGTGATACTTGTGATGTTATTAACTGTAATTATTTGACTTGTGTGATTGCCATGCTTACTTTCTCGTTAATTGCTTCCGCTAGCATTGGGACTTCTGTTGGCTTATTTGTACTCTGATCTCTTGATTTATTGTATGCCTGGTTATTTAGATGTGTGTACGTTTATGTCATCGATGTGCTATGCGCTTGTCCTCCTCTGTTATCTGTTTCCTTGGGTATTTGTGTAATTGTGTTTCTACAGGACCCTCATCGTCTCATTGTTCTCATTTCGTTGCGACGTTGTTATCAGTTACCTTATTTCATTTGTATCTCTGATTTCGTTTAGCTTTCGTTTTGTTATATCTGTTCACTGGGCTTTTTAAGCTCAGCCGCATTTCTTTTCCTGCGGCAGGTTTTAGGTTGGAAGATGGGCTTTGATGGGCTGAGAGTTGGAATATCTGTGTGACACCCTAGGCAAATCCCACATCGGCTGTGGCCTGGAGAGATGCTGGGCTCATAAGATAACATTCGCCTTACAATGACACAACGCGTTTTGTGGTCTACTGCGGGTGGAGTTCTTAGGAACTGGCAGTTAAGCGTGCTCATGTGAGAGTAGTACTGGCTTGGGTGACCTGCCGGGAAGTTTTCAAATGAGGCCACAAAAACAAAGCCGTGAGCCTGCGGGCAAAGCGGACAATATTGTGGTCAGATAAGGCGGGGTGTTACAATCTGAATGGACCGACCCTAGTTACCTTATTATCTTGGACTTATTTTGATGGGCTTTTGTTTTGAGATTTCATTTTATTTTAGAAGTTTTTGGATTTTGAAAATTTTCTTGTAAGTCATTCGTTTATATGACTTGGTAATTTATTTTATAATGCTTCCGCTTGAAAAACCTTAATTGTATGTTCTGATATGACACCAGAATGTGACACTTCTACCCTTGTCGGGTTGGGGTGTTACAATTTTGATCCATTTTTTTTGTGCTTCTGCTTTTTGAGTTGAAGATTGTTCCATTTTTGTGTATTTTTATTTTAACGGTTAATTTTTTGTTGATTTTGATTGTTAGGCTGAAGTGACCCAGGTAGACCTTGCCACATCAGCTTTCTCTCTCCGACGACCTAGTTGCCACAGTAGTGACCTGGGATTTATTTTTATTTTTATTTTTTATTTATTTATTTTTTTTTAACCAAACGGTTTGATTTTTTGTCCATATGTATGCTTTAAACTCGGTCGAGTATACAACCTAGTTCGTCCCTTTTTGTACCACAACCGAACACAACCGAAGCCTCCACAATGGAGCAACCGGTGATAACCTGGGGTCAACCGGTTGGGGCAACCTTACCATTGTGTTCAGCCTTAGGGTTTATTTTTTGTGAGAGAAGTAAGAGAGAGAAAGCGACGTTTGATTTTTTGATGGTGAAATGAATGGGCGTGAGGTGTATTTGTGGTTGGGGAAGTTTCAGGAGTTGACAAGAATGGTCCCTCCGTGCTTTTTATTCTTAAAATATGTTTGTTTGATCCAACGACTGAGATGCGTCCATTGATAAGTAGCAGATTGATGGTTCGCAAAATAAAGCGCCTCATGCATGCATACCTCGCTTTAAAACTATTACAGTATCCATATAACATATCTATATATTTTTTTTTAACAGCGTACATAAAATATATAAAAAATTACCATCAATAAAAACGTGACATTTTTTATTTTGAAAGTGATATGAGTTCATTTGTATCAACTTCAAGTCTATTTGACTTATTAACTAAATGGTTAATGTTTATCTCTAGTTTTACTTATCATCGATAAGAAAATAATAATAAACACTTATAAATTTAATGATATTGTAAAATATTATGGGCTTATGGGCTTATATCTATTCATCCTAATTTTGATTAACAAGTTAGGGTTTTCCTATAAATACCTCCTATTGTAACATTATGAATACATCTTAATAAGAATTCTCTTCCTCTCTCATTCTTGTGTTCTTATTTATTACATTTATAACACGTTATCAGCACGCTTTAAAGGTAAACGAATATCATATACGTTAATGACAAGGAAGAAGGGTCCTGATTTAATATATATTATGACTCATAGTTGGTTTGGTCAATTCAAGTTTAGAGTTCGTCTTCTATTTAACTTTTTAGTTGGTCAGGTAAATCTTGAAACCGTATTATATAGTATACTGGTATAATATATATATATATATATATATATATATATATATATATATATATATATATATATGCTTGTTTTTTCTAGTTTTCTAATCGATTTTTTTTAAGCATGTTTGATAGGTTATTGAGCATTAAAATTAAAACAATAAACTAACGTGAATGTACTCATTAATGATTCGTGGTATTTATTAATTAAAAATCATTATGATAAGATAGGATCAAATTCGGTTTTGGATCACGGTCAGGTCACTATACGGTATTCATCTTTACTTTTGATTGAGAAGGTATGTGTTAAATTATTTGACAACTTTTAATTGGTGAAACATCATAGGCAATTAGCCTACCTCTAAAATTATGTATGTTTCCTGGTAACACGAGAAACTTGGATCTCAATGTTCTAGTATCATGGTATGTTAAAGAAAAAAGAATTAGAACTTCAAGTTCTAATATGATTCTTTCATAAGAATCAATATCATAACCTCATGTTATGAACGAAAAAATAATAATTAGAACCTCATGTTCTAATTTGATTCAATGTATAGAATCAATAACATAACCTCACGTTGTGTTAGAAAAAATAAAACCTCAAGTTTTATTATGATTCCCTCAAGAGAATCAAAAGACATCATAACCTCATGTTATGATTATTATAGAACCTCAAGTTCTATTATATGATTATAAAAAAGAAAATACAATAACCTCAAGTTATTGTTAAAATGTTCAAATATGATTCTATCAAGTGAATCACGATAACATAACCTCAAGTTATGATTATTTTTGTTTAAAGCCTAATGTGCTTTGATGATTTCCTCAAGTGAATCATAATAACATAACCTCATGTTATGTTTTGAAAAAAAAAAGTATTTTTTTTTCTTCTGAAAGCTCGCTCTATTGTATGCACCTCATGTTGCAAGAAAAAAAAGTGTAAGCGAGTTAAATCTCACAATTTTCAGTGTTAGATCTGAACAAATAGAATTGTGATTTAAATGATACTGATGAAGAGATGTTTAAGAAAACATTCTCTATTTTCAAAGTCTCGAACATGCTTCTATATTAGCGATATTGAGAACATGGTTTGAAAAGTATCATGAGATATTGTCAAATTCTCATATTATATAAAAGAAAAGATAATGAGCTTTCGACGAAAAAAAAATAAAAGTAGTTCAACTATTCGTCCATTCCTTAGAATGAATGTGATAATCTAATGATCTAAGCTTATAGATCATGGTCATGGATATGGTCGAAGACTCGAAGTAATATGAAAAATGACCAATCACTGCAAGTGGTAAAATAAGAACGGAGCAAATAAAAATGTCATGTATAAAAAAATAAATAATAAGTATGTCAAATGTATTACACGCTATCTTCATAGATGTTAGAATCTATGCTAATAAATTGTGAGATATACATGAATGCTCCAAGTTGATATGCCTTCTGTTATGGGTTCCTTGATTAAATTTAGTTAGTACTAATTTTTCAATAAGTTAAATGAAATGTTAGAAATATTGATTTTGTTCACATGTCCGATTTGAAGTTCTCAAATATCAATTTTTTTTGTTCCTAATATTTGTGTTGATTTTTTATGTTAAGATCTATTTTAACTGTAAATTTTTTTAAGAGAACCCCGTCTTCTTCGTGAGGACCTCAAAAGGGAATACTTGACGATGAAAGATTCGTTAAATTATGATAAGATCTCAAGGATACATTACCACAAAAAAAAAAAAAAAAAAAAAAAAAAAAAAAAAAAAAAAAAAAAGTAATATTCCCAAAAATCTCTCTATGATTGTATGTACCTCAAGCTGCATTAAAAAAAATGCATAAGCGAGTTCGGTCTCACAATTTTAGTGTTAGATCTGAATTAAAAAGAAAATATATAACGGTGAAAGATCCGTTAAATGTATGTCAAAATCTAAAAGAAAGATTTGACCATCATAAGCAAGAGATTCTTGCATATGCGAGCACATTTTTTGCAATATTAAGTAGTACATCTGAATGATGAAAAGAAAAAATGCGATGAGATGGTTAATGCCCATATATCGAGAACGATGCTTTGATATAAAAGAAATGAGCATGTTTGAACAAACACGGTAAACCCGTTTACTAAATTTGCTATGTCGTGTTAAAAGAAACTGTTTGGCAACATCAAGTTGCAACATAAAGATCTCCATTCCTTCAAGTGAATGTGATAAATGATCAACATAAGATGTTCATTCCCTCAAGTGAATGAGATAAAATGATCAATATGAGATCCTCATTCCCTCATGTGAATGTGATAATGTAACGATAAATGATTAAAGATCATTTATCATGGTAAATGCTATGGTCGAGGAAGTATGACAATGACAAACCACTAGTAGTGGCGAAAATGCAATAAGAAAGGAGCAAACAAAAAATGCTATTTATGCAAAAATGCAATGTGATGTATATGAAATACAAGTGTGTCAAAGATATTACACACTATATTCATAGATTTAAAAATCTATGCTAGCGCATTTTGCTCCACAAAAGAAATATAAAATTGTCATGAGAAACGAAGTTAAGTATTAAAGATACATTATATTCTTTTATATCTTCCTCGACATGCATGATATAAAGATTAGTAAAAGCTAATCACTGCCATAAACTTAAGTTTATGAGCAATAATAATTATAATATTTTTGGCATGACCAGTTACACCATCCTGAGTCATTAATGATGCGAAAGCTATAGAAGAATCATATTCTTCAATCTAATGTTATTATCTCTCAAAGAAAGTTGATTATTATTCTATCAACTAGAATGGGGATTAAATTCCTCAATGTTAATAGGAAAGGAAACAAATGGATATATGTAAGCATACAAATCCATTGTATGAACCATTTAGAGTTTAAAATCGATGCATCGTCTAAATGGTCATTAAATTGCAACCTCAAGTTTGCATGATTAATAGCTCAATGCGAGCCTAACATTCGAGAGTAAGTATTTCATCATGAAAATGCGATGGATTACTTCTAAATTATGAAATGAAACTGAGAGAAAAACTTGTGTTGTTATACGGGGCCATATTATAATATGCACAACAACAAAATTAGCATCATGCCAATATGTTATTATAAATCCTCCATTTTATAATTGGTTTTGGTTATAAACCAAACATATCCCATTTTTGTTATTTTTGTGTGCAAATTACTCCACCTAAATGCACATATATGGGATATTGAAGATGGATAATTCCTTCAGGAGGAGAGAAGTAGCTGCAAACTCAGAATGAATTATCATATTCTATTGATCCTCGAAAGAAATTTTTTATGAATTGATTATTTAATGGATAATCTAATAGCCATAAATAAACATTGGCTAAAAACAAATTTACTCATGCTCTAATTAGAAGTTGTCCCTCAAGGACACTATTTTATTATGGCATGCCTCAAGCATGGTAGACAAATCGATTCCAAATAAAATCCTCGATGAAAAATATGAAGCATGAAAATAAGATGGTTGTTTGAGGTATAAAAGACCCCATGATAGTCTCATAAAGAGACACTAAACATTAAGGTTCCAAAGAACCTCAGATAGCTAATGAGATCTCAATAAATTCTATCTTGTTTTGAATTATTATGGAATCGACACAAAACGACGTCAATAAATTTGTCTACATACAATATATTGCTTGCTATTATGCATGATGAAGATCAAATATCAATTAATATCCAAATGTGCGCTCAACGAAATGATTGGCCAACATAAAAGGACTTAGTATCTTGCAAATACTAAAAGTTTTGAAACGTGAAGTTCGTACATGTCAATGTGTAAAATCTATTGGATATAAATTGGTTTTGTGCTAAACCGAAATAAGAGCTCTAAAGTTATGTGTTTTAATACTTGAATTGTGAAATAAATAAATTCACAAAACAATATTGAGACAAATTATCTCAAGGTGGATGTAAATATCTTATTGATATTTTATGAGATAAGTATCTATTTTTCCTTAAAATTGGGTTTATTAGAGCTCTCATATTCTATGAAGGATATGGAATGTCTCAAACATTGTTTACAACTTCAACTTCTAGATACGATTAATAAAGTTCTCAGTAACTTTATTTGATAAAGTTGAATGAATCCGTATATGGATCAAAATGATTTTGGACGCATATTATATAAATTGCTTTTGCACATGTCTCAAAGAAATAATTAGTCCTCAAGTACCATACATAAGTACAATTGAGGTTTGGATGCCAATTTTGTAATTAATATGCGTCACGAGAGTGTATTTTTTCTCTTTTAATATTTGTACATGCATTGTATATTTTCCAACCAATTGATTTGATATTGGATTAGAAGCTACACATATATTTTGTCATTTTGCAGGACTTATTCGTAACATCATCAATTTGATGGGCTTCATTGTAAAGTTGTTGCCAACAAAAGTATACGAGCAACTCGTTTAGAAGATTAGCATGCGATGCTTGAAATATATACAATAAATTGAGGAGGAGAAGCATTATACGCACTGCACTCTTTTCCTTCATCAAGTTTTTTTTATCCCATTGGGTTTTTCTTGATAAGGTTTTTGATGAGGCAGTCTCTGAAGTATAATAAACGATGAATATTCAAGGAGGGGTATTGTAAAATATTATGGGCTTATGGGCTTATGTCTATTCATCCTAATCTTGATTAACAAGTTAGGGTTTTCCTATAAATACCTCCTATTGTAACATTATGAATACATCTTAATAAGAATTCTCTTCCTCTCTCATTCTTGTGTTCTTATTTATTACATTTATAACAAATGAGATATATTTGGAAGGGATAATAACAAAAAAAGTATATAATTTGTTTATTTTTATTTATTTATTTATTTTTTATTTATTATTTTTTTAATTTTTGCGTAACTTTTTTTTTTTTATTAAAACACAAACTTTTTAAATTTTGATTTTTGTGTGTAGTTTTTTCATGTACATGATTATTTTATCTTTCGGATGTTAACATAATGGTTAGAAAAATAAAGATAAAATGGTAATAAAATACGTACGCAAGTTAAAATTTTAAATATTTATGTTTTAATAGGAAAAAAAAATGCTACATAGAAATACAAAAATAGACAAATTAGATTTTTGTTATTATCCCTGTTTGGGAAGAATAAGACCAAAAGTTTTATTAGGTAATGGTCATGTTCTTAAGCAATGATATGATTTTTATAGATGTTTGGTGGCTCATATTAACAGTGACCCTACCCAAGATCAATTATCTTTAATATTATACTGTAACACGTCATTTATTAAATAACTTAAATACTTTAACGCATTTTCTTCCATTTAAATATGTATGACATCAGATTATTTTCAAATACCATGTTGACTCTCTATATGTAGATGACAAAAATGATGGCACGTCACGTTTTTTATCCAAAAGAATAGAGCCAAATAAGATGTTAACTAACACGTCATTTACATGTATTTTTACTTCATTTTATATGTATACGCACGTATCAACAGTAGCAAATTGTTCTTGTTACTCCAAATTTAATAAGCATAAATCTAACAAAGAGTTTTTTCTTTTTCTTTTTTGCAAAACGGCAGATAGTACGTATATAATGTTAAATTAAACTCTTAAATAAATATTTAATTCTTTTAGTTACACTATGCTGGTGTTCAAAAGGCACAAACGTGTATACTTTGGATTATGTATTTTAGTTTCGTATTATTTGATGCATAAACGCATTGAAGTCTTTTTTTTCCGACAATAAATTCATTTTATAAAAAGAACTAGCAAAAAGCTAAAAAGTACATAGAGACACCTGAAGAAAATATCATAACAAAAGCAATGAATTTAAAGAACGACCACCAAAAAGGAAGTGACCTCCAAGCAAGCGGACTAACGGTAACCTTTAAACAGGGACGAAGCCAGGCGGGGTCCCGTGGGTGCCCGTGACACCTATGAATTTTTTCGATATAGTGTTAATTTTAAGAAAAAGCATCGACTTTTCTCAAATGTATCTTAAATGACCCCGGTCCATTGAAACGTGTGCATTAGTTAGCATCTTAAACTCAATTATATTACAGTTAACAAAATTTTGTGCACCTGGTCATGTTTGTTCCCGTCTCCGTCCCTGCCTTTAAACAACAACTCCTCAACCAATAACTAGCACTAATCCACGAAACATTTACGTTCTTATGATCTTACTACTGTATATGTGCGAGTAGTATATTAACATGTTAGATGAAATGGGACTTTTTGTATGAGTTGTGGTAGTCGTATGATGATAGAAAAAATTTGCACACGATGTGGTTGGTCACACCTACGTGACTGATGACTTGTGTTAGCTGTTTGTATACATGCTGCAAGATTTGATGCATATCTGGCTTAAGTGATGCATACTACTACAAGTTCAGCTATTTTATAATATTGATACCCTACTGAACCTGATTAAACAATTGGATTCCAAACATACATTTCCCCCTTAAACTTATAAAAACTGTCCTAGCTTTAGTCGTGCTTGCCATTCATCTTTTAAAGTGTGGACATCATGTTACTTCAACTTTTATGGACTAATAATATTGAGTGTATCATATAAGATAATGGGAGTACTGATTTAATAGATACATGAGCGGAATTAGGGTAGCAGCTAGTAATGTGATTGCATGCCTTGTGAATGCAGATTAACGAATGTCAAGCAATTAGGTAACATAAAAAATATGCAATAATGTGATGCTGATAACGGTTAGGATAATGGATATAATCCAGCATTGATAACCCTCAAGTATTTGACTCGCAATATGTCAAACATGAGACTCCGTCCATAATGTCGTTGAAGTTATAGAAATACAATAATGTAATTCAAAGAGTGCAACTTTGTTTAGCATCAAAGGGTATGGGGCAACCGGCTCTTCCTGGCTGGGAAGCGTTGAACGTCTTGTTAGCTTCAGCATGCAAAATATAATACCAACATAAGAAAACTTCAAACTATAAAATGTCTTTTGCCATGAAGTCAGAACAGTTGACTATCTGTGCGTGCTCGCTTGTATCTTGTCAACTTTCGCCCCATTGACGTGAGAACTGATAACTTGAACAAGTCATCTTCCAGCTAGCTCCTTGCTGGCCGGCTAACTTATCTAATGATATTAGTACAATGCAGATAACTGACTAACTGTTTTGTAGTTCTAACATGTAGGAGGCAATTGACTCTTCCTGCTTAGAAGTGTCGGAACATATTCTGTCCTTTTGACATGCCCTTTGACCTTTACACAACTCAAAATAAAGTCAAAATTGTGTGTGCGTTTTGCTAAAAGTCAAAATCTTCGACGTTTTTTGTGCATGAACATATTACTTTCTAATCCTGCCCCGTTGACATGAGAACTTGCAGAAGTCACATTCCAGCTACAGCCAGCTCGTGGCTGACCAAGCTATCCAGCATCGGTACTTTCTTAGTGTAACGCAACAGATTCACCAATAGGGAAGATGGACAAAACTTGTCACGTACTAATTACAAAGTTTCACCTAAGCTTTTAAGTCAAAAGGTCATGTTAGCTTACACTTTTATCTTGGTTCTTGGCCAAATGTTCTTTGTTATATTATCTTTGATAAGTCGTGCTGCTGTTGCTAATATTGGCAGTGGTTATATGTAAGTCGAGATGTGAAACAAAATTATTAGCATTTTGCTTAACACATAGCAGTCATTCAAGGATAAAAAATGCTCAACTTAAGCCATGTTCAGTGGGTAAAAAAGGTATATCTATTCTGATAATGAAAATACTACGCATTATCAGAGCAACGGGTCTTTTTTCTACCAGACACTGCATAAATGAATTTTCCATCTTCTTAAGTACTTTATATAAATATTCGCTTCAGGTTACATATCAAACCTTTCTGAAGCTGTCTTAGAGATGCCTTCTCTTGTGCTTGAAAGAACAGAAAGAAACTTTTACAGGTTGGTGTATTTATGGTAGCACAACATTTTGCTCTTCAGTGTTGTCTTCCAAGAGAGGGGAATTGGAGCTCTCGTCCATCTTTGCTTTGACAATTTTGTTTTCTTTTGCCTTTCCCCACATCACGCCATAGAATCCAATAACAATGACTACTGATCCAACCAAACTGCCAAAAATTTTAAATACAAGTGTCAACACTATGTTCTAAATATAACAGAGCAAAGAAGATTAGAGGGGTGTTCGGCTAAGCTTATTTAGACAGCTTATTGCATTTATATACAAGGAATAAGCAGTTTAGAGTGTTCGATAAGAGCTAAACAGCTTAAGCTTGTCAGCTTATTTAAGATGCTTTGGGTCAGCTTATTAAATATAAGCTGAAAAGTTAATACAAACAGTATCTTCTGCATCGTCTTTTGACACTGCACAAGCAAATAAGTTGTTTTTATAGATAAGTATTAGCTGTATACACATGGTTTCCCAAACACCCCTAATATGCATATTTACCATCCAAGATAGAGACCATCGCCTAGAAACAAGACACCAATTATAGCCGCAATTACAATCCCTAACGGTTGAAACATAACAACAAAAAGTGGTCCTTTTGTTCTCATACACCATGCTCCGATTGTAATTTGAAAACCTCCTCCAAAGAACCCCTACAGTATAATTTACACAAATAGAACAGATCATTGTACAGCAAAAGAGATATTGGAAATGAGTAGGAAGATCTTCTCAGCTTACCGAGTACAGAATCACTAGCAACCTTGTTTTAGACTGTAAACTAAACGCACTCAAGTCATGTTCCAAAACCAACGAGGCTAAAAGAGATAATACGGCTATAATGGAACAGTAAGCCAACATCAGAATTAACACTGCTGAGCATTTCTTGAGGACCAATGCCTGTAGTAATTCATCATGATTCATAAGTAATCAAACGTATGCATGTATTCATAACTTGATAAGCAGTAATGTACCTGTGCCACAACAAACAAAGCAGCTATGACACTGTCAACTAGCATAAGCACACCACCAAGGATCCAGTGTGATGATTGGTCAAGATATTGTTGGGTGATTGAACTTAGACGATATGTTACAATTGCAGGGCCTTTGTAGAATGTAACAACAAGAGCTCCTACAACTGTAACTAGTGTTCCAATGATTTTGGCTGACCCTCCATAGTCTAGTCTTTCGACCCTGAAACATTTGCAAAAAGAGGATGTTCGGAAATGAAATTTTGTTGTTTCAATTATATGCCAAGAGGGTTGTTTGAAATTGCTGATTTGAAATTAGCAGTTTAAAGTTAATTATTCAAAACCACTTATTTCACTGATAAATAATCAGATAAGCGGTTTGGATAAGCAATCACATAACTCTTTATCAAGACACAATATGCAAGTAGATACAGTTGTAACAAATAAGCAATCACAAACACCCCCAAAGTTGTTCAATTCAAAAAAAGATTAAATTATTTATTACCCAAATATAAGAGCAAATACAAACGTAAAGCCTGGTATGAGGTTAAGAATAGCTGTGGCAACTGTAGCAGAAGCATATGTAATTCCTGCATACCCGACTATTTGTACCAGGAAACTGAAACAATGGAACGATAAAAACTATAAAAAGAATCAAATTCTTAGTCTTTGGTTTCTTGTAATGAAGTGAACATATGTAAATTTAAAATACCCGAGTATGCCAACCACAAGAAAACCACTGGCGACTGAGGAAGTAAATGCAGGGCGGTTAGGTGATCTTCGAAATAAACAAAGATTATCAGTTTAATGTGCGTGAGATGCTAGTATAAATAGTTAATAACAAGAGTAAAAAAGGTGAACGAGATAGCGGTACCTATGAACGAGAAAAGCGGCAGGAAGAAGAATAAGTGATGTTAAAGCATTGGAGTAGAATATCAACGAAAAGGTGGGCATCCCAGTTGCTATGGCTTTCTGGGCGGCTAACGTTAAGCCGACCTGTGCAACCTGACCAACCACCAGTGCCACGAACGGCAGTGCACCCTTCATCGTTCACAGAATCAGTTCAACGCTGCTTATGTTTTAGTCAAATATAGTCAGCTTAAAACTAGTGAGTTTCTTGGTAGTAGGACCACTTTTGATGCTACATTATGATTATTTAATCATATGATAGTGTTGATAACCAGTAAAAATCTAGGAAGTCCACATTTATGTATTTTTTAATAGCAGGACCATCTATTGGTATATAAGTTCACTTAATTTATTGAAGATTGATTTGTTTATTCATACAACTAACTCATATGTCACTTAAATGATTAATTTATGACATAATTTTCTTTTAACGAAACTTTGACCGTGTGTTCTTCTGTAACCGTGTTAGTGACATAGAGAGTTTTAACTTAGCCGAAACTATCCTGAACCAATGCATTGACACTAACACGCGGCATGGTGTAAATTAGTGCAGGATTGGGGTTGTTATATATGAGCATTACCTTTTGCAGCATCATATAGTTCAAGTTATATTTATTTCTTGAAAAAAAGAGTATACTAATGAGAGACTTTGTTTTTTGTTTTTCGTCACTAATCTCCGGTTACATATCAAACTTTCTGAAGTTGTCTTAGAGATGCATGCCTTCTCTTGTGTTGTAAGGAACAGAAAGAAACTTTTGCTGTTTGGTATATTTACGGAAGCACCACATTGTGCTCTTCAGTGTTTTCTCGCAAGAGAGGGGAATTTGAGAACTCGGCCATGTTCGCTTTAACAATTTGGTTTTCTTTAGTCTTTCCCCACATCACACCATAAAATCCCATAGCAATGACTACTGATCCAAGTAAACTGCCAAAATTTAAGCACGAGTATCAACAATTTGTCATAACATAACAGAAGAACTAAAGAATATTAAAGGGGTGTTCGGGTAAGCAAGCTTATTCAACAGCTTGTCAGCTTATTGTATTTTGATAAAGCAATAAGCACTTTTCAGTGGCTTAAAAACAGCTTAGGCCGGTGTCTCAGCTTATTTGAGCTATTTTGGACCATCTTATTAGAAATAAGCTAATAAGTCACTCCAAACACTGTCTCCTGTATTGTCTTTTGACACCGCATATGCTAATAAATTCTTAAAAACAGTATAAATTGCGTAAATAAGGTTTACCAAACAACCCTATGGCCTAAAAGCATAGTTACCATCCAAAATAAAGACCATCCCCTAGAAATAAGACGCCAATACTAGCTGCAATGACAATCCCTAATGGTTGAAACATAACAACAAAAAGTGGTCCTTTCAGTTTCATACACCATGCCCCGATTGTGATCTGGAAACCGCATCCAAAGAACCCCTACATGATAAAAATATATGTATAAAACAAATCAGTGCACTATAAAAGAAATAACAGAAGTAGAAAGATCTTTTTAGCTTACCGAGTACAGAATGACAAGTAACCTTGTTTTAGACCGTAAACTAAACGCACTCAGGTCGTGTTCAAAAATCAATGAGGCTAAAAGAGATAAAACGGCTGTAATGGAACAGAAAGCCAGAATCCAAATAAACACTGCTGAGTACTTCTTGAGGATCAATGCCTGTATATATTCATCATAACTCATAAGTAAGCAAACCTATGCAATCGCTGATAACTGTGATATGTAATAATATACTATACCTGCGCCACAACAAACAAAGCAGCTATGACACTGTCAATTAGCATAAGCAATCCTCCAAGGATCCAGTGTGATGATTGGTCAAGAACTTTTGGGGTGATTGAACTTAAACGGTACGGTATAACTGTAGGGCCTTTGTAGAATGTCACAATGAAAGCCCCTCCAACTGTAACTAGTGTTCCAATGAGTTTGGCTGACCCTCCATAGTCTAGTCTTTCGACCCTGTAACAGTGGCACAAAGAGGATGTTCGGAAATGAAATTTTGTTGTTTCAGTTATATACCAAGGGGGTTGTTTAAAATTGCTTATTTGGAATAAGCAGTTTGAAGTTAATCATTCAAAACTGTATATTTCACTGAAAATGATAAGATAGGCGGTATGGATAAGCAATCGCATACCTCTTTATCAAAACACAATAAGAGTTGTAGCAACTAGTAAGCAATCACAAACACACCCAAAGTTGTTCAATTCAAGAAAAGATTAAACTAATGATTACCCAAGTATAAGAGCAAATACAAACGTAAAGCCTGGTATGAGGTTAAGAATGGCTGTCGCAACTGTAGCAGAAGCATATGTAATTCCTGCATACCCGACTACTTGTGCCAGGAAACTGAAAAAATGATGGATAAAAACATGTCAAATTCTTGGCCTTAAGTTGCTTATTATGAATATTTAAGACAAGAACCTAAAGAATGAGTAAAGTATATGTAAATTTAGGATACCCTATCATGCCAACCACAAGAAAACCACCCGCGACTGAGGAAGTTAATGCAGGGCGATTGGGTGATCTTCGAAATAAACAAAGGTTATAAGTCTCATGTGCTTTCATAAGATGAAATATAATAACAAGAATGAGAAGGGTGATGGAAAAGGTGGTACCTATGTACGAGAAAAGCTGCAGGAAGAAGAATAAGGGATGCTAAAGCATTGGAGTAGAATATGAAGGAAAAGGTGTGCATCCCAGTTGCTATGGCCTTCTGGGCGGCTAACGTTGAGCCCACCTGTGCAACTTGATTAACGACCATTCCCATAAACGGCAGTGCACCCTTCATCGTATCTCACAGAATCACTTCAGCTTCAAGATTTTTAAATGTCCAACACTGCTTATATTTAGTCAGCAGTTGTCATTGTTGTCAACTTATTTGATCATGATGATTGCCACGTGTGAAAACTCAATTTATTGTACATTGAAATTCTGAACAACTAACTTATATGTCAGTCAGGTGATTATTTTATGACATATTGGTCGGCAAAATGGAAAAAAGTTGTTTCTTTTCCATGCATATCCTCATTAGATTATTCTCTTAGACATGTGCTTATGTTCAGACAATTATATCAGTTAACATCATTTGTATGAATTTTACAAACCTATAGAAAATGACCAAAGCTCGTGGCCTGCTTGGTCGTTACAATACGTGTTTCTTCTTCATATGTGAATTTATAAGCTGTTAGTTTCCATGGGCATTGTACAATAATGGGATTACATACATAGCTGTGACTCAGTGAGATTGGAGTCTTTTGGCGATAAGTTCAAGCACCAATAAGCAATCAAAAATTGTTCCTGAGAGCATTTGAACACACGTAATTCAACTGTGTCTTCTACATACAACACACTAGACGTGATCGTTTATGTACTTGCACCATTTGTCACCGGTATTTGACGATTTAAACAAAATTTCTCCTCACTTTCAAGTTGCAAGGGTTAAGAACTAACCAATGGGAATATCAAACAGTTTATGGGTAAAGAAACACAAAGCAGTGCAACACACAGCAAACTGGGATGTCACAACTACCCAAAATCAAATATGGATAGAATGTAAACTCATGATACAATAGGTTCCCGTTCCCAATGAATAAAATGACAAAATAAACAGCTCAAGTATGCTTTAAAAGCCACGCACAAATGGAGGAAACGTTTTTGTTTCATCACGACACTTACCTTCATGGGCAGAGCTGGAGGAAACGTTTTTGTTTCATCACGACACTTACCTTCATGGGCAGAGCAGAACAACACGAAAAACACAAAAGAGAGGGCGAGACAGCCACATGTACCAGCCAGCAGCAAGATAAAAATGTCCTAAATAGGATATCAGAAGCTTTCTTTCAACGACGTGTAGCAATATAAAGTGCAGTTTTAACGAGCCGTTCAAAGTATTCATTAAGAACCACAAGAAGCGACTGATTAGATGATGATGCATTGAAGAGAGGATGTGAAGCTTAACCATGCAGAGTCTAACATGCAGAAAGTGGAGGACGCGAGACTATATCACGTTCAAAGTAGTCATTAAGAACCACAAGAAGCAACTGATGAGATGATGCAGTGCAGAAAAGATGTGAAGCTAAACCATGTAGACTATCATGGTCGATAACCAAACCTCACAACAAAAGAAAATATAAAAGAAACGTTTAGAATCCAAACATCACATACATCATGACAAAGGCATTAGATGCAAGTAACAAACACATGAAACAAAATAAAGTATGAAAGGGACCTCTAAATTCCAGCGACTTGAATAGAGCCAAAGATGGAGTCCAAAGTGCCTTTTTTGGCTCCATACAGAATAATCTCAAGATATATGATCAACTAGAATAAAACCTACTCCACTTTGTTCACAATTACTCATCACAACTAAATTCATGCACAAGGGGTATCATTTTGCAGCTACACTGTTTGCTTCCATTTCATGCCCCAGCCACTTATACTCTGTAAAAAAGAAGCTCATATTAGCTTATTAACAATACAAATTTTACATACATGTGATTTGATGATCCTTAGATCTTTAAACTTGACTCCATTACTTTCACCTCAGCGATGTAGGGCAACAATAATTTTACTATTTTAACTACAGTTGCTTCAGAGAAGGTCAGAAGCTACAGCATCAATTCAATGATGGGTCGTAAGTCCAAGTGTCTAACTAAACATGTATTTATACAACAAACTCATCAAGTGTATATGAAGAAAAAAGTTCGAAACTTTTTTAGAGCTTCTTTCTTCCAATCCAATTTGAGTTGGAAATTCAATTTAAAACTTATCAACTTAAGCAAACCGGCTTAACAAAAACATTCCATGCACAATCCGGTGATCCAATTAAATGCAATCCGTAAGAGGCTCATTAAGGCTACACAACTTATACATACTTTCATCCTAGAGTATTGACATGTTTAGAAAAAAATATAAATTATATATGTAATGTTTTAATAGTATGTAGTTGTTTTACTTGTAGAAGAAAGAGCATACAGTAATTAATAGGAACAAAATAAAAATATACAACATACCCATTGCCATATGGTGAATCCCGTCGGGAACGGCGATATGGAGGAGGAGACCTGCTGATGCTACGACCTCGACGAGGAGGTGATATGCTACGGCGAGGAGGAGACCTTCTTCCACGAGGACTATAGCGTGGACTGTAACTCCTGCAAAATTATCGAGTGTGTGAGTACTGAGAGCCGAAAGCAAAACTGGGTTGACATATCAAAATTGAATGAGATATATTAGCATTCAAAGTTACATGCCACCACTACTACTTAAACCAATATGATCCATTCTATTTGTTAAATAAGAAACATATCAGGTTATGATTTAGAAAGAAAAAAATGTAACACCAACGCGTTACAGGACTGCTTAATTCATTAACTACAGGTCCAGCCCTTGCTGCTTACATTGCACCCTCCTTTCTTTACAATATACTCCCTGTGTATTCTATTTCAAAGATAATATATGTGGTATAAGATATCCTGTGATATTAGATGCCAAATTTTAAGCTATTACTTACAAAATCGACACAATATGTTGCTAAAAGCACTATATTGCAGGAAACAACTGGTCTATTCATAAACACCTTTTAAGATGGTTTGAAATGTGATAAACACAACACATTTCATCATCGGATATAGTTTACTCACTCATTTCCTTAATGAGGTTTCGATGGCTAAGCCTCGACACCTAGAATGTAAGTGGGTAGAGGAACTATATAGATCTAAAGCATTATCCTAAAGAAGACACTACATAACTAGAAACAGATCTCAACATCGTCTCATATGGTCTCTAAAGTATTTGCTTACATGCATAAATCACTAATTCAAATGTTTAAACAGAAAAGGTAGACACCCTGACTTACCGACGTCCATAACTTGGACTCCTACGGCGTCTTGGACTTGGGCTACGACGACGTCCACCTCCACCACCTCGTGGACCACCTACTCGTGAGCGACATTCCCGTGCAAAGTGACCAGGTTCACCACACTCATAACACTTGAGAGAATCACCCCCACCACGTCCACGACCACCACGGTCACCGCCACGGCCTCCACCACCTCCATCTTTAGAGTTGTGAGAAAGCTCCACACGCCACCCATTTTTCCCTAATGACAAAACAGAATCAATATTACAACATATTAAGAAAACAATATCTAACAGCTTTAATCGTTATAGTACTTCCATGTATCTTTGAACATACCATCCAAAGCCTTAATGGCATCTAGAGCGTCCCTGCGATCATCAAACTCAACAAATGCATAACCAGGTGGTCTCCTAGCAACCCACACACTGCCAAAATTCCAAACACGATATGAAACATTCATCATTATAAAATAGATTATATTTTTATAATTATAAAATATATTCTCACAGTTATGTCGCAGCTATTTCTAGATGTTTATGAATGTTTACTTTACTTTAAGCTTATTAAACACCACACGAGTAAACTTGTAATTTCAAATCCACCAATAACTATCAATTAGAAATACACAATCTCAAACTGCTTAGCACGGATAAGCTGCCCAAGGGCAGAGGGTTTTATTTGGTTGAGAAAGATAAGCTTGTTTAAACAAATTATAAGTGTATGAATGTATGATGTATCGACAACAGATGCACAAGGTAGTGTTTGAATTTGCAAATAAGCAAAAGCCTGTTCAGATAAATAAGCAGCCAAAAAAAAAAAAAAAAAAAAAAAAAAAACTCATTTTAAAAACAGACTTAAACACCACTAAGAAATCATCAAGTAATCAGTTGTCAATTGTCACAAAAACACAAGACCAGTGTATATAACTAGAAATTGAGCAAGACAGAGTTTCACATACACTAATTAACAACAGTAAACTGAATACTTTCAAATCAACAAGATATTATAAAACAATTACATGTTGCTAGAGTTTTTCGTTTATGATAATAGCCTCACAAAATTAAGCACATGGTTAGGGTTTGGTGGTGATAGTAGTTAGAATCTCAAGTTGTCCATAATGGAGGTATTGACAGTTTAGTGATGTTAATGGCCGCAGGACTAACTAAGAATTAGAGACAGAAACTTTTTGTGCAGCTACATAGATAAGTGTGTGTTACAAAAACACATGCTCAGTCTTACTACACAATAAAGCCCTCCATTTCTAAACCCTGACCACCTCTGTCACTAACACAGCCACCACCAAACCTTAACCTCCGTCACCATCTAGCCCAAACCCAACCACCATCACCACCACTATCACCACCAAACCCTAACCTAGTCGTAACCTAGGCCAATTCGACTCATATTCGCCAAAGAAATACTTGCAAGGTACGAGTCATCACATAAACCAGTCAAATTGATAAGAAAAATACACAAACAAGATACAAGCCATCACACATCTAAGGGGTGTTTGTTTGCGTTTATTTGTCTCATGTGATTTCTGCTTATGTTTCATAGCCCATTTTTTCCGGCTTATTTTGAAACTTATATAAGATTATTAAGTCATAATAATCTTATATAAGTTTCAAAATAAGCCGGAAAAATGGGCTAACGAAACATAAGCGGAAATCACATAAGCCCACAAATAAGCTTAAACAAACACCCCCTAACCATTAAACTGTCCGCGTTACAGTTATTAATTTAAATCCATAATCATCATAAACCATATGCAACAATAACTAGTACAGTAAACAAAAGCAGCAAAATTTAGCATTTCATAACCCTAAAAGAAAAAGAAAAAAAGATTTGATACTTTTTAAGAACACCATAAACACGAAATTCATCTTCAAGCTCACGCTCAGAGACACGTGGATCCAAATTTCCAACGTAAACACGTGACATTCTTCTTCTTCTTCACCTGTAACAAATTAAACAAAAAATAGGTCTAAAAATTGGGGAAAATGATGGGAAAGTGAAATTAAAGATGAGATATGAAACGGGTATTTCTTACTTTTTGTTAATTTTGTAAAATTATTGCGATTTGAGAGACTGAATCGAAATGCGATCAAGAACAAGAACAAAAACCCTAATTTTCAAAAGGGGGAAATTATAACTAGTGTGGGTTATTCGAAAAGACATGAAGCATGTGGGCTTATTTATTAGCCCATTGGTCTTCCATTTAATGGGCCTCGCTATATACCGTTAAACACACAACCCACAATGACATTTTTTTTTTTTTTTTTTTTTTTAAGGGTTTCTTATCATCATGGAAGCGCTTGCCTATATATTCAACAAAGCTAGTATGGAGGGGGAGTTTAGAGGAATTAAAGTGTCAAACACGGGTCCGACTATCTCTCATTTATTATATGCAGACGATGCTCTTATAGTGGGGGAATGGTCGACTGAGAACATAGAGAAAACGGCTCGGCTGTTACGTATTTTTTATATATGTTCGGGGTTGAAGATTAATATACATAAGTCACATATTTTTGGTATTGGTGTCGATGAAAATGAATTGAGTGAGATGGCGAAAGTGCTTGGATGTAAGGTTGGAGTATTTCCGTTCGATTACTTGGGTATTAAAGTGGGAGCTAACATGACTCGTGTGTGTCATTGGAATTCGGTGATAGATACTGTCCAATCTCGTCTTTCTAAGTGGAAAGCGAACTCGTTATCTATAGGGGGTCGCTTAACGCTTATAAAATCAGTTCTTGCTAGCTTACCGATTTACTATTTATCTCTTTATAAGGCTCCGGTTGCGGTGATGGATCAGATAGAGGGCTTAATGAAGAATTTTTTGTGGGCGGCTTCTAATGAAAATAGGAGGATGCATTGGGTGTCTTGGGACGTTGTGACGACCTCCAAGGCGGATGGTGGGTTAGGGATATCTAAACTATCGGATGTGAATCTAGCCCTGATTGCTAAGTGGGCTTGGCGATTTACCATTAATCCGAATAGTTTATGGTGTCGGCTAATTGTTTCGATACATGGGGGCCGGGGAAAATGGGTGTTCCTGCCGTTAAAAACAAGCTTAACAGGTTGCTGGAAAGCTATAGTTGCTACTGTCGGTCGCATCAAGCTTCAAGATAAAGGGATGGATAACTATGTCAGAGGAAAGGTTGGGACAGGTTCGGATATCGCTTTCTGGTATGATTTGTGGCTAGGTGATACTATACTTAAAGTTAGATGGCCCAAGTTATTTGAACTGGATAAAACAAAAAGGTGTAAAGTTGGTGATCGAATAAAGATTGAAAATGGCAATTGCTCCCTCGTTCACAGTTGGCGTAGAGGTCCTAGAACGGTTGAAGAGTTATCGGAATTGCGAGATCTCTTGGAGTTGGTGGGTAGTCAGTCTCTTTCGAATCAAAAAGATAAATGGAGCTGGGGTATTGGAGACGGGGAAGAATTCACGGTTGCTAATATGAAAAAAACTCTCCGAAAGGATAGGGACACACATCGGGATTTTTATATGAGGTGGGAATCGTGGATTCCATTAAAGGTCAACTTGCATATGTGGAGAGTGGAGATAGATCGGATTCCTACTCGCGTTGCTTTGGTTCGAAGAGGTGTTAACATACAAGACGTTTCTTGTGTTCTTTGCGACACGGGAGACGAAAGTTCCATGCATACGTTTACAGGGTGCGGTATCACTGTCATTGTTTGGTCTTTTGTTGAAAGGTGGTGCCGTTTGGATCCCATTATAGTTTTTGATGTTAAAGACTTACTTCTCATTCCAAACTCGGTTGGCGGTTCGAAATGGGCAAAGAAGATAGTTCGAGGCATCATTATGACTACATGTTGGGTTATTTGGAAAGCGCGAAACGCTAAGGTTTTTGAAGGGGTCAGTCCTAAAGTGCATGAGATTATTGCGACGATTAAGTCTCTCTCATTTTTGTGGTTACGTAGTCGGTCTAGATTTAAAACAATTCAGTGGAAGGATTGGTCTGTATTTCCTATGTACTGTATATGATGTAATGGTTTGTTTTTTGGCGTTCCTTGTTTTGAGGTCGCGCCCGTTTTAATGAAGTTAACCGTTCAAAAAAAAAATTAGAAAGAAATTTTCATTTTTAAACAGAAAAACAAGAATACTCAAGGGAGTCGCTTGAGAAACGTGAATATTGTAATACTAGCTTAAAGATCTGGGGATTCACGGGGTTTTTAAAAAGATATGAAAATGAGATAATAAGAAAACAATGAATGTAAACATGTTCCATTAATATATGAAAGAAATAATGAGATAATACGTGAATTATTCGATAATCAATTGCGTTTGTAACAATTAAAATAATAAACGTCCATGCATCGTCGTCTCCAAACTTGATGGTCTTGAATACAAATGATATCTGTGAACGTTAATCAATTTAATAGCCAATGTCCGTTCCGTGAACACCTAATAGTCCATAGAAAATGTAAGTAAATGTAGGTTATGATTCATAATATATTATAATTTAAAATATGGTAAAAAAACATGTGATAGGTATATTCTTCATACCTCTTGAACTTTGATCATACACCTTGAAGTACTTCTTTGTAGACGACATTTGTAGTACTTTTAGAGATATTACCAAACAACAACAATGAATGTAAAAGAATTATTCATTAAGGAGTTACGTGTGTGGATAATTAAAAAACAACAACGAACGTAAAACGGTGTTCGTTGTTTTTTAAAATGAATAATAAGTAATACGTCAATGAAACAATAAACAATCTGGTTTGTTAAGAAAATAAACGTACATGTATTTTCTTCTCCTACGGGTCATACTAATTCGTAAAATAATTTGGCCAGAAAATAACTTTATTTTCACCGATAAGCTCTCAACCTTCTCAAAAATTTTATCAATTTAAGCTTATTAGCTTACTGTCAAAATATTAACTGGTGTTGACCTTTTGTTTACATGGTGCTAAATGATTACTTCAAATTAATGGTAAGCTATACCTTAAATTATATCTTTAACTCGGATTAAGGGTTTTTATAGTTCAATAATAAGTGGTTACCTGAAATATTAATCGGATTAAGACTACTTCTGTTGCTATTCCAAATATATAAAGAAAATATGATCTTAAACATGCTTATATTTCCATCTTGCACAACAAATCAATTTAAAGTTCTATGTTGCAATAAGAAAAGTTGAAGTACAACACAAACCGATAAACCTAACAATCGAACATATGAAGAAGTAAAAAGGTAGCCTCTAATCTACTTCAAGGTCAATCACATCATTTTGGCTCGTAATTTTCTTACGGCATGCACGGTACCTCATCCTCCTTCTACTTGAATGACATCGTCGCAACTACAACACATAAATTGCATAGTTATATTATATATTACTAGCCGGGTACCCGCACGTTGCGGCGGCGGGTACCCGTGTAACCAAATTTTGTGGCGAGTGAATGTCTTTCAATAATACGTTTTTCATGATGATCACCTTATTGACGGCAGTGGCGCATAGAATCACTCTAGCGTAGGTATTTGTGTGTGTTTGTTTTGTTTATCTGTGTATAGTTTAAGTTACATTGTTTAACAATAATAGTAGTTGTTACATATAGTTAAACGAAAAATTAATGCTTATAGCTTGATTATGTAATAGACATGGTTGTCAATCAAGTGTAAATATAGGTTTTGCTTTACTTTCTCTATATATATCTTGTCGTTATTTACTTTTACTTTTGTTGTAGCTAGGTGTAATAATAAGAAAGAAAGTATATACTCCTTCATGTAAAGTACGAGGCATTTTGTGGTGCTAAAAAAAAGATTCATGGTTGTGTTTCTTTGGATATAACAAAAGCAAATAACCTAAAGCCTTATACCACTTTAAAATATCAACCCAGTTAAATCCTTGTATCAGTTAAGCAAAAGCCGGTCCAAATTAAATAGCCTAAAAACTGGCCCATATAAACAACTCACCCTAATTTTTATGTGTTTACCCTAATAATACTCACTCCAATCACAGCCACCCATCCTCTCACACAAACGAATTTCTCAGAAGAATAATCGTTTATTTCTTACTGCTTGATAACCGAGCATCAAAGCTGAAACCTTTGTTTGATTCTATCTTTAAGACCAAACCATAAGCAATCTAAATCCCTTGTTTTTTCTTCAAACTCATGCCGCAACTGTTTGTCTTCAAGATCTTTAAAACTAAAGTCTCTGGTAACGTGGATTTTGTTACACAAAACCTCAAAAACCATGGTGGTTGGTTCATGGTGGTTTTTAGTCTTCAAGATTCTTAAAAGGTCTCAGGTAGGTTTCAATTTTGTTTTTGATTTAAGTCTAACTGAAAAAAAAAGATGGAATGAAACACGATGTGTGCTCCTTTATCTTTCTAAGCCGCTCTCGGTTTTGTTATTTTTTTTAATTTTCGGATATTAAACTAAAGGAGCTATGCTCCTTACCATTCGCAGCCACCAAATACTACACTTTTTCTTCCAACCAAATCACAACAACACTTCAATTGTTTTCTTTCTAACCGCAAATTTAAAGTATATGTTTTATTAATTTGAATCTTTGAATATAGGTATTTCCTAATGCATGGACAGCAGTCTTGATCTCTCTAGTTAATGTAGGAGTGTGGAAAAGAACTAAAAATGGTATCTTGGTCAAGAAGCTTGTATCAGAATCGTTAATACATGGTCATTTTGTGAAGCAAATGTTGTACATCATGATTAGAGACATGTACTCTTTTGTGAAGGGGTGTTTTAAGTTGTGTATTAATTGTAGTTTGATTTGTATTTTTATTTGTGCTTTAAGTATTGTAACTAATGCTTTGTAACTTGTATTTGTTTAAAATTCTATATATGGAAATCTTAAAATAATTAATATGAGGGAAGTTCATCCCTGTATTATAAGATAGTTAGATATCAATACCAATATTAAGTGTGAAACTAATTCAATATTGCATCGACTTAAACTTAATCACTCAAAACATATATGGTTCATGCTTTAGAAAGATCCAATTTTGGAAAAACGCTTTTTTATCTACTCAGCATGAGTTGAAAGTTTTGAAGTACTAGATATCCAAGAAACCATACTGTGGGATTTCTCTTTGTCAGTCTTATTTACCAAGCATGATAATTAAAAAGAAATTTGTGACGCATGATGTGATATTGTAATGATATACACTCTAATTCTTTATTACCATCTCCAAATTAAATCAAATAAGGTTTATTAAAGAATATAGCTTATTGACCCGTGGATTCATATGGATTTTAAAAAAATTATTCATTAAGAAGTTGAGTGTGTGAATAAAGTAACAAATAACAATGAACGCAAATATGTTTCATTATTTTTTGAAAGGAATAATAAGTAATAAGTAAAATGATACGATAAAATCCATTAAACGTTTCCATCCATTTTAAAGACAATTTTCGAAATGAAACATTAATGGCTAAGCAACTATTTAACTTGCTTACCGTATTGCTTCTCGATCAGTTTATGAAGGGAATTTGCGAGAGTTGTGATCATGTTGAAATAGCCAAGATGACTGGGAACATTGTGATATAAGACAAAACAAAAACAACTACATTCATGCTTGAGCTAATATTTAAAGCAAACTACAACTAATGGCTAAGCAAAAAGGCATATATAGCACGTTTTCTAAAGATTCATAAATAAAAACCCATACACTTGGGGTCTGGTTAATAAATACTTGCTTTGTAACCGTGGTTAGTACATGGTTATTTAATTAGAGAAAGTTAACAAAATAACAGTTAATGGGTTAATCCAACACTTCTTATTTGCATCCTATCATCAATATGACATATACTAAATCACTAACACATCGTGACTCTCCCTTTTACCAATCTTAGATGAGCTAAATCCATTGGAGCTCAGGATATCAAGGTGACCCTACGTATCTATTGAATTGACACTGTCTTTCGTAAAGATTAACCGGAAGTGATCCATTCGCCATTGCCTCCAGATTCATACAAACTTCTGTGATCCATGATACCATAGTCGAAGTTAATTTTTAATATGTATATTTTCCATCAGGTTGAGCCTCAAATATTTATTCTTTCTTCATTAAAAAGAGTAACGGGAGCTGATTCATCCGTTATATGCATCTCATTCATTTGCTTAAATTCATAGCCCACTCACCTCATTGGCTCTTCCTATATCTGTCATAAATTGTTCTCATGAGACAACGTTCATGATATCCTTGACCAGAGTTATATTCACGTGTCCCATTTTAACCTATAGTTAGAAAATAAAAGAGTAAACTGCAAAATACATCCCTGTGGTTTACAGTTTTTGAGACCTTACATCCTTGTCAGAAACTATTGGCTAGTTACATCCTTCGTTAGCCAAACGTTAGCAATTCTACATCCCTGGTCACTAACTCCGTTAGTTTTCTTCGTTAACTACTAACGGCAGTATAGAGGAGGGCTGTTTTGGTCTTTTTACTCATATAAGGGATGTATTTTGCAGTTTACCGGGATGTATTTTGCACTTTACTTTTATACTTTATTTTTTTTACTTATTATTATTATTATTATTATTATTATTATTATTATTATTATTATTATTATTATTATTATTATTATTATTATTATTATTATTATTATTATTATTCACTCATATTTTATTTTCTAACGTTTTCATTCGTTTTCGTCCCTTTTTTTATATGTTTTCGTCTTTTTTTCGTTTCGTTCATTTTTTTCCTGTTTTAGTCTGATTTTTTTCCGTTTTCGGTCGTTTTCTTACGTTTTTATCCGTTTTCATCAGTTTTTATATGCTTTCATATGTTTTTCTTGTTTTCGCCCGTTTTCTTGTGTTTTGTACGTTTTTTTTCCCCGTTTTTCATGTTTTCTTATGTTTTTGTTTGTTTTTGTACTATTTCAACATTTTGAAAAAAAAATTCAAAAAGAAAAAAAATTTGAAAAAAGATTTCCAAAAAAAAATTGGAATTTTTTCGCAAATTTGAAAAAAAAAATTTCCAAAATTTTTTTTTTAAAAAATTTCCGAAAAAAATTTGAAAAAAAAAATTCCATTTTTTTTTTCATAAATACTTTTTTTTTGTAAAAAGAATTTCGAAAAAAACAATTTAGAAAAAAAATTCCAATTTCTTTTTTTTTAAGGAAAAAAAAAGTATTTACGAAAAAAAAATTTGGAATTTTTTTTTTCAAATTTTTTTTCGGAATTTTTTTTTTCAAAATTTTTTGGAATTTTTTTTTTTCAAATTTGCGAAAAAATTGCAATTTTTTTTGGAAATCTTTTTTTCAAATTTTTTTCTTTTTGAATTTTTTTTAAATATGTTGAAATAGTACAAAAGCAAACAAAAACGTATAAAAACAGGAAAAACGGGAAAACAAAACGTACAAAACACAAAAAAACGGATGAAAACGTACAAAAACGGAAAAAATCGGACTAAAACGGGAAAAAAAATGGACGAAACGAAAAAACAGACGAAAACATATAAAAAAACGGACGAAAACGAATGAAAATGTTAGAAAATAAAATATGAGTGAATAATAATAGTAATAATAATAATAATTAAAAAAAGTAAAGTATAAAAGTAAATTGCAAAATGCATCCCTCTTATATGTAAAATGGTAAACTGCAAAATACATCCCTTATATGAGTAAAAAGACCAAAACAGCCCTCCTCTATACTGCCGTTAGCAGTTAACAAAGAAAACTAACGGAGTTAGTGACCAGGGATGTAGAATGGCTAACGTTTGGCTAACGAAGGATGTAACTAGCCAATAGTTTCTGACAGGGATGTAAGGTCTCAGAAACTGCAAACCACAGGGATGTATTTTGCAGTTTACTCAAAATAAAAAGTATATTCGCATAACACTATGGTTGAATTATTACTTACCTTAGATGAGTGTCCTCTTTCTATGCCAACCTTTTTCCTTATAACCAAAATGGTTAAAAGTTTGCAAAATCAGCAACAACAAAAAAAATTGACATGAAAGACATAAACCTTTAGTGAGCAATAGCCCTTCTAATTTATCGAAATACCTTCATAAGAAAGCTAACAATGAAAGACCCATTAAGAATATCTATAATGGGCCTTTCATTGTTAGCTTTCTTAATTTAAAACGTGCAAAAATGGATGAAAACTTGTAAAACGGATGAAAACTTGTAAAACGGACGAAAATGTGTAAAACAGACGAAAACGTGTAAAAATAGACGAAAACATACAAAAACAGATGAAAAGGTGCAAAAATGGACGAAAACGTGTATAAACGGATGAAAGCATGAAAAATGAACGAAAACGTGTATAAACGGATGAAAGCATGAAAAATGAACGAAAACATGCAAAAACGGACGAAAACGTGAAAAAAGGGATAAAAATGAGTAACGAAGGATGAAAACGTGAAAAAACGGACGAAAACGTGTTAAACCGGATGAAAACGTGTAAATACGGACAAAAACATGTAAAAACGGATGACAACATGTAAAAACGGATGAAAACGTGTAAAATTGACAAAAACGTGTTAAAACGAACAAAAACGTGTAAAAATGGACGAAAACGTGTAAACAAGGATAAAAGTGTGTCAAAACGGATGAAAACGTGTAAAAACGGACGAAAACGTGCAAATACGGATAAAACGTGTAAAAACGGATGATAACATGTAAAACGGATGATAACATGTAAAACGGATGAAAATGTGAAAAAACGGATGAAAACGTGTTAAAGGTGACGAAAACGTGTAAGAACAGACGAAAACGTGTTAAAACGAACGAAAACGTGTTAAAACGAACGAAAACGTGTAAAAACGAACGAAAACGTGTAAACACGGATAAAAACGTGTTAGAATGGATGAAAACGTGAAAAGACGTGTTAAAACGGATGAAAACGTGTACAAACAGACGAAAACGTGCAAATACGAACAAAAACGTGTAAAAACGGATGAAAACGTGTTAAAACGAACAAAAACGTGTAACAACGGACGAAAACGTGAAAAAAGGACAAAAATGTAAGAAACTAAATTTTAAGTTATTTTTTAACGAGTGTTAGTATAAAAGACCAACGAAGCAAGTTTAGGGTAAGATAACCAAATATTAAGTTATTTATTAACGGTCGTTACTATAAAGGATTAACGATGCAGAGTTTTTTGTTAACGGGTACACAGAAAGGACTAACGATGGAGGTTTAGTGATAGAATGTGAAAAAAAAAGATAGATATATACAACCACAAAAAGTGGCAAGTTAACTACATTTGCAAGTGATTTGCCCTTTTTATAAGTATAAAAAGACCAGTCACTTCTTTATAATCTATACCTATGACGACACGAAAATGTGTATGATTTCATTTCGAGTATTTAAGTAAATAAAAAATTTGACATTAAGGGTAGTTATACTACAAATTGTGTTCCTTCTATCGTTGAAATCCACAAGTTCTTTAGAGATCATAACCGTTGAGGCTTACATGTATTTCACATTTAGTAGTTCTTTGTTGTGTTGTGTAAGCGTTCCTGTTGGGAATTATGTGACGTAGGATTTCTGCTGTCATAACTGCCGATGGTTTCTGCTGAAGGAGAAGCAGAATCTGCTGAAGAGGTGATTCTACTGAAGAGTACAAGCATTGCCGTGTTACTGCTGAAGGGTGAAAGCTGACTAGGATCAGCATGCGCCTATGAATTAAATGCTCACTCATTATTATCTTTGAACGGCCCAAGGTTGCATGGGCAGTATTATTAGTCTACTCTATATTTGTTTAATGTTTTAGTCATTAAATGCATGCAAACATGTTTAGTCGCTTGAGTAGTAAGAGATTAGGGTTCCTTGTTTATAAAAGGAACCAAATAGTTTGTAATAGATAACTCATCTGAAACATAGAGTTTCAGTGAATAAAAAGATCCATAGAGGATCTAAGTGTTCTTAGTTATAACATCTTGTGTTTACTTTCCGCTATAGAATACAAGTGTTAGAGACTGTCTATTAGTTTGCTTATGATTACATAGGCAACACTAACGATCCACGAGTGCTAAAGATCTGTCAAGGTCTGAGAGTTTTCAACAAGTGGTTTCAGAGCCTCGTGAGAGTCTCTACGATACTGAGAACCTTATTTACCTCACCCCCATACAACCAAAAACATATTCACCATGCCTGGAACTGATGATGAATCAGAAGTCACCACCAACAACATCAAACACAACACTACCTCTATGCAGCAACTGAGTCTCTCCAACAGTAATGGTAAGTTTCCTTACCTAAAGAAGGAAGAGTATGATCTGTGGACCATGAAGATGCAGAACTGGATCTCCAATATTGATTGGAATCTGTGGGAGATAGTGAAGAATGGTAACAGTCTAAAGAAGACCATCCCAGATCTTGATGGTAAGTTTACCATTGCTCCTCCCAAAACTGCTGAAGAGATTCTTGCAGTACAGAGGGAGCACAAAGTAAGAACCATCCTTCTTCAATCTAATCCTGAAGATCACTTAGGTGATTTTCACTACATGGTTGATGCTAAGGACATCTGGATGGCTCTGAAAGCGAGGTTTGGTGGGAATGAAGAGTCCATGAGGATGAGGAAGTCTATGCTAAGACAACACTTCCAAGAGTTCAATATCTCTGAAGAAGAGGGTATCCACAAGGGATACGACAGGTTTCACAAGATTCTGAGTCAGCTGAATCAGCTGAATGCAAAGCCTGACAATGATGATTGCAACTCAAAGTTCCTGAGATCCTTGCCTCCATCATGGTTACATGTCAGTATAGCACTTAAAGCTAAAGGTGGGCTGGACATGCTCACCTTTGATGAGCTATACAATAAACTCAGATCTCTTGAACCAGATGTCAGATCTCCCTACCGTGCACCATCTTCTGGTCATTCAGCCTTTGTTGGGACATCCCACTCGAATATGATGATGCATACTTCAAGTCCATCTTACTTACCATCATCATCTTATCGTCCCACTCCTTCACATCCTCAAGCCAAAGCTGGCAGTATATTGGAGGATGTTCTTCACTCATTTGTTGCTGATTATGATACTCAGCAGCATCTGGTATATGAAGACTTTGATCAGGTGGACCCACTTGAAATGGAGGAGATGAAACTGAAATGGCAGGTGGCCATGCTTTCAGTGGATATCAAGAGGTTTGAAGAAAAGGCTGGAAGGAAGTTTGGGTTCAAGGGAAAGGATCCAGCTCGATTTGACAGGATAAAGGTCAAGTGTTTCTCGTGTCATCAGATGGGTCACTTCTCAAGGGAGTGCAAAGACAGAAAGAGTGAAGAGAGTACTAGCTACAATTCCTATCAGCAGAATCAGAGAGGAGCTAGCACTTCAGCAGCTCTAGTCACCATGGATGAGCAGGTCAACTGGGCTGCACATAAACCTGTGACTGAGGAAGCTGCTGATACAGAGAAGCTTGGATTGCTGGCCAGATGCACTTCAGAAGATAGGCATGATCAGTTTGCCTTCATGGGACTTTCTCAGGTACACAACTGTATATTTGGTTGTAGTGAAAGATACAATGAACTGAAAGAAGCTTATGATACTATGAAACCTAAGTACAATGCATGCTATGTTGATAATGAAGCTTATAAACTCTCGTTAAAAACATTAGAAAGACAAAAGGTTTGGTTTCAGAAGAATCAGATAGCTTATGAAGAAAAGATTAAGGTGCTTCAATTTGATCTAGATATTGCTAATATTAACATTAAACGCACTGAAAAAGAAAGAGCTGATACTATTACTGAGAATCTAGAGCTGAAAGAGAAAATTGCAGAGGAAATAGCTAGAAATAAACAATGGTTGATATCTGGTGACAATCTAGCTAGAGAACTCTATAACAGTCAATCTGTGAACTCAGGAATATGCTTAGGTTTTCAGAAGTATGTAGGATTGGAAGCTAGGCACGATGGGCGTAAATCTACACCTGCAGGCTTAGAACACTTTAGAAAGGAAGGTGATTTACATGCTGTCCCTGGACCTATTAGAGGTGAATTTATGCCCACTGACCTATCCATTACTGTTGACTTTGATGGATCACACCATCTATATGGAAGAAAGTCAAAAGACTTGCCAGACAATGATGCTTCATCTTATGACTTTGTCTCTTTCTCTGACAGTGACAATTCATCGGATCAAGGATCTACCTACAACTGTGATTCAAGTGATAAGTCAGACCTTGTCAAGCCCTCACCTGAGCCTACACCCAAGCCTGCACCCAAGACTCTCTACAAGCCTTCTAGGATAGCTGCTGAGGAATCCACTCCCAAGCCTGTTTCCCCTGAAGCCTTGTCTTTTAATTCTTTGCATAATTTGTCTGTTAAAAACAATTCCTTTAATGCTCATGTTTTAAGTACTTCTACATGCAATCGAACATTTTCTTTGTTGAATACTTCTTCCAAAAGGAAGACTTGTTTTGTTTGTGGAAGTAAAATTCATCTTATTAAGGATTGTGATTTCTATGAGCAAAGATTGGGTGGTTGTGCTAATCAGCAGAAACCAAGACCAGTGTGGACCAATGTTAACAATATTCCACCTTATGTCCCGCAAGGAGATCAGCAGATAGACCTTATGTGCAACCTACTAGCCCATATTTTAAACATGGTTATTGGCCTGCATATATTGATTCTATGAATAAAGGGAAAGGATGTTGGGGCACTAAAGGAGGTTGGGGCACTACTGTCAAAACTGTCAAAACTTCAGCAGGTTGTTCTTGGAAGGATAAAGGACCAAAATTTTACTAGAAACCCAAGAACAATGGTGGATCTTTCTCTTCCCTTAACTGTAAAGTTTAAGGGGAGGCATATGCCTCAGGGGAGGATTTCATAGTAAACTTTGTGTATATGTTGTTTGCTAACACCTGTTTGTTCTTAGTTTTAGTCTGTTTTGTCTCTGTTTTTGTCCTTGTGTTTCTCTGAATTTGTTTTGCAGAATGCCCTGTTCAGTTAAAACTCCTCAAGTGTGGTCCTTTGGAATATGGTCTAGTAAGCTTAAAGCTTGTTTCCTCTGAAAGCTAAGTATTGGAGTGAGCAATTGGTTTCCACTGAAGATAAAATACTGAAGTCAAGTATTGAAGTTAAAATTGTTCATTCATTCATTCAAATTACAGCTTACAGCTTACAGCTTACAATCAACTTCAATGCAACTACAAGAAAAGAGCTATTCTACTTATCCTAATCTAGTACATATCATCTATTCCAACATCTAACATAATGTTGGATATGCATGATCGCTCACATCTTTCACACTAGATGCTGGATATGCGTTTGTCAAAACTTGCATAACCACCCATTCCTTCTATATTAATGGATGGATATGCATGACCAGTACGACGAAGATGCTAAGGATCAAAATGGAGAGGATGGATTGATGCAAACGTTGATGATGACGATGACCACACATGATGATGGAGAAAAATAATATGTCCTTTGTGCTTCATCCATTCATTTCAACCAAAATGCAATCCATCCACCCTCCTTAAGCCCTTCCTTTATACGATGTGTGTTGATGCACCAAAACCTGGTGCAGAAAGACCAAGAACCACCTCTCTATCCTTAGGGAGTGGCGGATTTCGGGCTCGTGGCCTTCGTGGAGGCTGAGGTGCTGGAGGTTGGAAGTAAGTTGTTCTCTCCTTACAGGAGTTATCAGAATCATCAACGGGAAGGGAAGGCTCATTCACAACAGCAAGGGGAGGCTCTTTCACTCTCTTTGAAGTTGCTTCCTCATCTGAGTCTTCATAAGGTGATTCATAAGAACTTAAGGATGAGCCCCTTGGACTGCTTGCCAAATAATTCTTCTTCCACCTCTCAAGACTGCTTATGGAGGTTTCGTTGTCATCTGAAGAAAGTGTGATTGGGTTGGATCTACTCATGGTTGTTTGTGATTAATTTTGGAGCATTGAAGAAACTAGGGTTTGTTATGGTATTTGGGGATCTTTGATGAAGAGTTATGTGTGCATTGGGATCATTTTATAGACGGATTCGAGGTTCAATGGAAATTAATGCGAGTGGTTGGCACAGTAACTCTCTAGAATATTACCGAAGATATCTTTATCTTTGATGGTTGCTGCTGAAGTGTATAACTTCAGCAGATTGACCATCTGTTTCTGCTGAAGCGTTACACTTTCGTTGGTCAAGTTGAAATACACGTAAGCTACGGTCAACTAAACGGTCTAATTCTTTTGACTATAACTTGGGCAACTACTACCACTCCACCATTCACATTCGTCCACTTCAAAACAAACCTATTCCCTCTTCTTCATCCAATAACACTTCATTTCGAGCATCATAACCCTAAGATCTCAAATCATCACATGACGCTTGAATTTAAGAAGGATCACAACAAAGTTGCTTTTCTGGGAAAAGCTAAAGATGATGAGTTGTATGAACCAATGGTGGAATTCTTAAAAAGGTCCAAGATTTGCTATGCTCTAACACATTCTCCGAATGCAATATCTGAATCACTTATTACTCAGTTTTGGGCATCTGCTTCAAAACGAAGTGAAACCGAGATTGTGGCTACGATTGACGGAACAGAGCATGTGGTTACGGAAGAGATGATAAGGAGGAAGCTTCACTTGGAAGATGCTGATGGAGTATATCACTCTAAACAGATGGAGGTGCTTGCTGGGCTGAGAGCGATTGGCTATCGGGGTACGAGGACTGATATGTGGCTGAAGAAGCATCTTTGCCCTATGTGGAGGTTCTTGATTCACACGTTGCTATAGTGCATAAGCAACAAGTCAGGAGGATGGGACCAGTTCTCTACCCAAATGGGATGTGGTATTGTGTGTCTTTCCCAAGGGGTAACTTATAACTTCTCTAAGTTTATTTTTGAAAACATGATTGAGAATATTCAAAGGAAAAAGAATAAGTTTTTAATGTACCCTAGGTTTCTGCAAATGATTTTAGACATCTCTACCCAAGTCCAATCCTTTTATGCCGTAGGAGCTCTGTCAGCCAAACTTTTTGCCTCTATGAGAACTAACTTTGAGGGGGCACATTATCCCTTAACAAAAGCTATGTTGCCTCAAGGCAATGTGGCTGCTGATGAGGAGAATGTTGCCAACATCCCACCTTCTTCACCTGTTGCTACTGATGGCAATCCATCAGTCAATATTGATGAGGGCCCCTCCTTTTCTGCTGAAGCTTCTCATGTTGCTCCAGAGCAGCCTCCACCAACACCAAATCAATCACATTGTCCTAGTCCACCACCAGCTCATGATACTCTTGATGATTTTGAGTCTGATCTGAACAGAATGGCCTCTCCTATCCCTCCGAGGGTACATGTTGATGAGGTATCTCCTCATGTTGAGAATGACCATGTTTCCTCTGAAAGGTCCAATGAGGCTCCCATTACCACAGAGCAATCTGCTGGTGGAGTTGAGGACCCCATTACTCTCACATCTGTGTATGATCTTGTGAACAGGTATGCAGCTGAAGTGTCCAGTCTGAAAAAGGAACTTGCAGAGACCAAGTCTACTCTTGGTAGTAAGATTGACGATCTACAGAGTAAAGTTAAGGACCTTGAGACCAGACTTGAAAAGGAAACCAAAAGGAAGTTTGTGGTTTCTTCTGAGGAGGAAGAAGATGAACCTCAGTTTGGGTCTCTTGATATGTTAGCTGATGTGTCTCTTAATGATCCTTCATCAGTAATTACAGAATCCTCAAAGGAGAAGGAACCTGTTCTTTACAAAAGGAGAAAGAGATCGTACTTGAATAAAGCAACTGCTGAAGTATCCAAGGAACCAGAGTTTGTCAAAGCTGCATCTGCTGATACACCAATGAAGGATGTCGCTACTGAACTTGGTCAATCTTCAGTCACACAAAAACCTTCAGTGTCCACTCCTGCTGAAGCACCCTCACAACATGTTTCTTCTGAAACAGACTTGGGTGTTTCTACTAAGATTCCTGTCATCGATATTGCTGATGATTATTGTACTAAGGAGACTGCTGATAAAGGAAAAGGTTTACTGGTAGATGATGAGCTTGGTCCAGACTTGGTAAGTGAAGAGGAAAGGCGAGAACAAGACAGAATACTTGCTGAGTGTAATGAGAGAAAGAAAGATGAACTAATGGCTAAACAGCTTGCAGCTCTTCCTACGTCTGATTTACCTCCTGAAAGAAAAAGGGAGCTCGATGAAATGCGTACTAAGCTTCCTGACACTCATTGGGATACTTACACTGAGCAAGTCATAGCAAACCCTTCACTTGCTCAGAGTATCTTAGGAGCAGACTTCCACAGTGGAAATTTTGTGGATTTGATGATGGCTCGTGGAAGACAAATGAAGAAAGAAGCAGCTGAAAAGAGGAGAGCCATTAAAGCTCAAAGGAATAAAGATAGACCTCCTACTAAAGCTGAAATGAGGCTGGTGGTGAAAAACCAGCGCTCATCTCTGTATAACTCTGGGTTGTCAATGAAGCAAGTCAAGGCCTTCCCCGATCATATTTTGACTCGCAAATATAATCAAATCATGAAGCATTCTTCTCCGCACACTTCAAGCTTAAAGAGGATTGCTGGTATTTCAGGTGCTCCTAAGGCTAAGAGGACAAAGACAACTGCGATTGTGGACAATTTTGATGATCTGTCATGTTCCTCCAAAGTCTCTACTGAAGCTACCATAGAGACTACACATTCAGCTGAAGCAGATCAATCTGCTGAACCACATGGTGTTTCCACTGAAGAAATAGTCATGCCCTCATCCACCTCAACTATAGCCTCTGCTGAGGCAGAAGAAGATATTTTGGATAGGAAAGATAACAAGGCTCTTTCTGCTGAACCATCTAAGGTTTCTGCTGAAACTCCTACAGAGATTGCTAGCTCACCTGACAAAACTTCATCTTCTGAACCAGTTACCATTTCTTCTGAAGCACCTAATGTACCAGCTCCCACTCCATCTGTGGCATCTGTTTGCTCAGATGCTGATATTGCAAGTATAAAAACCAGGAAGGCTAGAGACATGCTAGTAAGAATGAATGCCATTCGTGAAGATACACCATCTTTAGGAATCTATAAGCCTGGAAGAAGGAAGAAGAGGATGGCCAAAATCACTACCCTGGATCTTGAGGCTGATGACGCAACATTCATTAGAGAAGGTTCTGCTTCTGATTTTCTTGAGGGAGATCAAAATGTGCTGGTAAATTGGACTCTGAAGCATAATGAGATGAATGTCATTCAACGAAAGGATGAAACTTCAATGGAATTCACCTTTTTGAAGGAAATACTCCATTTGGTAGACAGGGCAGACTTGCTTACTCTGTACTCTCTCGTTACCAGCCATTACTGCAACATTGCACCACAAGGTTCTGGGATGTTCTTACTAGGAGATCTTCAAGTCCTGTTTAAATCTCATTCTCCCGATAGTAGAGGACATTCCATTTGGGACAACTCACATTTATGGCGAGTTGTGTCCTGGAGACTCTATCCTCTCCCTCGTGTGCATGTGCTTGAGACCAAGGGTGGAATCACAGTCTGCATGTTTGCTGAAAGAAAGTATCCATTGCCCAAGAGACTTATGGAAAGGATGCTGTGTCAGAAGTTGGAAATTCCTCCAGATCCAGTGGGGAATGAAAGACCAGATGCTGAACGACTGGTTGGTTTGATCAAGACTCAACTTCTGCAAGCACAAGCTGCATCTTCATCATGAATGTGGTAATATATATTGTCTTTTGTAATTTGTACTGATTTTGTTTTGTCATGTTGTTTGATTTGTTGTTATTAGTTATAAAAAAAAAAAAAAAAAAAAAAAAAACAACTTTCATTTGCAGGTTTGTTGCATTTTTGATGGTTTTTAACTCACCAGATATACCTTGTGTGTATCAAAGAGTTAGCTAGTCCAAAGGGTACAGCTTTGGTAAAGACACATCAAATCTGTTGATAGCTGTAATGATTTGCTCAAAATCATAGGGTCTGCAACCACCCATGCTTAATTGCTGAGTGTTGTATGGTCATCAATTCACCATGATCTATTCCTTGTTGGAATCCAAGAATTGACTAGCCCACAAGTATATGGATTGTGGTAAAGGCAACTATCTCCATATTTGGTTATCAATTCACCAATTCTAAGAATTGACTAGTCCTGAGCAAACGGCTACAGGTAAAGACACATCAAATCCGTTTATATGGTTTCTGGTTTGCCTATAAATCAGATGGTTATCAGTGTACCATAGTTTTCGAACTTAAACATTTGGCTACTCCAGTAGAGATGGCTATTGGTAAAGAGACATCAAATCCATCATTTTCAATGATTCACCTCTCACAGGAGTTCACACACCTGGAAGTGATGAGAATAATATGCAACTGATAAGTATTGATGTACATTATGTCATTTGTTGCTGCAAAGACCTGGCGTTTCAAAGTCTGATCATCATAGAGATGAGATTATTAGTGGTTATTTGCTACTGATGTGTGGAAACAATCCTCTAGTACTGAAGTATCAAAAGATCTTTCAAGGTCAGGAAACTGGAACTTAACCAAGTCAAATTCCAGTTTAGGGGAGGATTGTTGGGAATTATGTGACGTAGGATTTCTGCTGTCATAACTGCCGATGGTTTCTGCTGAAGGAGAAGCAGAATCTGCTGAAGAGGTGATTCTACTGAAGAGTACAAGCATTGCCGTGTTACTGCTGAAGGGTGAAAGCTGACTAGGATCAGGATGCGCCTATGAATTAAATGCTCACTCATTATTATCTTTGAACGGCCCAAGGTTGCATGGGCAGTATTATTAGTCTACTCTATATTTGTTTAATGTTTTAGTCATTAAATGCATGCAAACATGTTTAGTCGATTGAGTAGTAAGAGATTATGGTTCCTTGTTTATAAAAGGAACCAAATAGTTTGTAATAGATAACTCATCTGAAACATAGAGTTTCAGTGAATAAAAAGATCCATAGAGGATCTAAGTGTTCTTAGTTATAACATCTTGTGTTTACTTTCCGCTATAGAATACAAGTGTTAGAGACTGTCTATTAGTTTGCTTATGATTACATAGGCAACATTAACGATCCACGAGTGCTAAAGATCTGTCAAGGTCTGAGAGTTTTCAACAGTTCCTCTGAGTCATATATGCCTAGTTAAGTGTTGTAATTATGGAGCGCCACTTATTGTTATGCTTTGACGTTTTAGTGCCGTGATAGAGTGGAACTTGACGCCGACATTAAGAAAAATCATTCGTATCTTCATATGTGCAGTACGTTTTAGTGCAGGAGTTCCATTTTCAGCAATTACAACTTCTTTGAATGGAATTTTGTGTAAATCTTATAACCACGAGTTTCATTTTCAGCAATAATAGCTTCTTTGACTAAATTATCATTGGTGTTACTCCTATAATTTCATAGAGGGATGTTAGAAAGATACATGTGGAAGCATACTCCCAACAAAAAACGTTAACCATAAAAGTATTATTACGGTGTTGGTGCAACATGAACTGATGTTTGTTATGTAGCATTTGTTGTCACTTTAGGAGACTTGGTGTCTCCTGCTGTCATCTCATCATTAAACAATTAAACAACTGCAATGGAAGGAGCCACCGAAACCGGGCTTAACACCAGTTGAGGTTGAGAAGATGGGACATCAATTACTGTAGGAACGAAGGGTTCATTATCAGGATCATTTTGTTAGCTCGTATTTTGGCGGTAGTACACGTGGTTTTCATATGTTGATGTTTGAATTAGTGAATAATCATAGTAGAAGTAGGATTATTAAATTTGGTTGAGATGAAGAAAAACCTTAAGGTCATCAAGTATCCTCCATTTTGATTGTTCACTAACCTTGTTCAAATTATGATTCACATTACTTTAGGTCACATAATCTGTTAATACAAATAAGCCGTAAAAACGTTTATTTATATTTTACGATCTTCTAATGTTTTGTCGATAACAAACGTAAAATCATTTTAACGAAACAAATAAAATACGTAAATGGTTTGAGCTAATAGTTTTCTAACACACTTACGTTTTCACATAGAACACTAACACAAGTATAAGTGATTTTATTATTTAGTATTACATATGTACAACAACTAGTGTTTACATATTTGGGTAAAATATACACATAACTAGTATGTAGTATATTGGGTAGAAACTTAAGTATCATAACCCATTGACCAAATACATTGAATATAGTTGGGTACAACCCAAAGTTCATATCCATGGAGCTTGACCCATAACCCATTACATGCATCATGCTCATGTCATATATGGATAATATATATAACCCATGGTATTGACCCATACCCATTTGACTAGGTGCATTGCACTCAAAAGATACATTGTATCTAGTAAAAGACCCATGGATCAACCCATAACCCATGACCAATGACCCATAACCAAAATACCCATGGGCAAAGAGGAGCGTCCCACGGATCCCTAGCTTTACGCTAGACTGATCCCTTGTGGGAGGGATCCGTTGGATCCGGGGAACAGTAGACATTTTCCTCTATAAATAGTGAGGCATTTCTTCATTGTTCCTCACCCCTTTCTAACATACTTTCTCCCTGAGTTAAAAACTCTCTAACCCCAAATCCAAGAGATCTATGTTTGTAGTTTTGTTTTTGTGTGATTCTGTAGGTTCCTCTTAAAGGCGAGATCACCACCTTTGAAGTCAAGCAAGCTCAAGTCCATGAGTTGCCATGCTTCCTCATCATCAAGACTACTGAAGTCCTCTTGTTGATGATTTTTTTCTTTGTACTAAGAAGTGTAGTGTTGAAGACATTAGTGAAAGATGTCTCAAGTATCAAGACGAAGACATTAGTGAAGGGTGTCGATCGTCCATGTTGTAGGCATTAGTGAAGGGTGCCTAGAAGCCAAGTCACAAGAGATTAGTGAAAGGTGTCTTGAAGATCTAGTCATAGGCATTAGTGAAAGGTGCCTAAGATGTACATTCGATATGGTGTGTTTCGATGTACAAGATAGATTAGTACTAGATCCAAGGATATTGATATCCTTGATGATGTTGTAATAAGGAGTCGGCCTCCTTTGGGATTAGTCGTTGGTGTAGTGTTGGGTAGTAGTTCCTCCATTGCAATGGAACTAGGTATTTAGCCTAGTACCTAATAAAGGGTAGGCGACGTTGTGATAGGTGTGGTTCACCTTGGTATGAAAGAACCCGGTGGTTAGCCTAGTACCGGAAAAAGAGTGGGCAACGTTGTGAAGGTTTCTCCACCATAAGGAGTCGGTGTTGTGTAGTGATTACGAACTCTCGAGTAAGTGACTCGAGGAGTGGAGTAGGGCAAGGAAGGTGTCCTTGTAGCCGAATCACTATAAATACTCGTGTTGTGGTTTTGTGCTTCTTACTCTTATCTTTTCATTACATACTTCTATATGTTTGTTTGTCAACATCCAACACACATCCAAATAGATTGACATAAGTCGATCTAAATATTTAAAAGGAAATTTTAAATTGGTAAAACTATTCAACCCCCCTTCTAGTTTTCCACAATTGGCATCAGAGCTTCGTTACCATGTTTCTTGAAGTATATTGTACTTTAAAACTTGATACGATCCATGGTTAATTGAAAACTACAAAGAAGGTTTTTCATAAAAACAAACACCATGTCTTTTAAAACTCTTTGTTTGGATGTTGATTAGATGACAACATTTTTCTTATTATTTATTTTTATTTAAATGCACTAATCCTCTTTGTCATGTTGAGTAGTCAAAGCTCATACCTACCAAGCCATAGGAATCACTTAGTAACAAGAATACCTTACCTAAGAAGGTATCTTAAACACAAAGGAGCCGAAATTGTCTACTGACATTTGTTGTGTCATTTGTAAAGACATTCCTAAATGCACTAGAGGTATGACTTTCTACTTATCTCTAAATGACATTAGCTTTATAATTAAGTATGCTCACTTAGGCTTTTATATGATTATCTTTTGTGCATATACATGTTTTACATGTAGCTTCATTAGGAAGCCTTTCTCACTTACGTGTTACTTTCTCGTCTAAAGTCGTGGTTTATAAAACTTGTGTTTTATTTCATTTAATCCAAAGATCATATCCTTCTAATAATAAAACAAAACACAAATCTCAAAAATTCCTCCTTCCCCATAAATAAACCATCCGTCGTTCAACTCTATCAAATCCCCACTTTTTCAAATCTTACACTTTCAAAAATTACTTCTCATTCAAAACTCCATCTTCTTCTTCATCTCATCTCATCTCATACCGAAACCAAGAAGGTTCGTCATCAACATGGTTTACATCGCTCTCGTGCTCATGGCCTTAACACTCGTCGCACTTGTGTTCCCTATGATGAAGTTCTCATACGGAGACATTTACTTTGTTTTGTTAATCTTCATTGGGGTTATATACCCAATCATTTGTATCATTCTTAGCATTGAAATGAAATATTACTAATAGTATAGTTATCTAGGTTATTATTATCATAATGTGTTTATCATTTCTTTTTTATTTATTTCATTCTCTCGTAATACATTAGAAAAACCATGTATGCATGCTAAAAGAAAATGTAGGCTAAAACACATATCTTGGTATAAAACTATAAGACCTAAAAACCTATGTTTTTATCAAGAAATCTGCTTATGTTACTACAGATCCACGGATCCCGAAAGATATACTACCCGGATCCCTTATGAAAGGGAACCGTGGGAACCGTACTTCTGAATAACAGTTTTTCATGCAAAATAAAAACTGTTTTGTTTCTAAAAGTAATATTCCACTAGAATGTCAAAACTTAAGTGAGTTAAGTATCATTATTGTTAAAAATCATTGTTAATAAAAATCTAGTAAAAACGTTAGGTAATCACTATTTTACCCGTAATACGTCACATCATCTTAACTCCTCTTTGCTATAGGTTTTGCTATGACGCATGAATATGAGTTTGATTTTTCACTCACTAGCTTCTACACTCCTAACATCTCCCTTGAGCCCAACACACCTGGCAATCATGTCCGTGGGTTCAATAATCTCGAAAACCGTCACTTTCACGAAGGATGTATTGTAGACACCTCTCTACAATTCGAAGAAGGTATCAATACCTCCTACCGAGCCATAGGACTAGAATGTCTTCTCGAAATCAACGAGAAAATATGTCCAAGGTTCATAATGGAATTCTTCCGTCAAGTCAAACTCGTTCGTAACGAGGATCGCTCTCTATCTCTTTGGTTTTGGATCAAAAACCAAAAGTTTGTTTTAACCCTTGGGCAATTTGCTCACATCCTCCGGATTCCAAATCATGGACAATGTGCCTTCACCGAAGATTGGTCTCTTGATTCTCTCTTCAACTTTCGTGAAGAAAATAGTCCATATTGTTCACACATACCCTCCCCGGAGGATTTGAATCGCATAATATGCAAACCTCGACCATATTACTCCGACCCAAACATTATCCTTACACGGGACATTCGAGAAGAGTACAAACCTCTTGCACTCATCCTACGTGAAAATGTTTGGAGTCTTAGGGGAAATCAAGAAATCCTTCCCGCTTGTTGTGCTCACATAATGTATTGTTTGCTAACACAACAACCATACAATCTCGCCTACTTCTTTGCAAGGCGAATTGTAAATCTTCAAGGCTCCAAGAATAAAATCATCCCTTATGGAATGTTCTTGACGCGCCTCTATCATAATGTCATGCATTTTCATCCTCAATATCAAAGTCCGTTGTACGTACTTATGAACAAGATGATGGAACCGCTAAACATATCTCTCATGAAGACGTTCTTCATTCCTGAATCCACCAACACTCATCAACCATTTTATGATCCTTCTAGCGAAAACGCTCAAGGAACTTAGTAGTCCTTTCAAATAGGATTAATCCTTAGTAATCATGCTTTATCAATGTAATCCAATTTCTTTCATGAAATAAAACATTTTACATTTGATATCTTAGTGTTAGAACCTCTTTAACTAACCATTGAAATATAATGCATTGTCAAAATCATTGCATACCTTTAGTAAAGGTTTTGCTTAGCAGATAGACGGATCCCAAAGGTTGTGCTATACGGATCCCTACTCTTAGGGAACCGTGGGATCCGACAAACAGAAAATGCAATTGCAATCATTGTATTTCAAACATGTCTTTAGAACACTTCACACCTAAGTTAGACATAATGCCTTAAGGAAAATTGAGCACTTATCAAGCTAAGTAGATCTTTCCTACTCACACATAACTCACCTAGATCACACTCAAGACGCTTGTAGATCTATCGTTTTACTTAAACCCATTACTCTTTCGCTCTCAAGCTCACTCATCGTTCCTCACATGACTCCTCATATATAGCTTTGGAAATCTTTCGATTATGGCAAAATTGATCATAATCATCCTTACCTCAAAATTGGTCAAAATTGATCAAATTCTAGTTTTTACACCTTAAGCCTTTAGGATATTCTCCAAAACATTATCCTAAGTCACTATCTGATCTCTAGGATCATTTAGCTCCATATGACACTTTCAAAATATTTAGTGTCATCTTTATTCACTCCTTGGTACTCATGAAAGTTCCAATTTCTTCCATAAAAGACAATCATTAGCCACATCACTCATTACCCTCAAGTACTTGAGCACCTCTTCATTTAAGACACTTAGATAAACTGAAACACTCAAGAAGAAATAGGCATTAGACCTTACAAACATCATTTCTATCTTTTCTTAGCTGTTGATAGACGGATCCCTAGGATTAGCCTAGGCGGATCCCTCGTTGGAGGTAACCGTGGGATCAGTACAACTCGAAGTTGACTCATGTGCATGTTAATCATCACATTCCAATGAATCTTAGTGGCTTAAGTCTTGAATGCACTTGCCAAATCCCTTGCTTTATAAACCACATTGTTAGGACTCCTAAAGTCATCATCTTCATCCTCATTTTCAGCACTTAGAAACCTTTACAAACATCTTGAAATCATCTCATCATGAGGAAAAATCCAAGTAGCAACTTATCCACCAAAGAACCACCCAAGAAAATTGCTCGTGTTGTACACGAAATCTCTTCAACCGAATCATCTCCGGTCAAGCCAACAAATGCAAGGATTTCTTCTCAACCAATCAAACCAATTCCTAAAAGGATAGTACCCACAAAATTACCTATGCCAAACATCACCATACCTCCTAGGCCAAACAATACCATCTCCATTAAACCATCACCATTGGTTCCTAGAGCTATCTCATTCACAACTCTACTATCATCACCACACCTCTACAATTTAGAGGATTTACCTCCTAGGCCGTCTCATCCTCCTCCACCAGCAACATTCTCCTCATTAGGAGGAATAATGGTACAAAATCAAGGTGTTGAGTCAACACTAGCTCCGGCTTTCTTTTCGCCGTCATCATCAAATAATCCCATTTGGATTATGAGAAATTATCAAAGTCAACCACCCGACCATATGGAAGTTGACACTTCTCTTCCACCACCATCATTCTTGGTCGAGTCATCTTCAAATGTGCCTCCACCAATCCCTCCATCGTTTGAGACTCCCCAACCCGCTTCACTTGATCCTTTACATCAAGCAATTTCTTTTCTTCCACCACCACTACCTAGCCATGACTAAGATTGTTATCATTGTCAACATGTTGAAAGTTTGATACATGAAGTACGAGAAGATCAACGTTTCATGTTCTATCACCTCCTTGAACGTTTCGACGAGATTAAACCTAAACAAACTTGAGCTAGAGGATTTTAGTGGTGTCCTAGTATCAAGCGTTAGTTAGATAAGTCTAGTAATTCCAAGTCATGTATCGATAATTTTCTTAGTTTTTAGAGTCATGTATATCATATCTCTAGTTTTATTAAATGAAAATACATGCTACTTGATATATTTCTGAGTATATGATTATGGTGTATAATACATATCTCACTTTGATATTAACATAACTTGTTATATCACCATTGCTGAAATTAATAATCAGCCAGACGGATCCCTTAAGATTGCCTAGACGGATCCCTACAAGGAGGGAACCGTGGGATCCGCGAGACAGAAAACTATCTTTCTACTAACTTGAGTCATATTTGCAGGAAATTATGCATTATACTTGCTTTCTAACCTTTGTTTTGTAGTTATTCAATTTACACATGAAGACTTTGACACCCTAAAGCTAGGGGGAGCTTTGTGTCAAAGCAATACATTACAAAATCACTTGCAATATTAGGATTACATTTCATGACATCCCCTTGCAAAGTTGCAATCATCAAGGGGGAGCACATTCGTCACATAAGACGAAATCTTTTGCAAACTTAGTTGCAAATGAACTAGCTTAGTACTATTTTTCTTGACGCCCTAACATAGGGATGGACTCGTCAAGGGGGAGTTAAAACGAGATCCTCTCCCGTTACTTGCTCTCTACTTTTTCTTTCTTTTCTTTTCACATGTTTTTCTTAAAACAATGTGTTAGTTTCCTTTCGAAGCACTTTTTGTTTCGACAAAAAGGGGGAGAAGAAAGTAAAAACTACAAATTCAAACTTTTACGAATTTTAGATTTTCCTTAAAATAACTTTATATTTTGTCATCAACAAAAAGGGGGAGATTGTTAATACAAATAAGCCGTAAAAATATTTATTTATATTTTACGATATTCTAATGTTTTGTCGATAACAAACGTAAAATCATTTTAACGAAACAAATAAAATACGTAAATGGTTTGAGCTAATAGTTTTCTAACACACTTACATTTTCACATAAAACACTAAAACAAGTATAAGTGATTTTATGATTTAGTATTACATATGTACAACAACTAATGTTTACATATTTGGGTAAAATATACACATAACTAGTATGTAGTATATTGGGTAATATAAATGGGTAGAAACTTAAGTATCATAACCCATTGACCAAATACATTGAATATAGTTGGGTACAACCCAAAGTTCATATCCATAGAGCTTGACCCATAACCCATTACATGACATCATGCTCATGTCATATATGGATAATATCCATAACCCATGGTATTGACCCATACCCACTTGACTTAATGCACTCAAAAGATACATTGTATCTAGTAAACGACCCATGGATCAACCCATAACCCATGACCCATGACCCATGACCCATAACTAAAATACCCATGGGGAAAGAGGAGCGTCCCACGGATCCCTTGTGGGAGGGATCTGTGGGATCCGGGGAATAGTAGACATTTTCCTCTATAAATAGTGAGCCATTTCTTCATTGTTCCTCACCCCTTTCTAACATACTTTCTCCCTGAGTTAAAAACTCTCTAACCCCAGATCCAAGAGATCTATGTTTGTAGTTTTGTTTTTGTGTGATTCTCTAGGTTCCTCTTAAAGGCGAGATCACCACCTTTGAAGTCAAGCAAGCTCAAGTTCATGAGTTGCCATGCTTCCTCATCATCAAGACTACTGAAGTCCTCTTGTTGATGATTCTTTTCGTTGTACTAAGAAGTGTAGTGTTGAAGACGTTAGTGAAAGATGTCTCAAGTATCAAGACGAAGACATTAGTGAAGGGTGTCGATCGTCCGTGTTGTAGGCATTAGTGAAGGGTGCCTAGAAGCCAAGTCACAAGACATTAGTGAAAGGTGTCTTGAAGATCTAGTCATAGGCATTAGTGAAAGGTTCCTAAGATGTACATTCGATATGTTCGATGTATAAGATAGATTAGTACTAGATCCAAGGATATTGATATCCTTGATGATGTTGTAATAAGGAGTCGGCCTCCTTTAGGATTAGTCGTTGGTGTAGTGTTGGGTAGTAGTTCCTCCATTGCAATGGAACTAGGTATTTAGCCTAGTACCTAATAAAGGGTAGGCGACGTTGTGATAGTTGTGGTTCACCTTTGTGTGAAAGAACCCGGTGGTTAGTCTAGTACCGGAAAAAGAGTAGGCAACGTTGTGAAGGTTTCTCCACCATAAGGAGTCGGTGTTGTGTAGTGATTACGAACTCTCAAGTAGGTGACTCGGGGAGTGGAGTAGGGCAAGGAAGGTGTCCTTGTAGCCGAACCACTATAAATACTCGTGTTGTGGTTTTGTGCTTCTTACTCTTATCTTTTCATTACATACTTCTATATGTTTGTTTGTCAACATCCAACACACATCCAAATAGATTGACATAAGTCGATCTAAATATTTAAAGGGAAGTTTTAAATTGGTAAAACTATTCAACCCCCCATTTTAGTTTTCCACATAACCCCTTTCAAAACACAGTGCCAAACATCCTAAAAGTAACAATTCAAGCTATAGCAACAAAACATGTGTGTTGTATAAATTAACCAAAGATGTCCATCCAACTTAAGAGAACTGGTATAAAAACACCAACCACAATGTATTTAGTTGTATCCAGCATCCATTTGCGAGTCTCTCGTAGTTTCTTATCCACATCGTGAATCAGAAATATTAAAATCTACGTCATCCGTATTAAAAAAACTAATTAATACCAAAACTATTAAACAAAATGGGTAATAATATCTGCAAAGATGGACATTAGTAGGCACATATATACAATAAATATGAAATCGGATAAAGAAGGGTGTTTCAGTTTACCCACTTTCTTCCATCAGGAGCTTTGAATTCATTCTAGTTTGTAGTTGCATCAACTCTATGTTCATAGTGGACATCATGCAATAGTTAAACATATAATGTAGTATTGTAAACGTGTTGCTCCTTTCGTCCCTAAATAAGTGATGTAACACCCCAACCCGGCAAGGGTAGAAGTGTCACATTCTGGTGTCATATCAGAACATACATATGAAATCTTTACAAACGGAAACCAAAAAAATGAAGTATCAAAACATATACCCAATTGACTGACAAGAAAATACAATATCCAGAACGAATTAAAATCCCAAAACAAAGGTTCTTCAAAATAAGTCCCAAAGTAAAAAGGTGCTAGGGTTGGTCCACTCAGATACTCTAACTCTCAGCCCATCGAAGCCCATCTTCAAACCTAAAACCTGCCGCAGGAAAAGAAATGCGGCTGAGCTTAAAAAGCCCAGTGAACAGATATAACAAAACGAAAGCTAAATAAATCAGAAATGCGAAATGGAATAATGAAACTGATAACAAAGTTGCAGCGAAATGAGGACAATGAGGATCCTGCAGAACACAATTATATAGATATCCAAAGCACAGATAACAAGGAGAACGAAGCAAAACAAAGCATCGATGACATATAAACAAGCACATACAAACCAGACATACACGGACTGAAACATAAGCAAGCATAGCAGGCGTTGCATCCACACAACATATATGTCATACAATCAAATCAGGAAATCAGAAGACATACAAGCCAAACAGATATCTACAGGAAAACGGAAGCAATTAATTAATAAGTGAGCATGACAATTCACACAGGTCAAAACCCTTAGTTGAAAAACATAATCAGTATCATAACAGCGGAAGTACTAACAGCAGTCAACACATGGCAGTCACACGTAATAAGTAGGAATATAGTATAAACGATATAATTAAATGAATTAAAGACATAGCAGGGCAACTAAACAAATTAACAAGCCAGACGTCACAAGCTGAACCATTTATCTAATCAAACCGTAGCATAGACAGAAATGTAAACATGGCAGGTAAACAATAAGCAGATAAGAACACAACGAATGGTCATAGTCCACGGAATTAACTGAACGAAGTACACCTAATAAACAGACAGAACTAACGATTACACATTAGCATGGTCACCAGACAATTCAGAGGGTCACATAACAGTGAGATCACATATCATCAGATGAAAACAGGTAATTCAGATAACCGCATATTAATCACATCATAGCAGGATAATCAATGGTCACATAAATCATGAATAGCATAATCAAATTCAATAAGCATATAATAACCCGGTACGTGAATGGAACGATAGTCTGAAGTAACGGAATGAGAGGGTGACAGATCAAAGCAATGGAATATATATATATATATCTTGGTAGTAGAGTGAGTCATATAAGGGTACTGAGTAACGAACAATTTATACAGAATATGGTGCGTTGGGGAATACAGAAAGTACAGTATAGGTATATCAAAGGTGTAAGGGTTGTCAGAAATCTACCACGAGCCCGGAACATATCATATCATATCATATCATAAGTAACCATTGTATTCGGAGGGGTGACCTCGGAATACCATACATAATAGGAGGGGAGACCTCAGTAACCAATGGAGTAGCTAGCTCCCGGAATGTGAAGACGCGTATTGCACACGACATCATTCACCATATAAATCATATCATATCAAACATATCAGATCAAATCCATCGAATCATAACATATCTAAGATGCATCCATACGCCCCCCGGAACATATCATAGTGGCCAAATCATATACATATAGTGAGCTCATAATCATATCATATCATAATGGGGACGGTGTGTATCATCACTCGTACACACTGGAGTCATGCCATTGGCGCATCAATGACACGGTCATGTTACCTTCATGACTAGGAACACATATTTGGCTCGGGTATCAAACTGACGGGTCAAAGCATAATCATATCATATCATAAGGGTTCATATCAAAGTTCATATCAAAGGTTCAAAAGTCAAAGGTTCATATCAGATTTCCATAACATAAGTTCATAATCAGATGGTTCATAGTCATAAGGTTCATAATCAGAAGTTCAGAATCATAACAAACGAATATCATAGCGAACAGAATCATATCAAAGGATTATGTCGGAATCATATCAAAAGGATCATAGTATAAGGAAATCATAGCAAAGGAATATCATAAGTGAAGCAAAGTCAAGGATTGAAAAGTCAGGAGAAATCCCTACTGAAAAGGGATAGAATATATGTACCTTAGCAACGAAATCAAAGCAAACAAGAAAGTTACACCGGGAAGCAACGTCGTATCTCCTTCAACGTATCTACACGAATTGGTATCATATATTACTTATATACTCATTTTATAAGCTTCTTATGCATGTGTAAGTGTTTTACTTATTGATATCCTTTTTCTATCTTTCATTTTCTTAAACTCATATTTGGACCAGACTTTAGCGATTTTTATAAAATACTTACTTAGCTCAAATGAAATAAAGTAAAATCCCAGGGGTTCCCATATGAGTTAAAAGAGTCTCCAAAAATTGGTGGTTTCTATCTCTATGACAAATGGCCTATGGAAAATCACAAGTCCAGACCTGTCCAGAAAGTAATCAGAAAATACACCTTAAAAGTTTACACTTATTGGACCTGTTTAGACACCTTGGAAAAATTCCCAAAACTCCCAGAAATTCATTTATATCCTAAATGTCAATCCTGTAAAAGGAGAGCTCCCAATTCCTTATGGTTTGAAAATGAAAAATCAAACAATCCAACCAACTTTCAGATCCGTTTTCTCAGCTTTGACACTTGATCTTGTAAAATTCAAAAATACGACTTAGACAACTCCAAATTCGACCAATCCACTTGGAAAACTTAACTAAGACATAAAATAAACTTTTCCAACAAAAACCCAGATTATTTCAATTATAAATTTCGATCTATAACCCACACAAATTCGACATATGATGTTGTCCAGTTTTAGGGTTCATATTAGGCCATCATAACACATGTTTCTCATCCATTTTCTTTAGCCGATTACAATTAATTATCAAACACCATTTTTAAGCCAATAATTACATGTTATATCATTTATATTATGATCATATGAGGCGTATAAATTAAAGAGAAAAGATGTGTGTACCAAATCGACTAGGAAAGAATACTAACGAACCAAAGGACCACGACAATCAAAACCAATTCACCATAACCGTCGACCTAGACCCACGACCAGCCAATCCCTCGAACCAAGGAACCCACAATCACAGCCACACCTCCTCCCTCGAATCAAAAACCACACGACCAGCCTCCTTGATCACCTTGTTGTCGAATGAAAGAAGAGAAGAATGCTTGCCGCCATTTTTATTTGCTAGGGTTTTGTGTGAAAGGAAACGTACAAAAGAAAAAGAAAGAGAAGAGGTATACGGTTTTAAAATAAAAAGATGGGGAGTGATGGATGCCTAATTTTTAGGTGATTGGAAGACCAAAATATTATGAATTTAGACATCTTTATAATTAATAAGTAGTGTACAAGTTTTAAAGTAGTGTAGCAAATGTAGTGTAGGTATTTATTTAATTAGTGTAGTTTTAAGTTTTTAAATTTTAGGAAGCTTATATATATACATATGACTTACTTATATTATTTAAGATATAACATAACATAAGTTTCTAATTAATTAATATGCTTCGGATAAAGTTTTAATTTAGGTCAAATTTCATAATTCGGATTTGAGGGTTTTACAAGTGATCTCCTCACTTTTTTAAAATTTCCCAAATGCTTATCCACCTCTAATAACGAAAGTATGTAAAGCTTCACGGGAGTAATGATTTAATGATATATTCCAAAGTCCACGGTATACCCGAGCAAATGACCTTGAAAATGTTATGGATTCCGTAATATCTTGGATATGAATATAACAATTGACAGTAGAACGGAAAATGTCAGTGTAGTGAGTGTTTTGTTCTCAATGCAACTTGACACATACCAAAGGATTCCCCCGTTAACCCGTACCTAATTTGAAATGTTACCCAACCAGCCCGTCCTAAAAATGACCTTACCATGCCCAATCTCTTCCTTGAAGATTAGATATTCCCTTCGATTTTCACAATCCATTTCAGAGTTCAACTCGTGCTCAAGCTCCATTTCTCTTCTTGAATATTGGAAAGTTGAAACCGCCAAAAGATCAATTGGTTTAGCTACTTCAAAATTCTCTGTTTTTGAAAGTTATAGTGTCATCTAACTATTGCATTTTTATGTGGTATATATTTATTTTTTGTTGTTTCGGTAGCGATTCTAGTTATTTAGAGATCAAATATCGGTTTTTAATAATGCGATAATCACAAATTTAAACAGTAGAAGAACTTCCAAACATCATCTCTAACAACCAATTTTGTTGCAGCTAATTTTATGATTCAGATTACTTTAGGTCACATAATCCCTTTCAAAACTAGGGGTGGAAATGAGCCGAGCCACTCGTGAAAAGCTCGGGATCGGATCGGTAAAAAGCTCGAACGAGCCGAGCCTAAACGAGCTTGAGCCCGAGTTCGAGCCTAAGTTGCGGCTCGTTTATTAATCGAGCTCGAGCTCGAGCTTTACATATAAAGCTCGTTTGGGCTCGCGAGCCTAAACGAGCCTAAACGAAATTATAATATTTTAAGTATTAAACAATATATGAGCCGAGCTCGAGCTTGTTGACGAGCTCAATAAAGATATATTACGAGCCGAGCTCGAGCTCGAGCCAAGATTTAACTTTTCATGGCCAAATTGTATAAACGAGCCGAGCTCGAGCCGAGCCCGAGCCTATATAACATACTACGAGCCAAGCTCAAGCTTAGAAGTTAAGGCACGAAAAGAGCCGAGCTCGAGCCTTTTAAAACTTAAACGAGCCGAGCTCGAGCTCTAGCGAGCTCGGGCTCGGCTCGGCTCGTTTCCACCCCTATTCAAAACACACTACCAAACATCCTAACAGTAACAATTCAAGCTATAGCAACAAAACATGTGTGTTATATAAATTAACCAAGGATGTCCATCCAACTTAAAAGAACTGATATAAAAACACTAACCACGACGCCTTTGGTTGTATCATGAATCCATTTGCGAGTCTCTCATAGCTTCTTCTCCACATCGTGAATCAGAATTATCAAAATCTACGTCAACCATATTAAAAAATTAATTAATACCAAAAGTATTAAACAAAATTGGTTTGTAATCATACAAAATCATAATAATAAAGAAGCTATAACATAAAATTTGAAATAGAGAACAATAATTAGAGAGATGAGAGACTTACCATTGAAACCAAACTACACTTTGTGATGGACCTCTAATCTGCAAGAAATAATGAAAATTATAAACAAAACCAAAACCATATAGTAAATCAAAGCGTAACAACAAATAATCAATATATTAAATTGCAATTACATGAAGTTGGATCTCTAGAAACCCCTCATTACAAAAAATTAAGTTTCCTCAATCAACCTTATAGCATATTCCTCAATAAATCTTATAACATTTTTCTATTGTTATTTTATTGTCGTTATTAGAAAAGCCCCTGGTTATGTCGGTTGTAAAGAAAATTTTGAAGTAGTCGATGAAGATAGATAGGCAATAATATAAATCTAATGGATTTAAATACAACTTAAACTTACATAAATTATTGGGTCGAATTCAACATTGTAGATTGATATGTGAAGCCTGCAAAATAAAAAGTAAGAATACAATCAGTTCAACCTATATCCAAATCATAACATGTAAAAATACAATATAGAATTGCAAAAGTAGAGGATGAAGAGATTGTGTAGTGATTATGAGGAGAAATTTTTGAACGATAATGTTGTTTTGATTTGAAGTTATGGTATGATGTTTTAAATCTGGTCAATGGGACATTAAAAGACGAATTGTAACTGATTTGAGAAGGAGCGTATAGAAGAAGAATCAACTGATAAAGTCTTTGTGTTTTGAATAAGAAACGTATGCATTGTAGGTGTTATACATAGTAGTTAAATAAGGAATGACACATCACAAAGTTAGTTGTGTTTTTAATCATTGTGCTTCAGGGTGCTTGTACAAAACCTTATTTTATTATATAGTATATATTTGAATGTAGTAAGATACGTGTAAAATAAATTAGATTTGAAACAAGGCAAGAAATATAGGTGAAAAGCTAATAAAAGAATTGGTGCCACGATATATTTTCTTTACAAGCTTGTTTAAAGTTAACTATTTGTTTACAATAATTTTCTGTTTAATTTTATATGTTTAACGATAAACAAGGACTTCTATCCGCGCATTGTCGAGGAACGTCTGTATACGATGTTGTTGCACGCACCGAAAATAGTAGTTTTTTCCGGTTTTCTTAAAGGATTTTTATTATAAATGCAACATTTACTATTAATATGTCGAAGTCTAAAGCATTAGTTTTAGTAACTTGATTTTCCAAAACTTTGATTTTGAGCTAACTTAGATTGGTAAAATGATATCTTGTTTTGTGTATCTAATAATTAAAAGTCACTCATCATTTGCACCTGAGAAAACTACATAGACATTAGTTTTTAGCAAAACTTAATATGCCTTAAAACGCCTTTTAAGACTTATAATAGAAGATAAACTAAAACTGCACTTTTGCAACATCGCAAGTGATATACGAAACCATTAAACCGAAGTTTCTAAGTAGGATAAACAGCAATAAAGAGCTTTTAAAACACGTATGCAAGGGAACACTACAACGGCAACACTTAAATCATAGAGCATATTATTAAGAGAACACTGAAATGACATGGTAGAATCAATAGTTTTCACAAAAAGAGTGTCTATGATAGAGCAACAATTACCCATTTTCACCCATTGGCAGCCCACACATTTCCACACCCCAGAACTTTAAAAGTCACAATGTCGTTAGACTACTAAAGCGATTGCTCTTTGTAACATATTGGATTTCACAAACAAATCAAACCATGACTAATATGGGGCGTACACTATATGTTTTAGAGAGAGAAAGTTTAGAGGTTTAGGGAACTTAGAGAGAGAAAGTTTAGAGGTTTAGGGAACTTAGAGAGAGAAAGTTTAGAGGTTTAGGGAACTTAGAGAGAGAAAGAAAAGTTTTATTATAAGCTCCAACCCTCTACCTTGGGAGGTAGAGGGTATTTATAGTACCTTACATAAAACGCCACCTACGGGCTGTGGATCAGGCATACAGTGGGTAAAGACCCGTCCGTCCTCCACGGTATTACTTAACTAAATACTAACTAACATTAAATAACTACGACTACGAGCTTTCTAACGATTACATATACTTGAGGTGACCGATACTTTAATAACTGTATTTTCTAAATCCTAACACTCTTCCATAAGTATACCATATAAACGATAGCTAAAACAATATGAATGACATTAAAAATTTTCCAACAACAAAGATTGTTCAACAACTTGTTTAACAATCCGATCATACACCAACCTAAACATAAACATGAATTTTTTAACTACACAGCTTATCAAATAATCAGCATGACATGCATCACCCAAAAACTAAACAACGCCACTTTCCCATGAAAACGCCAGAATTCAGAAACACAACAAAAGTGATCACATTTCCGCTACTCAAACTACCTTTTTCCTTGTTTCCATTGGTGAGCTCGAAAAGGCTGGCCTTTTATCGGATCTAGTCCTAGGTTCACTTCTAAACGCTGCTTTTCCCACATCTTCTCCCTTGCTGAATCAGATGATGATGGTGTACCTGAGACTATAGAAAAACCAACATGTGTTAACAATCAACAAACACGAACATTTCTTACAAAATAGTATATACGAACCTAAAGATTCTAACCTCTGATATCTATTGGTGTTTTAGTCGTTCCATTTGTCTCCACGGTACTATCCAGCATATCATCTAGAGAGAAATTAATTGCTCCAATTTTGCTCTAGGTATTGAAATGAAACTGAAATATGCGTTTCTCCTCTTCTATCGCCAGTATCTCTATTGGTATTTGTTGGGGGTCGGGTGCTTCGAGCTTCTGAACCAACTTAGGATACGGACTTCCAATGATGACATCGGCACATGGGGTGAAAAAAGTAAACAAAGGTTTTGTTGTTTCATCCGACACAAAGACTTTGAAATTCTACCTGCACAATCAGCACCGATATTCAAAACGTGAGCATCAGTTTATTAGGGTTACTATGGCGTTCATTTTATTAGGATATTACCTGTAGGTGGGCTCTGGCAGAGGTCCATGATCTACACACTCCTAAACTCCATTATCGTCCCTCACCTTGCTGGTATACTCAATGCATGATGTGTAATACCAATCCCTAGATCTATTGACATTAAGTATTGATGCTTCACAGGTAAACCTGACTCCTTGTAACCATAAGCTTTTTTCTAAAATACAATGCCAAACACTACTAGATACATATGGACTAAAACTATCAACCATGAAAAAACATAGGATGCAAGTTAAAGGCTCTTCATTTCATGATAGCTTATTTTGTAACTCTCTGGGTTTTGCTGAAGTAGCAAGGCTAAAGAATATCGGTTCCTTAGCCTCTTTTTTCACGATCTTTGAGACAATATTTATACACGTCAAGTGGTGGATTCATGTTGTACGTTTTCCTGTATTTGTTCCATAGCCATATGTAACTATTCAACTTACATGTCAAAAAATATTGTTGAAAACTTATTAGGGTAAATTCAATTATAATGCAAGTCACTTACTCAGCCCAAGAATGCTCAGCTTCTGGAATGTCCGGGTCTAAATAATAAGGAGTTGCCGATGTGGCAGATAAGTACAAGTTTGCAATGCTAATGATCAACACTATAAGTGCACATTTCTTTCAATAAGAAAATGTTCTTAAACTAATTTAAATGTTAAGTAAATACCCCTTTAACGCGACACCCGGCGTGAGCTGACAACAATAATGATGGGCTTCTCCATTGTTTCAATGAGACCTTGTCAAACTTTCGTGCCATGTCATCCCACATGGTAAATTCAATAATTTTTCACTTTCCATAAGAACTTTAGCAAATTTTAAAAGAAAGATATGTTGCTCATTCTATATTCAAAATTTGTTGGGTATATGAAAGTACTTACTCCAAAATTTTCAATGTCATTTTTTCTTTTAACAGTTTGTCTACTATTGGGATATTTGGAAATAACTACATCCCCAACCGATCTTACAGAACCTATATAATTTGTGAACATAAAGCGTGTTTAACATAAATCATTTGTTTACAGAGAAGGGTACTATAAATATGTATTATCTGGCTGAGGTATCTTGAAATAAAGTTTCTTATATGAAACGAAGTTAAAAAATGGTATGGAAAACTAATTGCCGGTATATTTTTAAACTTCTTATATCTTCCAAATCTGAGACTCGTCCTGTTTTCAAGAGTTTGCTGCCACTTGTTTACCGGTTTGCAGCTGAAATCTGAAATCCTATACGCTGATCCAAAGCTCGATGGTTGAATTAAAGTACTCAATATCACTGACATTCCTATTTGATTGTACAACATTACCCGATGTACATCAAGACATCATAAAACATATATTAACAAATTACATGAGCATCGCATATTTAAATTCGTCGAATGTACCTCTCTGTCAAGCAGCATACATCAATAGGCAATTGGTTCTGGCTTAGGGACATTCTGGGCTATCCATCTACGATAGACGTGAGCTTCCAAGGTTCTATTTCAATCCCCAGGATTAAGACGGCCAATGCTGTTCTCCGCCATTCTAATGACAATATCAAATATAAAAAACTTAGTGCAGAACAACATCACCACTAATAAAAATCATCAACAATAACATGACAAAAACAATTTTAATAAAACGATGTCTGTAATAAGAAAATAATTAACAACCCTCACTCTCGACAAATGCCACATAAAAATACCATAATGCATCATCTTATTAGTTTATTATCTCAGATGAAAACAATATCATATCTGTTTAACAACAGTGTAAAATGGATGCTGATTTCCAAGAATCCTCTACAATTTAAATTTTTGCTGAAAGATTTTTATAAACCATAGGTTTTCTAGTATTTGGCAACTTCATTCATTTCTGTTTTAAAAAGAAATTTAGTCCCTAGGATGACACTCGGCAAAACATCAAGTTCGAAAATAAACATTAGAAAAACAAAGATAAAGTAAATATGCAAAGAAATTAAAATAGAAAGAAGCCCAAAAAAGATATACACCGAATTCATTCCTTAGCAAACATCCAAAAACCAAAATGCTTGTACCATGAAAACAAGATGATCAGATCATGATACAACCATGCACTTAGAATATGCATCATAAAACATCAGAAAACTAAACGGCTAAAACAAACCACATGCACACCAACAACAACTTCATTCATCACAATTTTACCAAAAAGATTCAACAATAAGTTCATGTTTGTCTAACCTTCTACTACAAGAATATAGCACACCAATACACCAACACACTAAGTTGAAACAAACAAAGCACCAAAGATTTAAAGTAAACCACATACTTATACCTTCCAAAACCACAAACAAAAATTACAAAACATGAATCAATTGAATTAAAGAAACATAAAAAAGAACTCTCTAAACATACCTGCAGATGAAAAACAAACCGAAAGAAACTAATATACGACTCGACTGCACCAACGCACTAAAACCCGCAACAAATAAAATACGAAACACTTGAAGTAAGCTTACTCAATTTCCAAATCTGTAAACCCTAACCACGTAACATAACACATTAAATGCGCTAACAAAACCAAAACTCACCCTGAATGCAAACAAAACATGGGACAGTCGAAGCACATTACATGATTTCATATTAAAAAAAAAGGCAGATTAGAAAAAGCTGTTGAACCATATCTACAAACGAAAACCACTCCAAATGAAGCTAATATGGCACACGAATACACCAACACAATAAAACCTGCAACAAACAAAACATGAAACAGTTGAAGTAAACTTACTGAATTTCCATATATGTAAGCCCTAACCACATAAACATAACACATCACACTTACACCTTCCGAACCAAAAACTGTATCACAAATTCTCTAACCCCTAATTGCAAAAAGAAACTGAAACAGTCGAAGTAATTACATGTTTGCATGCTCAAAACTACAACAACCACATTAAAGAAACATATTAAAAAGGTTGTCCAAACATACCTGCAAACTAAAACAACTCCAAACGAAGCTTTGAAAATCTCCTTGTCAATGCCAAAACGACAATTCCATGAGAAGATAGATAAACCACTGCTTTTAGAAATCCCCAATGAATCTTCCATGTATGTTATATATGGCTAATCACACCAATAATGCAGCACACGTGTTAAGCAAAGAACTAACAAAAAAATTAAGTGATAAGTTAGTGGAAAACACATCAAAACACACGTATAAACCAAAAGCACATGTGTTAAGCATGCAAGTAACCTTCCAAATTAAGTGGAGCACCCACGAACCACAATATTTTAATCCCTCTAAGCCGACGAATCGACTAGGCTCGACTGGGCGTGTAAACATTATCGGCTCAAGCCGCGGCTCCAAAGTGCACCCAAGCCGCCCCACTCCCTCAAGCCGACCTTTAAATTGACGGCTTCGGAACAATGTCGGCTTTCCAAACCACTTCAACGAATGTTATATAGTATATGTGAAATTAAAGGAATTTTTGTAAAATTAATCTTAGTTCCACATGTCAACCTTTAAGTGTCTAGTTGTCAAATTTTTAGAAAGATTAGAATAGCTAGGTTAAGCTATATAACTAAACTAGTAAGGTAACACATAGTCCACGTAAAACAATACTCTCCCCATCCCATAAAAAATGTTCACCTTACTATTTATGTTTGTCCTAAAATACGTGTCCCGTTTTTATATATAGACAGTAATTATGACTGGTAATTACTGGTTTTTCTACTTTACCCTTATAATCAAAATTTGCATTAATTACTCATTTTTAATTTCTATATTAATTATGAGGGTATAAATGATTTTTTATTAATAAAAAACTAGCATTAATTACACATATCATAATTTGTCTATTTTTTGTTTGTGGACACTGTTTTTAGGGCGAAGGAAGTAACAATTTCTTAAAATCAGATTTAGTAAAAGCTATTTATTTTAACAAAAGATTATGGGTTTTGTTAATCTCTGCCCACTAGGAAAATGATTAAGCGCAATTAGTGAAGACAAAATTTTCTTTTGAATAAAAAAATGTATTTAATGAATATTTATTATCTCTAAAATTACCGTAATTGATCATCATTTTGATATTAATTAACTCAAACATTCCTTGTATGTGTAGCTAAACAAATGCCCAGTGGGCAGAAATTAGCAAAACCTAAAAATTATATACACGGTTAATAAGACTGAATAAAATTAAAAGTAAGTCCAAAAGTATAAGTGATCCATTTTCAAAAAGGCAAATCACCCAAAAATGTAGTTAACTTGCCACTTTTTCTCATTGTATGTAGCATTCTTTTTTTTTTCTTGTTATGTCAATAAACCTCTATCGTTAGTCCTTTGTGTGTACCCGTTACCAAAAAAACCTGCATCGTTAGTCCTTTATGCTAACGACCGTTAATAAATAACTTAAAATTTGGTTCTCTTACGCTAAACTTGCGTCGTTGGTCCTTTATACTAACGATCGTTAAAAAATAACTTAAAATTTCGTTTTCTTACGTTTCTGTCCGTTTTTTCACGTTTTCGTTCTTTTTACACATTTTCGTTCTTTTTAACACGTTTTTGTCCGTTTTTTCACGTTTTCATACGTTTTTACACGCTTTCATCCGCTTTTTCAAGTTTTCGTCCGTTTTTTCACGTTTTCATCCGTTTTTCTATTTTCGTCCGTTTTTGCACGCTTTCATTCGTTTTTACACGTTTTCGTCCGTTTTAACACGTTTTCGTCCGTTTTTCATGTTTAATCTGTTTTTACATATGTATTCATCCGTTTTTACACGTTTTCTTCCGTTTTTTCACATTTTCATCCGTTTTTACACGCTTTCATCCGTTTTAACACATTTTCGTCCGTTTTTGCACGCTTTCATCCGTTCTTACACGTTTTCGTCTGTTTAACACGTTTTCGTCCGTTTTTTCACGTTTTCATCCGTTTTTACATGTTTTCGTCCGTTTTTACACGTTTTCGTCCGTTTTTTTACGTTTTCGTCCGTCTTTACATGTTTTGGTCCGTTTTAACGCGCTTTCGTCAGTTTTTTCACGTTTTCATCCGTTTTTACATGTTTACATCCGTTTTTGCACGTTTTCGACTGTTTTTGCACGATTTCGTCTGTTTTTACACATTTTTGCCTGTTTTAACACGTTTTCGTCCGTTTTTCTTGTTTTCATCCGTTTTTACCCGTTTTCATCCGTCTCTACACGTTTTCGTCCGTTTTTTCACCATTTCATCCGTTTTTACACATTTTCATCCGTTATTACAAAATGTGCAAACATTCAAAAACGTATTAATATGCGAAAAAATAGACAAAATGTGCAAACACTAACAAAAACGTGAAACAACGGATGAAAACGTGTAAAAACGGATGAAAACGTGAAACAACGGACAAAAACGTGCAAAAACGGACGAAAACGTGTAAGAAAGGACGAAAACGTGTAGAAACAGATGAAAACATGTAGAAACAGATGAAAACGTGAAAAAATGGATGAAAACGTGAATAACGGACGAAAACGTGTTAAAATGGACGAAAACGTGTTAAAACATACGAAAACGTGTAAAAACAGACGAAAAGCTGCAAAAACGGATGAAAACGTGTAAAAACAGATGAAAACGTGAAATGATAGACGAAACCGTGTTAAAACGGGCGAAACCGTGTTAAAGCGGAGGAAAACATGTAAAAACGTGCAAAAACGAATGAAAATGTGTAAAAATGGATGAAAACGTGTAAAAACGGATGAAAACGTGAAAAAACGGACGAAACGGGGAAAAACAGACGAAAACGTGAAAAACATACGAAAACGTGTAAAAACGAATGAAAATGTTTAAAAACGTATGAAAACGGACGAAAGTGTTGAAACGAACGAAAACATGTAAAAACGTGAAAAAAAACGGACGAAAACGTAAGAAAACCAAATTTTAAGTTATTTTTTAACGATCGTTAGTATAAAGGACCAACGACGCAAGTTTAGCGTAAGATAACCAAATTTTAAGTTATTTATTAACGGTCGTTAGCATAAAGGACTAACGATGCAGGTTTTTTTGGTAACGGGTGCACACAAAGGACTAACGATAGAGGTTTATTGACAGAATGAGAAAAAAAAAAGAATGCTACATACAATAGGAAAAAATGGCAAGTTAACTATATTTTTAGGTGATTTGCCCTAACTATTAAACTGTTTTTTTAGTCTCATATAAACTATTTTGTAAGCACCTTACAAATAGTTTTGCCATTACCTTGTGAAAGTATTTTGCTATCACTTTATAAACCATTTCGCTAAAATTCTATACATTGTTTGTCACTATCCCATCAATAATTTTGTCACTCTCTTACAAACTACTTTATCACCATCTTATAAACTAAATCACTGATATACTAGTATTACATAAGCTGTTATAGACTAGTTCCGAATAAACTATTTTGTTAAAATCTTGCAAATCGTTTTGTCATTTACCTTCTAACGAATTTGCCACCATCCTATAAACCATTTTGTTACTTTCTTACAAATTACTCTATCATTGTCTTATTAACTAAAAACACTGGTTACCATTACCTCATGAACTAATTTTATTATACATACTAAAAGGCGTGCGTCGAGTCGTGCAAATGACCTTTGTTACACGGTAATTACCTACATAATGTTGAATCCCATTGGTTGTTTCAATACCATTAGGGCTGTTTTTTACACTAGGCAATTCATCATTGGCTAATGAAGGTTAATTACATTATACCGATGAATAGTAGGTCGGTGGTGTGCGTATTTGTTACACAGAAACATTAAATGGAAGTCAAATGATGCAATTTGAGTCAAACAATACAGCTTATTATTAATATAACTATTGAGCGGGCAACAGTACCCCCAAACACTGTAGCACAATAAATGTCAACTTTCGCAAGTTGGCAAAAATAGCCCCTGAGGTTTAGGTGTCGTTACAAAGTAAGTCCAAGTTGGCAAAAAATGTCCCTAAAGTTTAAGTGTCGCTGCAAAGTAAGTCCTTTATAGCAATTTGGCAAACAAAAGCAATCCCGCTGCATCGCGCGGGTTTCCACACTCGTAAAATACATATATTGAACACATGTGCAGCTTCATTAAATGCAAACTAGAAAGTTCTTCACTCTCTTCTTCAGCACAACATCTTCTCCATAAGATAAGCAACCTGCATAGTGATCAAAAAACATGTAACAAATCTGCTTTTCTCTTTGTTAACAGGTTGTTACTGTATTTACCAGGTTCAAGTATGCTAACATATTTATTTCATGTTAATCTGCAAAAAACAATTGTATGCAAACTTATATTTGCCTGCATATTTGCTGCTTACGTAATTTGTATTCAGTTTCACTGCTTACATACTTTTAAATCAGTAATCTTTCGTAGTTAGTGTTACATATAATACTGTAAGATATGAAGACAGAAAAAAAAAAAGTTGAACCAATAAGTGAAAATGAAAAGAGTGATGCATTTCATGACCAAACAAAAACTATAAAACCTACAGCAGCTGCATGTTTAAATATATGTCCAACCAAAAAAATATCCCCTATCTATTGCCCCAATTAATATTGAAGACCACACAAAATGAATTACCTTAATCAATCTTGAAAATGATTGTTCGGTCAACTTTATCCTGCGTGAACCAAAAGCCTCACCTGAAAAAGAAACCCTAATATTTTTACCGGATAAGCTAAACGAAATACTCTCACAGTTTCTAGAAAAAAAACATATATACTCCTTGGGCTCCCTATACACTGGATCTTTGAAAAAGAAAGAAAAACCAAAAAAAAAAAGGCCCAAGACAAGCCTAATATTAATAAACCAAAAAACATACATTAAAAAACACATAATAAATGATAAATACACAATTTCATACACTTAAATTAGACAAACCATAAATGACAACATTTATTACTTATATAAATAATGATATACCAAATACAAAAAAAAAAAAAATTACTCATAAAAAAAAAAGAATGGCAACCATATTTAACTAAATAACAAATTTCTAAAAAAGCCATTAACAATTTCATTCTTCAAAAATTATAATCCAAACACACTATTCAAAAAAATATACATTACAACCACGTAACCATTTAAATTATAAAGCACCAACCCCCCGCAGCAACGCGCGGGCTGACCCGCTCGTTTATTATTATGTATTGTTCGCCATTTTTTTTATAAATCTTACAAACTTTGTCGCTATTATATGAACTATTTCGAATGTTGTTTTTACAAATAGTATGATTAATACTATTTGACTTTTAAAAACCATAAAACTTGTTGATTAAACCAAACACTGCGTCATAACCACTTCCGCGCGTACTTTTCTTACATACATATACTACATACTTATACTAGTTTTATCACGTATGTATAAAGTTATATTACTTTTTATATTCTAAGATAATTATATAAACACCATACTTGTCACAACAATGAACATATTACAAGTATAACTAAGTTGAGTATTTCAAAATTCATCGAGCCTCGGTTAAATATAGGCTGGTCACCTATATTCAACCTAGGGACAGTGGAACATAGTCTGACCACCAATGTTCAACTTAAAAATGAATTTTTTGATTCTGAGAGTAGTTATATCAGGGTTATGTTCAGATTGATTTTCTACTTGGTTTTCAAGAATAAAAAAAAAATTTGTGTGAGTATAAAAAATTCATGGGTATTCGTATGATCGAGCATAACAACTAAGCAGACTCTTACTGTATCCTTACCACGTGTAGTCAACCTTACACTACACCGTGTTTCAAACACGACGATAATCTAACTACATCTCTAGTTATTCTAGACTTCATTCTTCATGAGTAACCACATCTCTTCTTTGACACCACTCCGACAGATAACTAAAACTGAATCGCGGGACGCGATTCCTTTAAGGGGTACATACTGTAACAACTCATATTTTTGAGGTCATTATTTAAACCATATTGTAATCTATTCTCACTTGAGTAAAAATTTCATTTTTACTTTTTACCCGATTTACCGATTTTAACGTTTCTAGCTATTCATGAGCCATGTTTAGGATTCTTATCCGTTTTTATGTCGTAAGTGATTTAATATACCATCATATACTCTTAGGATATATTTCACATTTTCCGGTTCATTTCACGATTACGTGAAATTTTGGTAACAGCTCGCGTTTTCGGTCCACGTTTTTTATTTTTAATTTCGTTTTAACACTCCGGCAAACCCAAGGATCCCATGAAATATTAAAATTAGCCATTACTTCATAACAATTTCATAATATTTTTATAAAATTTTTATAAAATTCACGTTTTCAGGTCACCCGATAGTGCGTAATTCGCGTTTTTAAAACCGTACACTTGATTTAAACCCCACAACCACAATAATGCACCAAACACCAAACATTGATGTTACTTTTGTAAATGGTCTTTCAATATCATGTGCATGCTACACTTTATTCATTAGAGGCATTGGTTGAAGGTGATTGTGTTTGGGATATTTTATGTTTAGGATATAGGTTTGATTGTGATGCAGAAAATTGATAGGCTGTGTTGGATGAATGTTTTGAAAATAAAACGTGGGTTAATAAAATAAGAAAAAAATATACAGACCTAGGTATATGTCTCAGGTTCCTTTTTCAAAAACTCTCCCCATTATAAGTGTTAAGATGATTAAAATCTGAGTTTTGTGGTAGAAATGGTCAGATAATGTATGTTGTTGGTATGTGGGGGTCAAATCAAGTTTTATGCACTAACGTTTTAAAAACCAAATATGTAACCTGTACTAGACAAGTAGAGCTATCACCTCCAATTGGCCATACCTTTATAGGACATGTATATTTCAAATGGTGTCCGATACGGTAAGCCAAAAAAATCAATCACACTTTTCTTTAGGATAGACCTGTAGTGTAAATTTATAAAAGGTACTTAGACCTACAAAACTTACGTTAAGGTTATTTTTCTGTAAACAAGTGACTTAAAGGAATCTAGGGATATAAAAAACTGAGTAGTGATTGGGAGACCTAAATCATGTGCCTAAAGATATGACTAACCATATGTGGCATCATCCTGATGGCTACAGCAATGAGACCCACTTTTTTATAAACCATCATGATCATGCCACACGTTTTTAGGCACATCTTTAGGCACATAATTAGGCTTCCCAATCATTTTCCTAAAAAACTTGATATTTTGACTTACGGTTTGCAAGTAGTATTTTTGAAACTCGGAGAAAGTTTTCAGCCAATGGTAAAACTAGGAAAATGTGATGGGTAAACAACCCGAAAACTTGCCATTTTTGGAAACCCTGCATTTTTACCTAAGAAAACCCTTTGTACAATTCCTTAGCTATATGAATCAAGTATAATATTGTGCATACATTCTCTTATTCATTTAGCATACACTTAGACACGTTTCTTGTTATAGGTCCTTTCTAGTCTTTCTTCGGTCTTTGGTTGATTTATTCATGCTTTTTGGTTTCGCTTGCATAAGGTGAGTTCATAGCCTTGGTTTTTACTTCAATTGTTTTACAAAATCTGTGGGGGAGATACATGCTATATATTTACTTATGATCATAATCTTTTGAAACTGTATGCTTTCCCGATATTATTATTGCCTACGTGTTTCCCTATAGCCTGAAAGTCCCTTTAATCATGAAACGTTAATTACATGCGTGTAAATGCGAATTTTGTGAATAGATCTATTTAGGACTGACATCCCTCATATTGGACTGCCAGTTACGGCTACCATGTGCACTGTATTTTTAAAATGCTAGGTATATTGGTTGTTACCTATTGACAAAGGGCATATTTATATTCTTTTAGAAAATTCATAAATGCGTTAAAGTTCGGTGTTATGAGCTTAGGAAAATAATGAGTACTTTCAAATCATGCGTGTATAACAACGTAACCCATCATTTCTTAAGCTGATATATTGTGATCAATTGTTTATTTGATTAAACTCTATAGATTCACTCAACGATTGTGTTGACTTTTTAGCATGTTTTATTTTAGGTTTTAAATCATGAAGGTCTTGGATGAAGTCGCACGGATATCTTTTGAAGATTTGGCATATTATCACATTTGAAGAGACTATTTTTAAAAATTTATATTATGTTATAAACATTTGTGATCTTTTGCAAGCATGGGTTTTATGAAAAACTGTTGGGACCTTTTAGCAAACTCTGATATTTTAATGTATCGAATGTGAAATAATTTTAAAATGTCTCTTTTTGAAGGGTCGTTTTCTATGACTTGAACTTTGTACCAATGAGTTACACCCCCTTTTCTCTTCGTTGCGTTCTGAATTTTAGGGGTGTTAGAGACTTACAGTAGTAGTTATAGGTAACGATTCCACCTCTAGAACACACGTTCTCTTCTAAGTGTAGGGGTGAGCAAATGGACCGGACTGACCGAAAAAACCGACCGGACCAAACCGAAACCGACCGGACCGAAGGACCGATGATCCAGTCTCGGTCTACCATTTTTGGCAAATTTGGTCTCGGTCCAGTCCGTTCCGAACCACAAACCGAGAATTTAGCCTTGTTGGATCGGACCGACCGACGGACCGGACCGGACCGACCACATTCGGTCTCAGTCTCGGTCTAGGGTCTTTGCCAAATTCGGTCTCAGTCCGGTTTTCACCCGATGAGCAGCCCTATCTAAGTGGGATCTTCCTCTTCATAACTTGAAGAGAAGCATTTTTCATTACCAAGGATAGTATTCCACAACTATCTCTCGTAAAAGCCTTCACCTTCAACCTCTAAAGTGAGACTGATACAGTCGTAATGTATAAATGGGTCTTATTAGTTGATCATGGTCAAGATTATGTAACCATGCTATTATTTCTAATTAACTTAAGTTATTTTCATTTGCTCAAGCTTTCGTTGTTACAATTCATGATGTTGCACATTTATATTGATAATGAACCACAACAATTAGTTCCCACTCACCTATAATTATTCATGCTAAATACCTACAATACTTACAAAAAGATAAAAACAAACTAAGCTTCATACTAGAATGCTTGTAGATCAACAAAATATGCAAGGGGTATCAACAAGTTCCTCTCCAACAGACATAAAAGGTCAATATTTGCTCTTCTTTTGGCCTTAGGCGTATAGGTCCCTCTTTACCCTTAGCTGTAACCACAAAGGAAAAAAACAAAGTTAGACCAATCAAAATAAGGACTTTTAAACAATGCTCATATGCATACTAAAACTGAGAGACTGATTACTTGGTTACTATGGCCACACTTTTTCTTCCTGCAGTTTGTAGCCCTTGGGTGCAAACGAGCATAACACCTAACAAAAAGCAATTTGTTTACATGCAAGGAAATGATCAATGAAAACAATACACAAAATAAGCTCAAACTTTGAATGGAGCAAAAAGATGCAAACTATAGAATCCAAACAAAAGATAATCCGCAATGAACAACAAGGCTAAACTAAATTCATTCGTTGACATTATCAAGTTATAAAAATTTATTTGTAAATTAAAAAGCCTAAAATTTAATATTTTAACCAGTAAGATTCAATTGAACAGAAAACAAAAGATGAACAAAACCTAGAATTTTATTTTTATTTTTTGGGATAAGATTAAAAGAGATTAAGACCAATGCAAGCATGTCTGATCTACTATAGAATTATTTAGGGATGAGAAATGTGATACAAACGCATTCTGCGACAAAATAATTTGCAAATTATCTTAGATATTAGAAATGTGATACAAACACATTTATGAAATAAGAAAACGTCATCCAAACATAATACATATCCACTCTTAACACTCTTAACAATAAACATCAAAAGATAAAGAAGAAAACAACTCACTTGCGGCAAATTTTTTTGTCTTGATTGTACTTCTTAGCCAAATCCCTTAAAAAAGGGTCATATTTCCATGTTCCTCCCCTCAGCCTTAAGACCAAATGAAGAGTCGACTCTAACCAAACAACGCAAAATTAGAAACTAAATAACACATCAATTTAAGAAATACAAGCAGAATCCAGCCAAATATACCATCAAATCTATGTTTCTTTGCCCAATTATGTATGTCAGCAATTTCACTAAACAATTTCATTTCCTTTTTAACGGCGATTAGATTAAAAACTCACTAGCAAGACACTAGTGGAAAAAGAAATTACAATGATATACTTATAATTTATAATAAAATCGTATTTAATTGCAACATGTGTTTGATTTAATTTTAGTATTAACGAACACAGATGACAAAGACTCCTAAATTAACTAATACAAATGGTAAAACAATTGTTAGCAAACCAACACCAGTCACAAATCAAAACAACAGCATAACAATTTTTATACAACAAATTGATATTGAAATTTAAAAACCTAAAACCTCATTTGTGAATTGAGTTTCGTCTGCAAGTTTCAGTTCATGCCCAGTTCTGCAGTATTTGATATTTATTGAAAGTCTAGTATTTGTGATCATCTGCAATATATTTGTATTTCGTCAATCGTCGGCAAGTCCAGTGCAAGATCAGGTTTATGGTATCTTTTATTTTTGCAAGCTCAGCTATGTGATAGTGCTGTGGGTTTTATATATTGAGAATGGGATTGCAGTAAGATTCAAAAAAGTCTCTTATGGGGTTAGTGGGTGTGTCCGACACCATAGGAGTGCTCATTTTGTCCCTTGCTGTCTTCCCATTATATATTGTGATAAGTGGAACAAGCCAAAGGCATGTTTGGTTCTTCTACAAATTTCGTCCGTACGTACTGAGTGTGACAATTGAGTGCTCTGTTATCGTTTGTCTTTTCAGAGCTTTTGCCTCTTCATCTGCAAACTATGTTTGCAAAAGAAGAGGTACATTTAAGCTCTTCATCTGCAACAAGAAGACCGTTTGTTTTTTGTGCTATTGAAGTACTTCTTTCATTTTTCTTCTTTTTCTTCTTTTTTCTTTTTTCTTTTTCACTAGTATTTTTTTTGCTATTAAAGTAACTTTTTTTTTTCCTTTTTTCTTTTTCACTAGTTTTTTTACATTTTCGTATGTTTTTTACATTTTCCTCCATTTTCTATGTTTTCGTCTGTTTTTTAATGTTTTTGTCATTTTTTTTACATTTTAGTCTATTTTCTTACGTTTTCGTCCGGTTTTTAACGTTTTCGTCTGTTTTTTTACGCTTACATCTTTTTTTTACGTTTTCGTTTGTTTTTTTACGTTTTCGTATGTTTTTACGTTTTCGGCTGTTTTTTTACGTTTTCATCCTTTTTCTTACGTTTTCTTCCTTTTTTTTTTTACGTTTTCGTCCGTTTTAATCTTCTTACGTTTTCGTCTGTTTTTTAAGTTTTCGACCGTTTTTTACGCTTTCGTCTTTTTTAACGTTTTCGCCTTTTTTACATTTTCGACCGTTTTTTACGTTTTCGTCTGTTTTTTTATGTTTTCGTCTGTTTTCTTTCGTTTTCATTCGTTTTCTTACATTATCTTACGTTTTGTTAGGTAAGATAAAATAACGTACAAAAAACTTATAAAATCATATGAAAATGGAGGAAAAAGTAAAATAAACACATGAAAATATAAAAAACGGATTAAAACGTAAAAAACGAACGAAAGCGTAAAAAACGGATGAAAACGTAAAAACGGACGAAAACGTAAAAAAGGACGAAAAGTAAAAAAAGTTGGCGAAAACGTAAAGAAATGGACGAAAACGTAAGAAAACTGACGAAAACGTAAAAAAATGACCGAAAACGTAATGGGACGAAAATGGACGAAAAAGCCGACGAAAACATAAAAATGGACGAAAACGTAAAAATATGATCGAAAACGTAAAAAAATAGATGAAAACGTAAAAAAAAAGGTGAAAACGGACGAAAACGTAAGAAAACGTAAGAAAACGGACGAAACGTAAAAAAACGGACGAAAACGTAAAAAAAGGATGAATACGTAAAAACAGACGAAAACATAAAAAACGGACGAAAACATGAAAAACGAACATAAACGTAATAAAGCGGACTAAAACTTAAGAAAACAGGCGAAATTGTAAGAAAACGGACGAAAACGTAAACAAACGGACGAAAACATAAGAAAACGGACGAAAAAGTAAAAAAACAGACGAAAACGTAAAAAAAGGGCGAAAATGTAAAAAAAGAGGCGAAAACGTAAAAAAACGGACGAAAACGTAAAAAAACGGACGAAAACGTAAAAAAAAAGGCGAAAACGTAAAAAAACGGGCGAAAACGTAAAAAACGGGCGAAAACGTAAAAAAACGGGCGAAAACGTAAAAAACGGGCGAAAACGTAAAAAAACGGACGAAAACGTAAAAAGACGGACGAAACGTAAAAGAGATGTAAGATATTGAGAAAGAGATGTAGGGGTTGTGAGAAGAGGTAAGAAGTGGAAAAGAAGAGATAAATTATGTCTGCATGGTAGAAGAGGAAATAAGAGATTTTAGCCTCTTATGTCTGAAAAAAAACAAACGGTCTTCAAGGAATACGTCTGCGCGCCTGCAGACAAAAGAGGCAAAGAAGAGCTTCTTTGAAAAAACAAACAAGGTGGTTTTAGTACATGCTTTGATTGGTGACTGTGCAAGTTTATTTGTGTGTATCTCCTAGTGGGTAAGTTAGTTTTTTGTTGTATTTTTTTTCGTTTGGGGCTCATCCTTCTTAATTGTCTTGTTAAAAAGGTGGGTTGATCACTTTTCTTTTGTATCTTGTTTCTTGTTTGGTTCCGTAATAAAATGTTGCCTTTCTAAAAAAAATTGTTAACTCATTTAATTTATGTTTTAAGTTACAAGTTCACGACAAGCGGTAGATATAAATATCGTTGAATTAAAACACATGAAATATCTATACTATCTATAATAGAAAAATAGTCAAAGTGAAAAGTCAAGAAAATGAAATGTGGAAAAAATTAAAAAGGAAATGTTGAAATAATTAATTATGAGTAATTTCAACTATTAATACCTATATATACATATGTTTCAAAAGGAAACTATTAATACACATTGAAAACCGGGTTGACCCATGACGCTTCAAACCCGACGGGTTGACCCGGTTTAATTTGACCCGTTTTTTCGACCCAACCCGTCAGGTTGACCCTGTTTATATTGACTCGTTTTTTAACCGGAACGGTTCAACCAGTTGAACCTCCCGAGTCGAACCGGGTTTCAAAATATTATGTTTATCCCCAATTTCTCAAACTTTTACTATTTTTCGTTTATAACCCATAAACTTTTTTTATCACTAAAACTATCTTACTAAAAAGTATAATAAAATTTTCACAATGTACAATTTAAAATAGTTACAACATAATTCTACATATAAAATAATTAAACATACTAATTAATATTATTTTTAAAACACCCTAAAATGAAAAGTACATGTTATTATATACATTATACAAATTAATAAAACACACAATGCTTCATACAAGCTAACAAGTTGATGATACATATAATTTTGAAAATCGGATCGGACCAACGGGTTCAACCGGAAACCGGTGTCGCCACCAGTTCGGCTAACCAATAACAGTCATCCGAAAACGAACTAGAGAGGACCCGTGAGACCGATACAAACTGGTGAATCAGGTCTCATCGAGATCTATTTCTCCGGTTAATAGTTACAGGGTACCCGCCGTCGCCGTCGCAACGCGCGGGTACCCTGTTACACTATATATAAAGGAAAAACCAAAAAGTAAAAAGTGAAAATTTGAAACTATTAATACATATCGAAAACCGGGTTGACCTTGGACGCTTCAAAACCGGTGGGTTGACCCTGTTTAATTTGACCCAACCTGTCGGGTTGACTCGGTTTAAATCGACCCGTTTTTCGACGGAAACGGTTCAACCGGTTGAACCACCCGGGTCGTACCGGTTTCAAAACATTATGTTTAATCCCCAAATCTTCAAACTTTTATTATTTTTCGTTTAGAACCCATAAACTTTTTTTTAACATAAAACGATCTGTCGCTATATAAATATATTATATATATAAGTTTTTTTTTCAAAAACGATTATAATGTTTTACAATTAAGAGAAAATATGTGCCCGTTAGTGCACATTTAACTTTTCAATAGGCTAAATACGCCCATTTCAAAAAGAAAAATGGGGCTAAATGTGCCCAATTTTTTTATAAAATAGCCAAAATTAGCCAATTTATTATTATTATTTTTTTATTATTTTTTTTGGGCTAATCACATTCATGCTAATTTTGGTACTTGCGTTCTTCTTAACAACGGCACAATTAATCCCATCCTTGTTAGTTTTACGCGACAAGGAACGTGTGTTGTTAGTTTTTACCACATAACTGATGTAATGTTTACTTTCATTTTCATTAAATGTTTTTATATGTTGTTTGATAGATGTTAAGAATTTTGTCTAGACTTTAGTTATATTATAGTATAACCGTTTGCAATTGCATTTTCATCGGTTCACGTTCTATTTTAAACGCTACACAAAACACTCACCATAGTATCACAAATCATTAATTATCTGACGCTAGAAACCGCTGCCGCTAGGCGCGGGTACTCGCCTAGTACATATATAAAGAGTGATGATATATAAGCCTAATAATGAGACCTAATAATAGACCTACACCATTTATTTTTGGACAAGTGTCGTATATTTTTTCTCTTTCATCATTTCCCACCAATCAATTTTTCAAATCCACCAATCACATCTTTAGGTGTAATTTTAGGTGTATTTTTTAGGCATCCAAATCATTTTTCATATATAAATAATGGGGTTTTTGCATCCAATGGTCATTGTACTTTTTATAAATGTTTAATTTGTTAATTGTACTAATTTTTTGTTCATTCAAGTCACTCTACCATTATTTATGTTTGAAATACTAACTAAACTTTGAGAACTTACACACTTAAGTCATCTATACTCTTTTTTTCACTCCATTCCAACCTCTATGTCATCAAATAACTCACGGCATTTTTGTTGTATTTGTTTTTGACAATCAATATATAATTATCTTCATAAAAGTAGTTGTATATGTTAAATTTAATTTAAATTTTTTTATGCATATTCTAACCAAACATTTAACATTCTAACCGAACATTTAAACAAGCCTAAATTAGTTAACCTAATGCGATGTTTACATATGTTTGTGGCAAAGTAAAACCAAAAGTACTAATCTCAATATTGTCTTCATCAAGTCATACAATAAGTTTAGGTGTACAACTGTATCACGATACTCGTACTTGGCGTTGTGCATAAGAATTGTATAAACTATTAAAAATTGTAACATTTTAAGTTATGATTGTTAAAACTTATAAACAAGCTTGGTTGATTGTAAATGATGTACGAATAAGAACAAATTAGTCGTAAATAATATAACTGGGTTTTTATAATAATAAATAAATAAAAGTAATTAATTTGCGAAAAGAAAAATTTTAAATAAAAAATTGTGACGTGAAAATAATGATGTGGTGCATACTTAATAATGTGGACTCTTTTTATCACATGAAAGTTGATGTGAAGTTGTCATGGAGTATGAGTGACTCTATTGTATGAGTTTTAAAAAGTTTAGTTACTCTATTAAATTTAAATAATAGTATAATGACTTGAATACATACAAAAATACTACAATGACCTAAATGAACATTTTTAAAAAGTACAATGACTCTACAGTGGAAAAACCCTAAATAATGCAAGATGCATGCACGTTCTGTGTTACATGTCAACAAGTATTGTCCATGGCAGAGATGAATGGATTATGAATGCTCCAATGAAATATAGGAGGATCTTGAATTAACACATTTTATAAAGCCAACGCCATTTGCCCTCGCAATAGCCCATTGCGACATTAAAGTCTTAGGGTTCGTTTGGTAGGACGTAATGAAATGTCAACGGAATGGAATAAACGATGTAATGTAATGAAGAGTGTAATGTAATGATTCATTTTAGTTATTAATCATGTTTGGTTTGTATGATAAGACGTAATGGAATTGATAATAGAAAGACTAAAATACCCATTAATGATATAAAGTTTATTTAATGTGGTTAATTAATGATGGAGTTTTATGTAATTTTGATTCCATTACAAGATGTAATGAAAAAAAAAGTAGGGGACCCCTAAGGAATGGTTTTGGTGTAATGAGTCATTACTTGTAATGAATCATTACATTCTATTAATGTAAACAAACACCATTTATTCATTACATCGTAATAATCGTTTTCATTACGACTTTGATTACGACATACCAAACACTACGTTATTAAAACCCTTATTATCTAGCTAACGTTTTGGAAACTATTTAAATTATTTCCATGTCACTGATCCTGTTTTTCATGTTATTTACCTAATTTACACATCTATCCATAACAACCAAAAATTACATAACCATGGAACACTTATGAAACTTGAGTGGTTTTTCAATTGTAAAAAAGGTAGAATAACATATATGATACAATAAATATAAAAGTTAATAATCAGTTAAAAAGAACCTTTCTGGATGTTGTAATCGGCAAGAGTACGGCCATCTTCAAGTTGTTTTCCTGCAAATATCAACCTCTGCTGGTCCGGAGGAATACCTTCTTTGTCCTGAATCTTGGCCTTAACGTTGTCGATGGTGTCTGATGACTCAACCTCTAGGGTTATTGTCTTCCCTGTCAAAGTTTTCACAAAAATCTGCATAGTTTTATGGTTCTTGAGTAGCAGAAAGGAGGTCGTAAAAATTGAAAAGTTGATTGAATTAAAATATGTTGGAGCGTGGTTTTAATAGACCTAGCAGCATTTCTAATCCTAAACCGACTAAAATAGGAAAATTTCCTAAATAAACTGAATTCCTTGTTCCCCAAGTTTTCTAATATGTTTCCAAATTGAATATCAATGTTCGGGCTTGCTATCCGGCCCATATGTGATACCAGTACCTTTTATTAACCGAGTCGCAGGGTGGTTTGTTTTGTTTGTGTTTTATTATCTAGTGTTTGGTAGTTCCCTTGTGTGATCGTTTTTTTCTAAGTTTGTTTTGAAAATGGGCAAATCACCTAAAAATGTAGTTAACTTGCCATTTTTTCCTATTGTATGTAGTATTCTTTTTTTTTTCTCATTCTGTCAATAAACCTCTATCGTTAGTCCTTTGTGTGTACCCGTTACCAAAAAAACCTGCATCGTTAGTCCTTTATGCTAACGACCGTTAATAAATAACTTAAAATTTGGTTATCTTACGCTAAACTTGCGTCGTTGGTCCTTTATACTAACGATCGTTAAAAAATAACTTAAAATTTGGTTTTCTTACGTTTTCGTCCGTTTTTTTCACGTTTTTACACGTTTTCGTTCGTTTTAACACACTTTCGTCCGTTTTCATACGTTTTTAAACGTTTTCATTCGTTTTTACACGTTTTCGTATGTTTTTCACGTTTTCGTATGTTTTTCACGTTTTCGTCTGTTTTTCCCCGTTTCGTCCGTTTTTTCACGTTTTCATCCGTTTTTACACGTTTTCATCCATTTTTACACATTTTCGTCCGTTTTTGCACGTTTTTACATGTTTTCCTCCGCTTTAACACGGTTTCGTCCGTTTTAACACGGTTTCATCTATTTTTTCACGTTTTCATCTGTTTTTACACGTTTTCATCCGTTTTTGCAGCTTTTCGTCTGTTTTTACACGTTTTCGTATGTTTTAACACGTTTTCGTCCATTTTAACACGTTTTCGTCCGTTATTCACGTTTTCATCCATTTTTTCACGTTTTCATCTGTTTCTACACGTTTTCATCTGTTTCTACACGTTTTCATCCTTTTTTACACGTTTTCATCCGTTTTTGCACGTTTTTGTCCGTTGTTTCACGTTTTCATCCGTTTTTACACGTTTTCATCCGTTGTTTCACGTTTTTGTTCGTGTTTGCACATTTTGTCTATTTTTTCGCATATTAATACGTTTTTGAATGTTTGCACATTTTGTAATAACGGATGAAAATGTGTAAAAACGGATGAAATGGTGAAAAAACGGACGAAAACGTGTAGAGACGGATGAAAACGGGTAAAAACGGATGAAAACGAGAAAAACGGACGAAAACGTGTTAAAACAGGCAAAAATGTGTAAAAACAGGCGAAATCGTGCAAAAACAGTCGAAAACGTGCAAAAACGGATGTAAACATGTAAAAACGGATGAAAACGTGAAAAAACTGACGAAAGCGTGTTAAAACGGACCAAAACGTGTAAAGATGGATGAAAACGTAAAAAAATGGACGAAAACGTGTAAAAACGGACGAAAACATGTAAAAACGGATGAAAACGTGAAAAAACGGACGAAAACGTGTTAAACAGACGAAAACGTGTAAGAACGGATGAAAGCGTGCAAAAACGGACGAAAATGTGTTAAAACGGATGAAAGCGTGTAAAAACGGATGAAAATGTGAAAAAACGGAAGAAGACGTGTAAAAACGGACGAATGCATATGTAAAAACAGATTAAACGTGAAAAACGGACGAAAATGTGTTAAAACGGACGAAAACGTGTAAAAACGAATGAAAGCGTGCAAAAACGGACGAAAATAAAAAAACGGATGAAAACGTGAAAAAACGGACGAAAACTTGAAAAAGCGGATGAAAGCGTGTAAAAACGTATGAAAACGTGAAAAAACGGACAAAAACGTGTTAAAAAGAATGAAAACGTGTAAAAAGAACGAAAACGTGAAAAAACGGACGGAAACGTAAGAAAACGAAATTTTAAGTTATTTTTTAACGATCGTTAGTATAAAGGACCAACGACGCAAGTTTAGCGTAAGATAACCAAATTTTAAGTTATTTATTAACGGTCGTTAGCATAAAGGACTAACGATGCAGGTTTTTTTGGTAACGGGTACACACAAAGGACTAACGATAGAGGTTTATTGACATAACGAGAAAAAAAAAAGAATGCTACATACAATGAGTAAAAGTGGCAAGTTAACTACATTTTTGGGTGATTTGCCCTAATAGTTAATAACAAGTCTGGTTATCACTACTACTTATAATGCACAAACCACTCTCTCTCCTAATTATTTTTCAGACTTTTCAGACTTGAAAGTAATAAAGCATAATGTACAACACATTAAAGCACAAAAATTCAGACTTACAACCACATATGCATAATATACAACACACTAATACAAGCTTCTTGACCAAACAATTAATACACCCCATCACCAATTAATACAAAATGTAAAGCATAATGTACAAATCTATACTCCGTTATTTCCGGCAATAAATATGATTCCGGCTACTGTTCCGGCTACTTGTCCGGCGAGAGTGGCGGCTGCAAAAACAATTAAAAAATGTTAGATCTACAAACATAAAATCATTAGATCTAAAAAAAAAATCGGATCTATAAAATTAAAAACTTATGGTTTGACAAGTTAAATATTAAAAAATTTACGTAACTATTTTTTTATCACCAAAAAACGCATATTTATGAAAAAAAATTTACGTAACTATTTTTTTATCACCAAAAAACGCGTATTTATGAAAAAAAAAATTACGAATCTATTTTTTTAAGACTAAAAAACAAATATTTATGAAAAAAAATACGTATCTATTTTTTTAAGACAAAAAAACGCGTATTTATCAAAAAAAATTACGGGTCTACTTTTTTAAGACCAAAAAACGCATATTTATCAAAAAAAAAAATAAGGATCTATTTTTTTTAAGACCAAAAAACGCATATTTATCAAAAAAAAATTACGGATCTATTTTTTTAAGACCAAAAAACGCATATTTATCAAAAAAATTACGGATCTATTTTTTTTAAGACCAAAAAACGCATATTTATCAAAAAAAATTACGGATCTATTTTTTTAAGACCAAAAAACGCATATTTATCCAAAAAAAATTACGGATCTATTTTTTTTAAGACCAAAAAACGCATATTTATCAAAACAAAATTACGGATCTATTTTTTTAAGACCAAAAAACGCATATTTATCAAAAAAAATTACGGATCTATTTTTTTAAGACCAAAAAACGCATATTTATCAAAAAAAATTACGGATCTATTTTTTTAAGACCAAAAAACGCATATTTATCAAAAAAAATTACGGATCTATTTTTTTAAGACCAAAAAACGTATATTTATCAAAAAAAATTACGGATCTATTTTTTTTAAGACCAAAAAACGCATATTTATCAAAAAAAATTACGGATCTATTTTTTTAAGACCAAAAAACGCATATTTATCAAAAAAAATTACGGATCTATTTTTTTTAAGACCAAAAAACGCATATTTATCAAAAACAATTACGAATCTATTTTTTTAAGACCAAAAAACACATATTTATCAAAAAAAATACGGTTCTATTTTTTTTAAGACAAAAAAAACGCATATTTATCAAAAATATTACGGTTCTATTTTATTTTAAGACCAACAACGCATATTTATTAAAAAAAAATTACGGATCTATTTTATTTTAAGACCAAAAAACGCATATTTGTGAAAAAAACATTCGGATGTATAAAAAAACGTACCAAAAAAACGTGGTAGGGTGGGCGTCTTTGGTTGCTGCTGTAGGAGGGTGGTGGCGCCGGTATGGTGGTGGCGGCGGTAGTATGCCGGCGGGTGAGAGTAGGGTTTGGTTGGGTGTGTGTGTATTTTATTTAGAAGGAGAGTGTTTTGTTTGTGTGTTTGTGTGTATATTGTGGAGAGTGTTTTTTTTTTTTTTTTTTTTTTTTTTTTAGAATGAGAGGGTTTGGTTGGGATTAGGGTTTGGTTGGGAGATGAGAGTGGTGTAAGTGTGTGTTTTTTTAAATAAAAAATATAAAGATGAAGTAAATAGAAATGGATGATGGTGTTTGTTGGTGTTGGTTTGTTAGGATTGGATGATGGTTGGATTGGTAATTTTTAGGATTATATGTTGGTTTGGTGTGTGTAACACTTTTTGGGCTTCGATTGTTTGGTACGGTAACATCGACTATAACAATAAGAACGAACTTTTAAAAAGAAGAAGAAAAAAAACTCTAAAACGATACAACTTTTAGCAATAAAAATTTATAACAATAACAATCGTCTAATAATTTTAAAAAAAATGCATAATAAAATATAACAAAAATTACAAAACAAAAAAGCTACAATAAAAAAAGAACAGAAAACATACATGAATCGGCTACAAATCAGCCGTGTTGCAACGTGCGGTATTTTTGAAAATATTTGCTCGCAACAAAATTAGTCACCGGGTACCCGCCGCCGCATTGCGCGGCTGCTAGTTAGTTCATAAGGTATTGGTAAGGTAAATCTTAAGAGAATAGTAAATTCGTTTGTAATATAGTAAAAGATAGTTTATAAGACAATGACAAGGGTGTTTACAAAATGATAGTGAAATAGCAAGTATAACGGACATAATTTGTTGCAACGTGTTGATACAAAATAGTAGATAATTATGGGTTGAACAATTCCCACCACTCAGGGTAAACATGTTATAAGACGATATGTTAAAGTCATTTTTAAAATAATTGACGTGTTTCTAGGAGATGGTTTACGAGACAATGTAAGTGTTTCAAAAGTTCAAGACAAATGTTCAAATTCATTTTCGAAGGCGAATAGTAAGTTAATCAAGGGTAGTCAATAGATCGTGAGGGGTTTCATGTAAAACAATGTTGTGTAAAGTCATAAAGAAGTCTTTAAACATCAAAATATCACTTACAGTGTCTGAAAAAGTTTTAGGTAATTATCAAAATGAAAAAAATATATATTAATAGTCTTTGTATAATTAGTATCGATAGTGGTGATAAGCAGAAATGCTCAGAAGATATAAATACACGGGGAGTAAAACAACTAAAAGAAAATGATAGAAAATGATAAATTGTACTAGTAACGGGTTTTTGCTATCATATGAGATGATATCATATACGATTATAAAGGACTTTAGAGACCATTGTAGTTACATAAAATGTTTGAGAAATAAGAGAGACCATCGTGCAACTCAGAATGTCCAAGAAGTAAATAATACCATTGTGTAACTCACAATGTCCGAGAAGTAAATAAGACCATTGTGCAACTCACAATGTTCGAGAAGTAAATAAGACCACTGTGTAACTCACAATGTCCGAGAAGTAAATAGGACCATTGTGTAACCCAAAATGTCTAGGAAGGTTTAGTATTCATATAGAGAAACTTTATATAGAAATATAGTGATGCTCCATGAAGTAAATATAAGTGAAACCCTTCTCTTCTAGCCTTCAAAATGTGATTTAAGGGTTGTAGGAATAGAATCTTAACAAACTTGAGGAAGACTCCAAGAAAACACCAAAAAACCTTTAAGAAAACCTTCAAAACTTCGATTCAATGCACCATCTTTTTCAAGGGTCTTCAAGAGAATGATATGGACATTATTTTGATGATGAAAAATCACAGAGGTGAGGGTGTTTTGATGGTGAATCACGACAGCAACAATGGGGGAAGAAGGAATATGGATGGTTTTTCAAATTGGTTGAGATTTGCATGTAAAACCAAATGATGAGAATTTATTGAAAATGAAAAAGTGTGACATATGTTGGGGTTAATAGGGGGTGGACGGTTTTGGGGTCCCAAGACAAGCCAAAAATCATATTTGATTAATATTGGATTAATTTTTGGTGTATTATTGTGGTTGTGGGATTTAAATCAAGCGTACGGTCTTAAAAACACGAATTACGCAGTATCGGGTGACCTGAAAACGTGAATTTTTAAAAAAAATTATAAAAATATTATGAAATTGTTATGAAGTGTTAAGATATGCATTGCACGAGGAAGACAGTTAGTGAATTGCCAGGGCCGTCTCATGGATTTCGGAGGCCCTGTGCCATAATTACAAAAGTGGCCTTTAAAATATGAAATCGATCAGGGACGTCCTGTGGAATTTGGAGGCCCTGTGCCATTATTTCTAATTATGGCTTTAGTTCTGAAAGATGATGTATTCATAAACTCGGCAACTATTAACTTCATAATGCATTGCTTTTGATATCGATCAAACAAATTTGTAACTATATTCTAATATAAGTGCGTTTTTATTTCTTTCTAGTTGTAACCATAGTCTAAACATTTTACGACAACCTATAGACTTTACAACATTACATATTTTTTTAACATAAAAACCGTAGATAAAACACATTTTTTTTACATCATTCAAGCTCATAATATAGTTTATTTTGAAATTTTGGTTTAGTTTAAACTTTCTAACAAAATGCAAAATAGGTTGACTAAAGAAGCTGAAATAATAAACTGTGAAGTTAAGAGGGCTAAAACTAAACTTATAATACTAATAGAGCTAAAACTCCGACCCCAATAGGAACATTTCCTACAACTGTATGTTATCTGCTTCACCAAAGTCTAAGACCCATATTGCATCTTCCATCATTAAAACACAGTAAGAAGCCTCTTTCTATTTTATGTTATAAAAACTTTTATTTTCTGTTCTAAATCATCTTCTAATGAGATTAAATCTTCCAAACACGAGTATATATTAAAACTGAAGTTTTAGACAATCAGAGGCCCTTAAAAATCGGAGGCCCTGTGCGGTCTCATATGCCGCACATGCTCAAATCCGGGCCTGTGAATTGCATGCAATGCTAATTGACTATGAAAAAGGTTTACTTAAAAAGGTTCCTACACCTCAAGTACTTGCTATTCAAAAGGGTAGGATTGCTAAACCGCAAGCGAACAAGGGGAAAGGTAAACAGGTTGTTGTACCTAAACCTAAAATCACCCCACCCAAGAAGAAAGAAAATTCGATGAAGGACCAGGCTTGCCGCCAGTGCACTGAGGTAGGACATTGGAAGATGAACTGTCCACTTTACCTCGATGAGTTGCGAACAAAGAGGTATAAGAATGTTGGTAATGTTGCGATTACTCCAGGTAACTTTTTTATGATAAAATAATTTGAATTTACTCATAAAATAAATTCGTGGGTATACTATACCGGATGTGGTATTCATATTTGCAATACACTGCAAGAACTTATAGGTGCAAGAAAACTCGTCTATGGACAGCAATACCTACATGTAGGTAATGGAGCACAAGCAACTGTTGAAGCTATTGGAACATTTTAATTAGTTTTGCCTTCTGGCTTAGTACTATTTTTAAATGATTGTCATTACGCACCTTCTATAATTAGAGGTGTCGTATCTGTTTTCTTGTTGAAAGATATTGGTTTTATTCATACATTATTATAGAATTTCGGTTTCTTTAAATGATGTTTTTATTTTAATGCAATTCCAGTAAACGGTGTGTTTAAGATTGATATGCATGATAATGTGATTGATAAAAATAATTATGTTTTTAGCATCAATAATAAAAGAATCAAAACTGATTTGGATTCTTCATATCTTTGGCATTGTAGACTTGCCCATGTAGGAAAGAAATGCATGCAAAAGCTGTAACATGATGGGATTTTGCAAAATATCAATGATGAATCATTTGATAAATGTAAATCTTGCAAATCTGGGAAGTTGACAAAGAAACCTTTTGCAAATCGTTTAGAAAGGGCTTCTGATCTACTTGGTGTGATATATACTGACGTATGTGGACCACTAAGACATGTATCAAGGAATGGTGCTAGCTACTTCTTAACCTTTACTGATGATTTCAATCGTTATGGTTATGTTTAATTGCTTAAACATAAACATGAAGTTTTTAAAAACCTTAGGATCAGGCTTGCCACCATTGCACTGAGGTAAGTCATTGGAAGAGGAATTGTCCACTCTACATCGATGAGTTGCGAACAACGAGGTATAAGAATGCTGGTAATGTTGCCAGTACTTCAGGTAACTTCTTTATGATATAATTATTTGCATTTCCTTATAAAATAAATTTCTGGTTATACGATACTGGATGTGGTATTCATATTTGCAATACACTGCAGGGACTTAGAGGTGCAAGGAAACTCGCCTATGGACAACAATATTTTCACGTGGGTAATGGAGCACATGTAGCTGTTGAAGCTATAGGATCATTTGAATTAGTTTTGCCTGCTGGCTTAATACTATTTTTAAATAATTGTCATTACGCACCTTCTATAATTAGAGGTTTCGTTTATGTTTCCTTGTTGAAAGATATTGGTTTCATTCATACATTTACTGATTATGGAATTTCGGTTTCTTTAAATGATGTTTTTTACTTTAATGCAATTTCAGTAAATGGTGTGTTTGAGATTGATATGCATGATAATCTGATTGATAAAAATAGTTCTGTTTTTAGCATCAATAATAAAAGAATCAAAACTGATTTGGATTTTTCATATCTTTGGCATTCCTGACATGCCCACATAGGCAACAAAAGCATGCAAAAGCTGCAACATGATGGGTTTTTTCAAAATATCAATGATGAATCATTTGATAAATGCGAATCTTGCAAATCTGGGAAGATGACAAATAAACCTTTTGCAAATTGTTTAGAAAGGGCTTCTGATCTACTTGGTGTGATACATACTGACGTATGTTGACCACTAAGACATGTGTCAAGGAAGGGTGCTAGCTACTTCTTAACCTTTACTGATGATTTCAGTCGTTATGGTTATGTTTACTTGCTTAAACATAAACATGAAGTCTTTGAAACATTTAAGGTAATCAAAAATGAAGTAGAATTGCAACTAGGAAAGAAAATTAAAGCTCTTCAATCTGATAGAGGTGGCGAATACCTAAGCCAAGATTTTAAAGATTATCTTGCTGAGTGTGGGATTGTCCAGCAGCTCACATCTTCATATACTCCACAACAAAATGGTGCATCTGAGAGAAGAAATCGTACATTGTTAGACATGGTGCGATCAATGTTTAATCTTACAACTCTTCCCTTATCCTTTTGGGATTATGCTTTAAAAACTGTTGTTCGCATTCTGAATATGGTTTCAACAAAGAAGGTTGATAAGACACCATATGAATTATGGTATAGAAAAACTCCCAACTTGTCTTACTTAAAGGTCTAGGGTTATAAGGCGTTTGTTAAACATGACTCAGCTGATAAACTCCAACCAAGATCTGTTAAGTGTATCTTTGTAGGATACCCAAAGGAAACAATGGGTTACTCCTTTTTCTTTCCACCTGAAAACAAAGTAATTGTTGCTAGGTATGGACATTTCCTTGAAAGGAATCTCATATCTCATAAATTCAGTGGGAGAGTGTATGATCTAGAAGATGATCAGGAAGATACATCACCTTCTGAAAACACTAGCCAACTTCAAGTAGAACCTAAAAGTCTGGGTTGTCCACCTGAAGTTGAAGTTGTGCCCATTCGTAGGTCTGAAAGGACTATACGTGATCCTGAACGTCGATGTCTTAATGTAGAGGTTGAGGAAAATATGTTAGTGGATCTTGGTGAACCTGCTAACTATAAGGCTGCCATGGCTGATCCTGAAAAGGATAAATGGTAAGTTGCAATGAATGGGGAAATGCAATCCATGAGAGATAATGAAGTCTGGATTGAAGTAGACCTTCCCTCCAATGCTAAAGTCGTTGGAAGTAAGTGGCTCTTCAAGAATAAAACTGACATGGATGGCAATATACATACCTATAAAGCTCGTCTGGTAGCAAAAGGGTTTACTCAAACTTTTGGGGTTGATTACGAAGAGAATTTTTCTCTTGTAGCATACATTAGAGTTATTAGGATTCTTATAGCTATAGCAGCGTACTATGACTATGAGATTTAGCAGATGGATGTCAAAATCGCCTTCTTAAATGGTCGCCTAGATGAAGAAATCTATATGACGCAACTTGAGGGGTTTGTAAATCCACAATTCTAAATCGTGCAGATTTCAAAGATCTATTTATGGTTTGAAGCAAGCATCAAGGCAATGGAATAAGAGATTTGATGAGGAGATCAAGAAATTTGGTTTTATTCAGAATCTTGAGGAGCCATGTTTCCTTATCCTATATGTTGATGACATATTGATCATGGGAAAAGACATTTCAAGTTTACAAGATGTTATGTCTTATCTTGGAAAGTGCTTTTCTATGAAGGATTGAGGGGAAGCAACATATAATCTAAGAATCAAAATCTACAGAGATAGATCAAGGCGGTTAATTAGATTAAGTCAAAGTACTTACATTGATAAAATATTGAAAAGATACAATATGCAAAATTCCAAGAAGGGGTATCTGCCGATGCAAGTAGAACATGGCTTAAGTAGTAAAGTATGCGCTTCAACACCTGCAGAGGTGGCACACATGAAAAAGGTTCCTTATGCTTCGGTTGTGGGATCTATTATGTATGCGGTAAGATGTACAAGGCCTGATGTGGTGTTTGCACAAAATATCACAGTCAATATCAACAGAATCCATGTGACAAGCACTGGCATGCTGTTGAGAACATTCTTATGTACTTAAGGCATACTAAAGATATGTTTCTAGTGTATGGTGGGAATCCAAAAGCAGAACTTGATGTTACAGGGTTTTATGATGCGTCTTTCCAGACTGATAAAGACGATAAGAAGTCTCAAACGGGATATATTTTTGTCGTTAATAGAGGAGCAGTAGACTGGAAGAGCAAGAAGCAAATTACGACTGCGATGTCTATTACAGAAGCTGAGTACATAGCTGCTTCAGAAGCTGCGATGGAAGCTGTTTGGATTAGGAAATTCATTTCGGGACTTGGAGTGATGCCTGATCTGCTCCAAACCGTCAAGTTTAATCACTCAAACCGGCCACTTGTGAATGGCCGACCGTAACAAACTTAAAACAGCTCAGAAGCAAATGCAATGAAGATCAGGAGAGTATAGTGTTTCCCCAGGTCGTTAAGTCCCAACGAGCTGTGCGAGAATAGTCAAACGTATAGTGATCGAGAAGATTTGAACGGGAAAAGAGATGTGATTGATTATAACTAAAGAAAGAGTACATAAAATACAGGGGCTTAAATGCAAATTAAAGGAAATTAAAAAGATTAACTATATTAAATAAACGCTATCACTATTTGCAAAATGATGTTTTTGATTTTTATGTTTTTATAAAACTGAATTAAAAACTACGTAACGTACAAATAAAAATGTGAAACTTACAAAATATAAATCCTAAAAATATAAAAATGACATTTTTACAAACCTAATGATAAAAGAAAATTTATAGAAAAAGAAAATTAATTTTATAACTAATTATCTAATTATTATTAATTAAAAACTATTTTTAACTATTTAATAATAACCTAAATTACAAGAAAATAGGAAATAAAGCTAGAAAAAAGAAATTATGACTTGGAAAAATCTAAAATAACAAAATAGAATTTTCAAAACTATTTTTGTATTTTTCTGATTATTTTTCTATTTTTTATGAATTTTAAACTATTTAAAACTAATTAAATTACTTAAAAATACAAATTTAACTAAGAAAAATTTGGAAAAATATTTTTTTGGCTTTTTATATTTATCTTAACTTAAGAAAAATGGAAAATTATTTTTTTGAAACTTTTCTTAATTAATTGGATTAAAAGCTATTTAAAAAGTGCTAAAAATTGATTTAAATGCAGAAAAATAGCAAACAAGCTTGGAAAAATCTAAAAAATTCAAGAAAAGCTTAAAATAATATGAGGAATCTAGGAAAAATAGAAAAACAGGGTGTTGTGTGTGAGAAATTGCAACTGCTATGCCAAGGGCTTATAAATAAGCACTTAAAATAAGCAATAAGCTACCAACAAACACCAAACTGATACAGAAGCTAAATAATGCTAAAAGAACCAAAATGAAACAAGTCTCAACTGCTCTTAACCTCTGATTGCAAGTATAACAGATTTGACTTATTTTGAGCTTAAGGTTAAAAACAGTTTTGAGACCAACTTAGAGCTTATGCACAAGCCACTCAATAAGCTAAGACTCAAAACAGAAAATTGGAACTTGAAGGAGACCTGGCTGAGAACTAGTAAACCAAAGAGGAGACCTAGATGAGCTCAAATGAGCTTGTTACAAGGGCTGCAAGACCCCTGTGCAGACTCAGTATCAACTGAGTCAGTGCACAGGGTAAATAAGCTCATGTTGATAAGCCAATTTGGGTCTTAAACAAAATTGATAAAATTTGACAAAAATGATAATCATAAAATAGACCAGTAGAAGTTCTTAAATCCAAAGTTTCACATGATTAGGCTCAGAAATGAATCCAAGAAAATTCATCCCATTTGAGCCCAAAATGACTTTTTGCAAATTTGACTTTCTAGCAGTTTTGGAGTTTTGACTTTTTCCAACTTTGAGATTAATTTATGGACTGATGTTGATATATTGTGATGAAATAAAGGTAATGCAATCTATCCCTATGTATTTTAAACACAAAATGAGCTTTTGCTTTGCCAAAGATCCAACAGATAAGCAAATAGAAACTGATTAATGAAATTTTGACTTGAGAGTGTGCAGGCACAAATGAATGACTCAAATGAGTCAATATAAGCTAAACAAACATAAACCAACAAGTCCTAACCCATGAACAATCCTCTAGCACAGTTGAACAAGCTGATCCAAACACCACTATAGCAACTGATATACAACTAAAACTGAGATAAACTCTGGACTAGCTTATTTATACCACTTATACTAAGTCTAGTCACCCTAATTAGAACTAAATAAACATATTTGAACTACAAATGACCACATATACAAGTACCAACAAAAACTGCAAATTGACTTGAAAATTTAAAATGAGACAATCACTCACATGTGTCCAGCTGGTGTTGCAGGCTAAAACCAAACCACAAGACCACTATACTAAGCCATTTCCAACCCAAATCCAATCACTGCATCAACCATGTTTAATTCATTCTCCATATAGGCCCAGTTTGACTTTCATTGACCAAGAACCAAATCTGCATGAAACTTGATTGCAAGCTTACAAAAAGCTATAGAAAGCTTAACTAAGCTTGTCTGAACTTAAACATAAGCTATTAAAAGTTTGGATGTAAGACTTTGAAAATGGATTTTCCAACAGTGAGCATGAGATTATGAAACTTAAATAAAACTTTGAATTAGAACTTAGAATTGATTACAAACACTGAATTACTTTAAATTCAATACATAGAAACTAAAAAATTACATTTTAAGATAAAACTAAGACATTTCTAAAAAAAACGACATACAGTTAAATTAAAAACTAACTACTACCTAATCCTTTGCTTCTTTCTTCCTTTTTATACACCCATAAGCTTCCACGTGTCCTTCTGAGCAAATCCCACCACCCTTGTGAGCCAATAGATGAGTTTTGTGGGTTTTGGTCATTTTCTCAATTTTGGCGGGAAAGTTTGTTTGACCTCTGTGGACTCTGAAACTGCAACTAGGGGGGGGGGTGGATAGGTGTGATGATGAGGGGGGTGGTTTTGAAGGGATAAGGTGATGGGAGAGGTGTTGGGAGAAGGTATTGCAGTTGCAGGCAAGTGGGAGAAGGGAAGGAGGAGGTGGCGGGTAAAAGGGGTGTTTGACTGATGTGTTGACCAGGGGGTCAAAAACAGGAAAGGGTCAATGGTATGGCAGGGGTCAAGTGTAATGGCAGGGGTCCAATATTGCAAAAGGGTCATGGTTTAGATGTTTATTTCAAGGACTATTTTTGCAATTTCTGAAAGATGAGGGACCAATCCTGTAATTTTCCAAAGTTGTTTCAAGGGACCAAAATTGATAAGTTTCAATAGTACAAGGACTATTGTTGACATTTTCAAACTTCCAGGGACCAAACTTGACATTTTTGAAAGTTGAGGGACCTTTTCTGCCATTTAACAAAAGATTTATTCAAGGACCATTTTTGACAACTTAGAATATTTCAGGGACCTTGAATAACATTTTTCTTTATTTTGTTTTTACCAGGGACTGTTTTTGACAACTTTTGAAACTTGGGAGACTAAAACTGCCAATTATGCAAACTTTATACGTTTTTCACCAGATTTTGATATTTTTGCATTTAAAACACATAAAACACTTATTTGTGATATTTTTATCATTTTGATGCATTTCTGAGTGTTTTCAGATGTTTTTGCAGTTTAAATGGTACAAAAATGATGAGTATTTAGACACTCATCAATCCCCCACACTAAGATATTGCTAGTCCCTAGCAATGTTTTGAGAAAAATTAATGGATTTCATCTCTTTACCAAAAGCCATTACTTCTGGAGTAGCCAAATGTTTCAGTTCAAGTAAGAACCTTGGTACACCGATAACCAAATGATTTTGAGCAAATCACCAGCTTTCAACGGATTTGATTTGTCTTTACCAGAAGCCGTTTGCTTCTGGACTAGCCAACTCTTAGATAAATTATCAATATTATCTTTGGTGAGCTGATTACCAATTATGGTTTTTCTACTGCCTTTACCACAAGCCATAAACTTGTGGGCTAGCCAACTCTTCACTTTTAAGGATATGGTGAGCTGAATACCATACAATTTTGGGCAAATTGCAAGCCGTCAACGGTTTTGAGATATCTTTACCAAGAGCCGTTTGCTCCTGGATTAGCCAATCCTTATGTGGGTTAGACATGGTGGACTGATTACCATTTGTTGTGTTTAGTACATAGTACTTCCACTAATTTTTTTTTTTAAATTTGGCCATTTTGGGGGAAAAAGGGACTAAAAGGGTACATTTATGATCAAATTCGCCAGAATTTCCCCCCCACACTTAGAAATGAATATTGTCCTCAATATTCAAAGTACCGGCTGTTATGCCGAAACTTAGAACGTAAAAAGATAACATTACTAGCTAAGTGTAGAAACACAACAATTATTCTCTTTTTTAATATTTACAATTTTCATTCATTTTTTAGATCTATATACAACATGTGGGGCATCTCCCCCACACTAGGGTGGTACACACGGGTGAAAACCCTTGTTTAACTACTGTTTTTGATTACCGAGTCGCTAGCTTGACTCGACCCCGAATTAATTGGTTCATGGGGAAGCAAAGTGGAAGAAACAATCTCCATCGGACTTTCATTCAAGATGTTTGGATAAACATTGAAGTACGTGAAAGTTCCACACCGATGAGATATACAGACAGACCCGGCTCACAAATGGTACATGGAAATGCCGGGGTCAAAGATAATGTCTTCATTCCCGAAGGAGTGAAGAACAGGAGAAGCCACAGAATATATGAAGAAAAGAAAGAAAATCATGACTAACTCTTCATCCTCAATAGGAGAATTCATAGTTTCATGAATCTCATCAGTTAAGCTCGTTTGATCAAGACATATTATGGGTGTGTCTAGATCAGAATGGAAGTTATCATACTCCGGCGGAGATATGATATGAGTGAGTTCACCGGCGAACTCCTCATGAAGAGAATCAATCACAAGATGTAAATCTGTGAATTCTTGTTCCACTGTAGACTCATCACTATCCTCAATCTGAGTATCAAAGAGTGGATTCTCAGAAATTAAAGTAAATTCAGAGTCGAATTCAAATAGAGGATTGGTGAAAGTAGTTTTGAATGTTTCGGGAACAAAGTGATCAACATTCTCTATTGGACTTTTGGGATAAGAAGTGAGTGAACGATCATTATCAAGGAGATTTTCAGTCTCTCCCAGATCGGCTTTGAAATCAGAAAGACTATTATTACTTTCCGATGAAAGTGGATTGATGTGAGTGAGTTCATCGGTGAACTCCTCAAGATGATGATCAGCATCAGTCTGAGGGAGTGATGCCTCAACATACTCGATGTTTCCATAAGAAGTACAATCGTCGCTAACATCGGAGAAAGTTTCAAAATGATCTTTTGAACACTCAATAGGGGAAATAGAATCACACATATGATCAGAAGTTCCCTGTGACTCTCTCGGGATTGGGACAAGGTTCTCAACACTAGACTTTATGAATTCGTCCGATTCCTTTTCAGGAACAGTGTCAAGATGCTCGTCCCCCATGTTTAGAGAGTGAGTGGGAGCTTCAGGTGTGAAAGCAGTTGTTTGAGAATGAATCTCAACTGCTGGGATATCATCTGATGAACTTGATGAATCAAGTGTATCCTCATCATCACTGTCATCAGGAATAAAACGAAATTGAGAGCTAGATCTGGCTGCTTTTTCTTTTGCAATTGATTCCCTAATAGATTTTTCAAATGCAATTTGGGAATTTATTTTAGCAGCCTGATCTTCAGCTAGCAATTCTTCCATGGATTTCTCATGTGAATTTTGAATGACAGGACATTGTGGGAGTGGAGATTTGTCAAAACCGGAAGGTTGACATTGATAATCATCATGAGGACCCCCACAATATACACAAGAAAAACTGGGAGCATTTTGAAATGCTGTTTTACACAACTCCTCAGTTCTTTTCACTGACTCTAGAAGCTATAGAAAAGTGTCTTGTTGGGTTTGCTGAGGAGTTTGAGTCATTTGGCACTGTGGAGGTTGGTCGTGATATGGATAGTCGTAATTGTTACAAGGAAATGGATTCCCTGTTTGACAATCAGAGCTGAAATGGGAACCTCCACAGTTCTCACAACAGTAAAACTGTTGAGTCTGGACTGGTGAATTATATGGATATTGGTTATAACCAAAGTTCTGAGCATCACCGAAAAACTGTTCATAGACAAACGTGTTTCCGGATTGACACTCAAATCCTTGGTGAGGACCTCCACAAAATTCACAGCAGTTAGGTTGGTTATATGAAGATAAGTCGGGCTGTGGTGGGTAATTGGAAAAGTTTGAGGGGTCGTTAAATGAGTTCTGATTAGGATCATAATCAAATGAATTCCTCGAACCACAAAACAAACAACTCCCGTTACGAATATCATTACCACATTGTACACACGTACACCAACGACAGGGTGAACCAAAAAGAGGCTCACCACAACCGACACAAGGAATAAATGATTCTATTTGAGAGTTATGAGAAGGAATCGGTTTATTCAAAGAATCAACAAAACCAATATGGTGATCTGAATGACTATCAAGTCTCGAAGAACATTTTGAAAAATCCGGAGGTGGGACAAGTGGTGTGCTCTGAGAGCTAGCAATTTCCACCACTTCCGTTATGGTCTCTGGTTCAGGTTCTTGAGAAACGTGAAGATTAGGCAAGTCATTCTTGCTAGTCACCGGTCTAAATTCTGCATGTTTGCTTTTAACCGTAAATCGTGAAAGTTTAGGATCAATTCTAGACGGCTTAGGAGCAATTGAGGGTTTAGATCTTTGGATAACCGTAGGTTGGACGTATTTAGCACTTCCATTATTAGAGGGAAGTACCTGGTCCTTTGTCACCCCGGTTTTTCGTTCCATTTCCCTACGCAGAATTAATGGATCCTCACGAACAACACGAATTCTTGACATTTGTGATAAAGTCTGAAGTTTTTCAACTTCGTCCCAGAATTCGTCGTAGTCGAGAGATTCCATGAGAATAGAAGTTTAGAATCAAATGGATAGAGGGTAAAGGGATAAAGAATCAAAAAGGGTAAGAGGGTAAAGAGGAATATTTTTGGTATTTTTGAAAAACATGATGTAGAAACAAAGAATGAAAATCTTTTTGGGTTTTTGATTTTTATAAGAAAATATAAACATATAGATGGTATAAACAAGGAGTGAATATTCAAATCACTAATCTGCTAAACGTAAGACTATTAGCACTGCTCCCCGGCAGCGGCGCCAAAATTTGATCGGCTCCAAACCGTCAAGTTTAATCACTCAAACCGGCCACTTGTGAATGGCCGACCGTAACAAACTTAAAACAGCTCAGAAGCAAATGCAATGAAGATCATGAGAGTATAGTGTTTCCCCAGGTCGTTAAGTCCCAACGAGCTGTGCGAGAATAGTCAAACGTATAGTGATCGAGAAGATTTGAACGGGAAAAGAGATGTGATTGATTATAACTAAAGAAAGAATACATAAAATACAGGGGCTTAAATGCAAATTAAAGGAAATTAAAAAGATTAACTATATTAAATAAACGCTATCACTATTTGCAAAATGATGTTTTTGATTTTTATGTTTTTATAAAACTGAATTAAAAACTACGTAACGTACAAATAAAAATGTGAAACTTACAAAATATAAATCCTAAAAATATAAAAATGACATTTTTACAAACCTAATGATAAAAGAAAATTTATAGAAAAAGAAAATTAATTTTATAACTAATTATCTAATTATTATTAATTAAAAACTATTTTTAACTATTTAATAATAACCTAAATTACAAGAAAATAGGAAATAAAGCTAGAAAAAAGAAATTATGACTTGGAAAAATCTAAAATAACAAAATAGAATTTTCAAAACTAGTTTTGTATTTTTCTGATTATTTTTCTATTTTTTATGAATTTTAAACTATTTAAAACTAATTAAATTACTTAAAAATACAAATTTAACTAAGAAAAATTTGGAAAAATATTTTTTTGGCTTTTTATATTTATCTTAACTTAAGAAAAATGGAAAATTATTTTTTTGAAACTTTTTCTTAATTAATTGGATTAAAAGCTATTTAAAAAGTGCTAAAAATTGATTTAAATGCAGAAAAATAGCAAACAAGCTTGGAAAAATCTAAAAAATTCAAGAAAAGCTTAAAATAATATGAGGAATCTAGGAAAAATAGAAAAACAGGGTGTTGTGTGTGAGAAATTGCAACTGCTATGCCAAGGGCTTATAAATAAGCACTTAAAATAAGCAATAAGCTACCAACAAACACCAAACTGATACAGAAGCTAAATAATGCTAAAAGAACCAAAATGAAACAAGTCTCAACTACTCTTAACCTCTGATTGCAAGTATAACAGATTTGACTTATTTTGAGCTTAAGGCTAAAAACAGTTTTGAGACCAACTTAGAGCTTATGCACAAGCCACTCAATAAGCTAGGACTCAAAACAGAAAATTGGAACTTGAAGGAGACCTGGCTGAGAACTAGTAAACCAAAGAGGAGACCTAGATGAGCTCAAATGAGCTTGTTACAAGGGCTGCAAGACCCCTGTGCAGACTCAGTATCAACTGAGTCAGTGCACAGGGTAAATAAGCTCATGTTGATAAGCCAATTTGGGTCTTAAACAAAATTGATAAAATTTGACAAAAATGATAATCATAAAATAGACCAGTAGAAGTTCTTAAATCCAAAGTTTCACATGATTAGTCTCAGAAATGAATCCAAGAAAATTCATCCCATTTGAGCCCAAAATGACTTTTTGCAAATTTGACTTTCTAGCAGTTTTGGAGTTTTGACTTTTTCCAACTTTGAGATTAATTTATGGACTGATGTTGATATATTGTGATGAAATAAAGGTAATGCAATCTATCCCTATGTATTTTAAACACAAAATGAGCTTTTGCTTTGCCAAAGATCCAACAGATAAGCAAATAGAAACTGATTAATGAAATTTTGACTTGAGAGTGTGCAGGCACAAATGAATGACTCAAATGAGTCAATATAAGCTAAACAAACATAAACCAACAAGTCCTAACCCATGAACAATCCTCTAGCACAGTTGAACAAGCTGATCCAAACACCACTATAGCAACTGATATACAACTAAAACTGAGATAAACTCTGGACTAGCTTATTTATACCACTTATACTAAGTCTAGTCACCCTAATTAGAACTAAATAAACATATTTGAACTACAAATGACCACATATACAAGTACCAACAAAAACTGCAAATTGACTTGAAAATTTAAAATGAGACAATCACTCACATGTGTCCAGCTGGTGTTGCAGGCTAAAACCAAACCACAAGACCACTATACTAAGCCATTTCCAACCCAAATCCAATCACTGCATCAACCATGTTCAATTCATTCTCCATATAGGCCCAGTTTGACTTTCATTGACCAAGAACCAAATCTGCATGAAACTTGATTGCAAGCTTACAAAAAGCTATAGAAAGCTTAACTAAGCTTGTCTGAACTTAAACATAAGCTATTAAAAGTTTGGATGTAAGACTTTGAAAATGGATTTTCCAACAGTGAGCATGAGATTATGAAACTTAAATAAAACTTTGAATTAGAACTTAGAATTGATTACAAACACTGAATTACTTTAAATTCAATACATAGAAACTAAAAAATTACATTTTAAGATAAAACTAAGACATTTCTAAAAAAAACGACATACAGTTAAATTAAAAACTAACTACTACCTAATCCTTTGCTTCTTTCTTCCTTTTTATACACCCATAAGCTTCCACGTGTCCTTCTGAGCAAATCCCACCACCCTTGTGAGCCAATAGATGAGTTTTGTGGGTTTTGGTCATTTTCTCAATTTTGGCGGGAAAGTTTGTTTGACCTCTGTGGACTCTGAAACTGCAACTAGGGGGGGGGGGGGGGGTGGATAGGTGTGATGATGAGGGGGGTGGTTTTGAAGGGATAAGGTGATGGGAGAGGTGTTGGGAGAAGGTATTGCAGTTGCAGGCAAGTGGGAGAAGGGAAGGAGGAGGTGGCGGGTAAAAGGGGTGTTTGACTGATGTGTTGACCAGGGGGTCAAAAACAGGAAAGGGTCAATGGTATGGCAGGGGTCAAGTGTAATGGCAGGGGTCCAATATTGCAAAAGGGTCATGGTTTAGATGTTTATTTCAAGGACTATTTTTGCAATTTCTGAAAGATGAGGGACCAATCCTGTAATTTTCCAAAGTTGTTTCAAAGGACCAAAATTGATAAGTTTCAATAGTACAAGGACTATTGTTGACATTTTCAAACTTCCAGGGACCAAACTTGACATTTTTGAAAGTTGAGGGACCTTTTCTGCCATTTAACAAAAGATTTATTCAAGGACCATTTTTGACAACTTAGAATATTTCAGGGACCTTGAATAACATTTTTCTTTATTTTGTTTTTACCAGGGACTGTTTTTGACAACTTTTGAAACTTGGGGGACTAAAACTGCCAATTATGCAAACTTTATACGTTTTTCACCATATTTTGATATTTTTGCATTTAAAACACATAAAACACTTATTTGTGATATTTTTATCATTTTGATGCATTTCTGAGTGTTTTCAGATGTTTTTGCAGTTTAAATGGTACAAAAATGATGAGTATTTAGACACTCATCAATGCCCTCAATTTAATTACCTATAAATGTATATTGTGACAATTCTGCTGCAATAACATTTTCCAATGAAACTAGAGTCATGAAGGGCACCATACATTTTCCTCGACGATATCACTATGTTCGAGAACAAATCGACATAGGAGAAATCAATCTACTTAAAGTTCACACAGGTGATAATCTAGTTGATCCTTTCACGAAACCTTTAACTAAGGAAAAGCTTACTCACCATGCTGATGGGATAGGACTTCGTTTAGCTATTAGTTTCATGCAAATTTGTGATTAGTATTTGGATAAGGGTTGTTATGAACAAATATTATTTTAATAAAATAAAATATTGGTTATGTTTATTTTTCATTTTCTTAATATTATATCCTATATTTGCATGTTTAATCCGTGAATAACTTAAGTTATTCTAAATAGTCTGTTGTTGATCAATGATGTGGGAATATCATTGAATTAAGACAAATATGAATACTTAAGTATATTGATGCGTGAGACATGTCAAATTCACATGATATTCAATGAATTGAATATAAGGCAGATCCCAACTTAACATGATTATACTTTATGGATCCTTATCATTAAGTAACTCATGAATATTTATCCTCAGACCTGAGATACCAGATACCTATTATGGATGTAGCACACATGTGCGAAATTGTCTAACGCTATCCGTAACTGGTGATAATAAGGGCTATTTTCAGAAGTGTTGTAAAGTTCACGAGTTTTGCTTGTAGTCAAGAGAATTTGTTCTTTTGAATTTGTTTCAAAGCATAATACTATTGGGCCCCTCATAGGGTTGACAAGATGTTTATATGGCCATACCCAATATCTATCTGAAATACGTTAAGATGATTTGGTAATGTTGTTCAATCAGATATAACGAGAAACAAAATATTAACTTATGGAATGACTTGATGCATATCAATAGTTAGTGTAGTATTAGTAGGAAAAAGAATAAGTATAATGATGAATCACTAAAAAAAAATTCCAGTGAACCACACTCGGTTCAATGTGGGGGCATTGGCGTGTTAAGCTAGACTAAACCAATATCATTACTATATTAAGATATATCCAAGTGGGAGCTGAAAAGTTTATGGATATAAACTAATATACGTATGACCGGATTCGAACACGAGACTTCGGGATTGCGCACATTATGTATGAGAATCAATGTTAAATAACTAATATATAAAATGTTATATTTAATTGTTGAATCACTAAAAATAAATACTTAATGACCGTTAGTACTTAACGGGAATTAACTAACGACCGTTAAATATCAAAGGGAGACGAATATATGAAAACAAGCCAAGAAAGTTCTAGAAACCCCTTGGTTTCTATTATTCGGCTGACTAGGGTTTTAAGAAGGTGGAATCCTCTTCAAAATTGGACACCAATGTTACATACCTATAAATACCAAGGCATGTATTCATTATTGATATCCTTGGTTGCATAGCAAGCCAAATTTCTCTTCTTCTTCCTTCCCTTGAGCTATAGCCGATCGTACACCCCCTATACCCATAGAGATCGATGTTCTCATAGGTCAATCAAAGTGTTTGGTTTGATTATGATTCAAGAACCTAGCTTTTCTCATTGATTCACTAGTAATACGTGTGTACAAGAACAAAGGACAAACACGTTATTGTTTGTAATTATTCTTGGATCGACTAGGGTGTTAGTCGATTTATTAAACCCTAATTTATTAGGGATTTTGGTTCTTGATTACTTGTATTGCTTGAATTTGCAAAAAAGATACGTACTTTTTTTTATATTCGGTTAACTAATTACAAGTATTTGATCCTATGTTTTTGCTATTTGCTTTGATGATGTTTATGTTTTATAAGTGTTACTAGCCTATAAACCTGTGATAAATCATGGGTGGCTTATAAATTTTTTGCAATTAACCGTTCAAACATATAAAGTAACAATAACAAATGTTAATTCTCAAAACAAAAGTGAAAATTTGTATAACTGTTTGAAGGGTATAGGGATTTTAAGAATAGATCAATCAACACTAAAAAAAAGACCCTTAGATACTAAAAAATCATTAACACGAAACAAAAGTTTGCATTACACGGTACAAAATAAAAAATAGTTACCTAATTGTCCGGATCAAATTTTCTATAGCACTTCATGATATACAATGTTTAAATTAATGGCAAAACCTCTAAAACCTTTTTGAATTTTTACCTTGGACACAACAACGTACATCTGACCATGGCAAAACCTCTAAAACCTTTTTGAATTTTTACCTTGGACACAACAACGTACGTTTGTAACTCCACTCAGTCCCCATGATTGCAGCCTTCACAAAAGGATCAACATCCTGCAAAAAATAACGTGTTAAATAATCATATAGTTAAATCAATGAATAGAATCATATATTATCAACTAACATATTGTCATTCATATTTTAAAGAATTCAAGAAGGTTCATTAGTTTCTCCGCTAATTGTTTAATGTGAAATTCAGAGGCTACTCTAACAGCTTTAACAAAACGCTAAAATTTGCATGATTGCTTATAACTATCTTATAAGAAAGTCTAATGCAAATGCGGATTTCCAGCAATCTAACGTAAACTGAAATCATTATATCTTTTGCCCTTTAGTTCACCTGTTTGGGCACTCAAGTTTATTCTATATTAGAGGGGTAAAAAAGACTATCTTGAACAAAGCATTTGTTGAGTATATACCTCAAATCTGTAACAGGTATCCGCAACAGGTATGTTCAGCTGCGCCATCTAATTTGATAAGGAATTCACCTCAGGTGTTCCTATTCAGCCATCCTACGAACATAATCTTCAAGCAAATACGGGAAATCATAACCGATCATATACTTGGCGCCATTAGCACCTGCAAATAATTTATAATCATATCAACATTGTGAATGCAAAAAATGATTATTGATCATGTAAAACTGGATAGTCATAACAGCAATCAAGTGAACCCAGAATATTGCTTACTTGTTCCTGGTTGCATAAGCACACCTTTTGTTTTATATACTTGATTCCCTTAGGCTGAGTGTCAGGGTGTCCACAGTAAGGACAATAGCCTTGAAACCAACCTTATCAGCTCATTTTACCAGCCGAATAACGACATTTATGTCTTTGTATATCTGCCAATCAGGGGAAAAAATGAAAATTTAACAGGCTTATAGCTTATTGAATATTTGATAAGCTTGTAAGCTCAATCGTTTGGGCTTATAAACTAATGTAATTTAAAACTTAAAAAAAAACAGGTTAGGACTCTTTCCAAACCCACCTTAATTCAACCCCCACACGCGATGATTCAAGCCCCTGTTTCAGCACTCTAAACCCGCTCATTTCAGGCCCTCTTTCAGACCCCAAGCACACCCATTTTAGCAAACAAAATCACCCACAACAGCCCCCATTTCAGCAGTCAAAGCCACCACTTTCAGCCCGTGTCTTAGCACCTATACACACCATTTTCGGCCACCAAACCCCCACACCAGCAAAGTTCCTATCATATCTGTGCGTAACCCGCCAAACTTAGTCACCTACTGGTTGAGTATTTCATGTTTAAACTCAATTGCAGTCTTATCACGGGTATATTTCCCAATCTATAATTGTCAAAATAAGGATACCAAACATGAAATACTCGTTCATTGTAATAATTATTTATGAATAGATTTGTGTAAAGACTAAAAAACAGAACCATACGAAACATGAAATACTCATCATATTCACTATCCCAATAAGGAGGCTACCCATTCTCCACCTGCTCAGCTAAGCCAGCGCTAAAGGATCCTAACAGAAAATGAACAAATCAGAAAGTTTATTATCAACTAATTAGTAATTAACTTGAATTAAATGGATGTATATGCATATAAGTAGAGTAAATAATTAACGGCAAACACCCTCAAACATACAAAGTTGCTCATTTTCTGTTTACGAAATGCAATAAGTTAATAAGCAATCCCAAACAGTGGATAATCACATATTTTGGCGTGCAACATTTTTTTTGCTCGTATAAAAGTCCATTTAATTTGAAGTATATCTTCGATGGCGCTAACCTCTTGTCCTCGAATAGTCACCTGTAAAATGTCATCAAGGGCATTGGTTTACGCTTCGATAGCTGCTTGACCCAGCCATGAAGCTAAAATCATCACATATCTCTGTTGGTCGGAAACCTGCAGTTCCATGAAAGATGAGAGAATGTCCAGTGAATCTTCATTTGGATAGTTTTTCCTAACGGTTTCAGCCATGTGCAACAAATGGTCGACGTCAGGTTCATCCAAATTGGGGTCGCTTTCGTCTACAGCTTCATTTAATTGTTACAAAACCTGTATTATCACCAACAAATCAATTGCACTTATTAGTTTGAAGGCACCTATTAAAAGAACTAAACTTTTACATAGCAAAAACATATATGCTTACAAAATAACAACTATCCTCGGTTTTAATAGTTTTTTCAAATTATAATAGTTGGTCGTCACACTTGTTTTAGCAAGGCAATATTAGCCCGAGATGAGGCGAACATGACAAACGGTACTACCCATCTTTTCAGGTTAATCGGCCTGCAATACCCGAAGCTGAATACACCTGTACCAGAGATACCAAAAGCTCATTAGTATCAAGTATCGGGTAAGATTTTCTGTTCTAAAAATCCGATTAACAAGACCTGCTTGTATTAGTGGAGGATGAATATTCTTGGCAATAAAAGACACACATAATCATTTATTTTTGAACGGCCCATAAATCACAACACAAAATTTTGACGCACCCATGAATTTGGTATTCTCATTAATCTTGAATTTGGTATTTCTCATTTACAAAAAACCCACCAAAAAACCCACAGAACTGTAGATCAACCATAACCCATTTATACAGGAAACAATTGAGTAAGTCATTAGTTTAAGAAACAAAACCTTTTCATGATTGTAAAACATGATTTGAAATTCTTTGAAAGTTCTTTAAGACATTTCGTCGAACATGTTACATGCACTCCTTAAATAACATAAATCCTCATCTGTCAATGTGGTATCAAATCCCTTTCAAATATAACATATGAATATAGATCTTAAAAATAATGCAAAAATTGCAGCAATTGTTTCAAAAAGAAAAAAGGAATTAAGCAAAAAGAGATATGGATGTAACTCGAATGAACAAAACCAAACCTGGGTTAACACAAAGAGACATCTTAAAAATGATCTTCAGTCGGATTCATATCAAAAGGCCTTCAAATCAACATGTCAAAACTAAGTTATGACATTAAATGATAGATTTAAGAGAATGTCAATATAGATGAATGAAGAAAATTCACGATTATACAGATGGTTGATATGTAATCAATTGAATTTTGAATAGCTAAGAGTTTCCCAGAAGCTTAAATTACGGAAGCTTAAATTACGGAAGAAGTTTCCCAATAGCTAAGAGTTTCCCAAAATTCAAACCTTGCTTAAATTACGGAAGCTTAAATTATGGAAGAAGCTTAAATTATGGCTGACGTGGCTTTGTTGACATGGCATTAGTGACGTAGCTGTGTATCCAGGTGGCTTTAGTGACGTGTGAAGTTTCAAAAAAACTTTGGTTTATTATATATATATAGATAGATAGATATGATATGATTCATAAAACCCAACACTCATAAACCAATACAATGCGTCAATGTATATTTTTACAACAAGGACATGGTATAAACCTTTTAGTTGTTCAAATAAAATTATAAACGTATAGTGAAGTTAAAATTTTAGAACGTGTTTTTTTTTTGAAAAATATTAAGATGGCGAATGATCTTACTTCTAAAGCCACGTCAAACAATCATGCAATAAACCCAAAATATCACAAAAAAAAAAGTAAAATATAACTTAAACCAAGGACATAATTGACATAGTACAAAACCTAAAATATCGGTGACAATAATAACAAGGGAAAATGAGGCAAATAGAACAGGCGTCTTGAGGCTTATCACTTTCCGGACCACGCCTTTTTTTAATTTGAAAATAGACCGGTTGCCCACCGATTTTCTTGGACCCAACCAGGAGCTGCCACGTGTCCGACAACTTATGACACAAGTACGTATTTTGAAAGTATATGTCATGTATTGTAATGTATTGTTTTTTGGGCAACTTGTATTGTTTTTTGGGCATCTTTATATTTTTTTGGGCAACTTGTATTTATACACGAGAATAGTTTGGTCATTTTACATTTTAAATTAAAAAAAAAAAAAAAACAAAAAAAACAAACACTCACACAAAACACAAACTCACACAGTCACACAACTCTTGTCCTCCACATAAACCATTACAACTAACACCACCACAACCACCCAACAACCCGACGCCACCACCATCCGGCCGCACCTCCACACACGCAACCACCATCCGGCGACACCACCACACAATTGAACCTTCTTCCGCAGTGGCCTGTTCTTGTTACAGGTAATTCAAATCACCTGAAGAAATCTTTTGTTATTATCTACTTAAGTGTCAAAAAATGAATCCTCTCAAAATTTCTCGTATCCAAACACAATCTTTTATTATTATCTACTTAATGTGTTTTATCTTCGATTTAATCTGTAATTTTAGTTAAATTTGCATTTATGGTTGTTCCCTTGATGAAAGTCAAAATTAGGATTATCACCCCTAAACCGAAACTCAGGTTTTGTAAATTTCTTAATTTGATACAATTATGTTTTGCTAAAAAACATGTGAATCAAGCTCGGTATTGATTATTGTATCTAAATTATTATATCTTCTTTTATACTCTAGATTCAGGCTCGGTATTGATTATTGTATCTAAATTATTATAGCTTCTTTTATACTCTTGATATATTTTGGAGGAATAGTGTTCTGAATGTGAGACATTGATTTGCAAATGGAGCAACTATAGCTTGTTAGGACTTCTTTTCTATGATATTTTAAGGTATTGTTTGAATTGATATATCCGAATATACAAGATTCATCAAGTAACAAGATTGTTAAGTGATAAACTTAATTCGTTTTGATCATAATTAATACCTATGTTTTGTTCGAACATCACAAGATAAAGGAAACAACAATATTCTGTGTCCCCTTTCCCTTTGTTCGGTTGTACTAAGATGCTAAAACATCACAAGATGAAGTTATACCTACCTTGAAGTCGTGTTCCATGTTTCAAACCATCCCTGTGGTATATTCGAAGGAGGTATCTCAAGCCATCCCTGTGGCGAATCAAAAACACCACCTAAGCCATCCCTGTGGCGTGGTGTGTAGATGCATCAAAGGAGAGTATTGATGTATCTCTTATGATGCGTTTTGTTTGAATGAAACTGGAGGCGTACGATTTATGTTACTAGGGTTTGTTGATTGGTGTGAAATTTTTTTTGATGAAGTGAAACTTGAGATTGATTTTTGAGGTGCAGATGAGGTGAGAGGCGGATATGTTGTGATATCTGTGTTTAGGGTTAAAATGACCTAATATTTAGGTAAAAACACTTTTATAACCAGATACTTATAACTACATGGGCCATCGAAATTAATTGGATAGGGTGAACTGATTTGTAACTGGACCGTGGGCCTTTTTCTTTTGGATGATTGGGCCTCTAACCGGTTGTAATTTGTGCACTATGATATATATAAGGTGTGACTGGTTCGGATAATATATTGAATTGGAGCTGTCATAAAGGTTTGTGATTGGATACAATTACTATTATTGGTAATTGGATTGAGCTATTTTATGGGATGATGTATCATGATTTATGGACCAACGTTTTGCTACATATCCGAAACTTATGTTTTAAGAATTGTTGCTCTTAATAACTTTTGGATCACATGTTGTATTTTTGGTATGGTATAAATATTCACGAGGGATACATAAGTTCATGGCTAGAATGGAAATGATATATGGTAATTTTGGTATGGTCAAATTTCACGGAGCATAAAAATTCACGGCTTGAGCTTAATATTTGAGATAAGGATTATTGAAGTCGGTGACCTCACTTGGGCTTTGGAGTTTGAATTGAATAAAATCACACTTTTCGTTTGGAGATTGTTATACAATTTCTAATTACGGGAGTATATGTGATTGATATACAAGTTAGTTTGAACATTTGGCCATGAAGCTTGGATTTGATTGACGGTCAGATGGGCTTCTCAATATGAGATCGGATGTATGTGATTTAATGATGAGATTAGCTGATGAGATTTATTGATATGGTTTGGAGTGATGATGAGATTTGATGTGCTATGAGACTTGATACTTTGGGGGATACATTTTCACGGAAAATATTATGTCATGGCTTGAACTTATGATTAATCAAAGTTGACTACGGGCTTGTTGTTCGGTATTTCTTATTTGGATTTGAAGTGAGACTTTCCAGGCGCGTCTACTTATTTCGTCTTCTTTCTTTCTACCCTTCCGCGAAGATCACTTGTTCGGGCGCTTATTGAGGGTGATAAAGACTTGGCTATTTATTTACGGTTGTGATTCTTTCTCGCTTAACCCACAACGTAAATATCACTTCGGTGTCTCACTCAGTTGAGAATGTCAAGAGGTCTTGTACATTGGGTACACCGTTTCTTTTTCATGAGAATTAGTACAAGTTTAAGTAACAAATCTGGGAAATTTTACTTCATTCTCAAGTTTGGCATATCGGGTCTACTTCTCCATGTTGTCAATTCTATAGCCAACAGATTGCGTGTATGATGTGTTTACCAAAGTGCTTATTGGATGGATGATGTTATTGGTGATGTCGGATAATGAACCGTTAATGAACCACTGCATGTTCCCCTAAAACAGATATTCACCGAAACCAAAGTTGTCATAACACATTCAAGCTGACATTGTTTACGGTTTTGTCTTGATTTTGTAAAATCCCGCGAAAGAACCTATTTCTCAGTTTAAATCATAGACTTGTAAAATCCCGTGACAGTGGAAACATCCTGGTAATTGTAAAGTGCATTTCCGGATCTATCTTACGGTTTATTCTTGGTTTTGTAAAATCCCGCGAAAAAAAAAAAACTATTTCTCGGTTTAAACTATAGAATTGTAAAATTCCGTGATGATGGAACCATCTTGGAGAAAGGAAAGCGTATTTCGGGGTCTTTTGATGTTGGTGCTTCGTTTTCTGTTTCGAAGAAGGGACAAAAGAGTGTACTTCATGAATTGGATGTGTGTTTGGATATTCTTCATGGCAGTCTGGTTATTACAAGGTTTTACGGGGTTATGTGCATTTAACCATGGTCGGGATGAAACCATTATCAGAGTTCACTTAAAACGTCAAAGGAGGCTAGAGTTGAGTTTTTAATTAGAAGATGTGACAACGGAGTGAATTCACTATTATTTATTTGAGGTTGAAGTGAAATATCACGGGCGAGTGTACTTAGTATCTGAAGGTATCGGGGATGGATGGATGAAGATTCTTCAAGATCCTTGTTCGAGCTTATTATCAAAAACGAAGACTTGGAAATCTAGTTATTGTTGGGTGACTTTTACCTTTTCTTTTTACCACTTGGGGGAATTGGGCTCTTATCATTTCAAAATAACTATCACTTTAAGGAGTTACGTTGTAGTGCTCAGTGTCACATTCAATTGTGGATTTTCAAGAGGTAATGTACGTCTTATACTTGATGGTTGGTTGGTTGAAGAGTATAGAGTACATAGAGAGTACTTAGAGATGCTAATGGAAATTGGCACCGCTCTTTGTTTCATATGTGCAAGTTTAAGTCACGAGTTCGGGTTAGTTTACTTCTGGGTAAAATTCATCATATTGGGTTATCTCCATCAGCTGTCAATACAAAGAGCCTACTGAATGATAATGGTTGATTACATGTTTTGCCAAAAGAGGTTGAAAAGAGAGAGATTATGACGTATGAACACAACAGTTCATGCCTCGTACTCTAAGGAAAAGAAAAGTGTACATTTCAGTGCGCTTTATCTTATAAAGAAGAGAAATCTTCTTATGACGTCTGTTCACATCAGTTCAGGCCTCGTACTCTAAAGAAAAGAAATGTGTACGTTTCAGTGCGCATTATCTTCGGAAGAAGAGAAATCTTCTTATGACGTTTGAACACTACAGTTCAAGCCTCGTTTCTCAAAGAAAAGAAAAGTGTACGTGTCAGTGTGCTTTATCTTCTGAAGAAGAGAAATCTTCTTATTATGACCATTCTCATCAACATGCTTCATGCTTTTTCCATGTGCTTTCGATTATCAAGTGAATCGGGCTGTTGTTGATTGTTTTCTTATTCCACTTGCTCAACTATAATGACGATGGCGACATCTTGTGCTAATTTTGCGGGGGAGAAGTGTGAATAGAATACATTTGGATGATTTCACTTATTTAGTCAAGAATGGCAACTTCGTCTGCAATTCTTGAGGGGGAGAAGAAGTGTGAATTTTTTGCATTGTTGATTTATATTTGAGAATATAAATGGTCATACGGCTCTAAACTCATGTAAGAACTGAGCTTCTTCTTATCGGGTCATCTTCACATGGAGTTTTTCTCTTCTAAGAGCCGTTGGTTGACATCTTCACTCGGATTAATGAGTTTATCGACAGAGTGCTTCCAGTTAATGCTTCACGTATACATCAACATGATGATTCCGAACAATCTCTCTGTTCTTGTTTGATGTGATTGGTAGTTTGGTGTTACCATCTTGTGTGTTCGTTGCGGCCTGATTGCTGATTTCCTTGATGAACATCTTTCTGTTCTTGTTTGATTGGGAGGGATTTTAGTTAAGGGTATTTGCAAGATGTAAGTTAATTGGGATGCTTTTTGGTGGGATGCTTTTTAGTGTGAGTTGAAGATGTTAATTATCTATTCCCCAACTGGACAATCTTGAAGAAGGTCGAGTCTACAGTTTGTTCTACATTTCTTGCTATATGTTAGAAGACCAAAGACGAGTTGCATTTAATGATCTAAAGACTTCTTCTTAATCTGGGCATTTATCAAAAAGATTGTCGGTCTAGGGGAGAGCACTAATTGGGGGAATGTGATATGTCAAATTTAATCCCCAATTAGACTTGCTCACATTATTCAGCATGTTGATTCTCACAAAGACTTCAAGCGATCTTCTCAACAAATTTCAAGTATTTGGGCATTCAAAGAGTTGTTGATTCTGAAGTATCAAAACCAGAAAGAGGGAAGGAGACAAGCATCTAAACGCGAGTAAACTTGATGTACTTAATACTTCTAAGAAATTGAAGATATCCCGGGAAGACAAATGTTATTACCGCAGAGAAACTCAAGGTTTGACTCATGGCGAGTAAACTTGATGAACTTAATTCTTCTAAGTGATTGAAGATATCCCGGGAAAACAAATGTCATGACCGCAGAGAAACTCAAGGTTTTACTCATCAAGGCGTTTAGTATTCTTATTCCAACTATGTGGGGGAAGCGATGGAAGAGTTAGTTTCTGAAGATAAAAGAGGTACACAAGTGCGTGATGATCTCGATGTTATCACAATCATCAGAGGAGATAGAATTGTGTACATTGGAGGCGCTCAGCTGTTTCACTTGAGGGCTTAATCAGTGATTCAGAGATATAATCACTTATTCCGGAGTTGACATCCGCAGAGATATAATCACCTTTTATAATCACATTTCTAAGACCGTAGATGTTATCGATACCAGAAGACATGTCTTGAGAAAACATATTTTTGGTCTTTTTCAAATTTTCTGATTTTTTATGGAGAATTTGTGATTTAATAATGAAATTTGATAAAAGGTGATCGTTTTGATTCAATTGTGCAGGCTGCTCTTTCATATGTGCTAAACGCTTTCGAATCTTGAAGCACATATTGAGGGGGAGCATTTTAAAGGAAAATAAACTATCGAGGTACAAATGCTTTTATGTTTTAACATAAAGTACCTTGATTGAGTTTTAAATGGTTTCTTAATGGCTTGTGTGATCGTAAATGTGCTTCAAAAGAACTCTTGCCTCTATGTGATAAAATGATTTCAAATATCCTACGCACATATTGAGGGGGAGAATTTACCAAGAAAATCAAATGGCTTTTTCTATGAAAATTGTGATCATGAAATTATTTCAAAGAACTCTTGCCTCCATGTGCTCAACAATTTCAAATCATATGCACATGTTGAGGGGGAGCTTTTCTAAATGATCAAAACTATTAAGGTACAAAATGCTTTGATCTCGTATCACAAGTACCTTGATTGTTTTTCCAAATGATTTTTCAATTGGTTTCAAGGAAGAATGAACTGTACCAAAAGACCGACCATTTTACTTTATGTACGGAGTTATAAGGATGGAGAGGTTAGGTATTAGTTCCCACGATCCACCAGAACCGGAGGGATCTACCCAGGGACAATCCACTAGATAGTGTAGAGTCCTTAGGTATGATAAAAAAAAAGGAGAAAAATGAGAAATGGGAAGAGTGCGGACTGAGACAGAGCTAGTACTCGAATAAACCCAACAAGGTTCTAGTTATGAAGTCTCGGTAAGCACTGAAGGGGTTGAAGAATGAAAAAGAAATGAATGTGAAAAAGGGTGAAAAGAAATAGCCCTCCAATAATTCAACCTTAGGGCAGTAACCGGGTTCAATACATATGCTACTGGTGGTTACTAAGGTAACACTGGTATTGAAGACAAGACGTCATGGACCTAGTGACGCACTGCACTACAACTTCCCAAACCACTCAAGTTCCTCTTAAAAGGGCTTGTTTCATTCTCACGGGGAACCGACATTATCTATCGACTTTCTCTTAGAGATTGTTGATATTGAAGAAGGAGACCCTCTCCCTAGTCTCCGGCACAGGAACCAAAAATGCACAATTGAGTCTAGAGCCAAGAGATCATCCACAATATCTCATTAGGACACTATTCTTGAAGACTTGCTGTTTCACACAATGTGGAAAGTAAGAATATATTTTAAGAGTCCTACGCATTATCCTTGTGGTATTTCCTGAACATCCGAGTGATATGAAAATATTCACGATGAAGATGGAAATCCTTCTAGAGCCAACATCAAACAAGCTCTTGGTGGGTGACATGTGAGATCTTCTCGTAAGATCAAGCTTGTGACAACTGGATAGAAACAATGGGGCGATTCAATCTTGAATCAACCTTGGTCCAGGAATGGAATTGACGAATGCTTTTGGAAAAACCATTCGATGTGCAAACCTTCTTTTCTCTAGCACGTCGAATGTGTACTTATGTTTTCAAATTCAAAGGGTATCTCTGATTGAAAAATACTTTTAGAAAAACCGTTCGATGTGCGAATCTCTTCTTTTCGCTAGCACGTCGAATGTGTACTCATTCTCTAATACAAAAAGTATTTTGATTGAAAATTGATCTTTCTCATAAAACCCTCGTCGTATTGCAAAACTCTTTCTTCAAGCAATACGCGATTGTTTTTCAAATCATTTTTCATCAATCAGTGAATCTCAATTTGCTGGTTCACTCACTCCATGTTGTCTTCTTTGAGACGTTCCGGTTTGAGAACAGCTAGAATAGCTGCGAAACCCTGTCAAGGAGATTCTTAGGAATCCTACCTGATCACAGGCAGTACTTGTACTGATCAACGGGGAACCGTGGGCCGTGTACCTCAATTCAACGAAAGTGATCAAAGACACTTTCGTGCGCTTTATTGCTAACTGTCGTATGCAGGTACACCCCGACGATTGCAGCTGATCAGAATTAAAGAGTCAATCCAAAGCCGCATGCTCACAGCATCCACACTTAATTTGAAGAAACCATGACTGGTGCATATCTACATAACCTGGCTCTGATATTTCATACTATGCTTCTGCTTCGCTGCTGCAAATATCATGAACCAGTAAGGCTTCCGCTACTCTGATGGAAAGATGTCATGATTCAAAAGTGTGAGCATGTCGGTCCAAAAGTCACAACATCACATGATGGCAACACAACTATGGATGATCCAGAGAGATTTACTGTGGCTGATGATCTCAAAGATAGCTCGAAGATCATCAAAGATGTGGATCAGTTAAAGGCCTCCACTAAAAGTACAAAATATGCGGACTATGAAGAGTCATTGCTAAAGCACAATGATTGCGGAATTGAAGAATTGAAGTCTACGAGCTCAAGAACAAAGTCAAGATTAGAATGCTAGGATTCGAAATGTAAAACATGGGGTGACCTCCCTTAGGGGGAGATTTTTAGGAATTAGAAAATTCCATAGTAAAGAGTCGGTCACCCCAAGTGTTATCTAGCATAAGTTAGCTCGTAGACAAATTGTTAGTTACATTATTTACTGTTTTATTAGTTAGTTATTAGTTTAGTTTAGCGTAGTGTAACACCGTGGAGGAAGGACGGGTCTTTACCCACTGTATGCCTGATCCACAGGCCGATAGGAGGTCGTGTAAGTTGTAACTATAAATACCCCTTCCATCCATGGAAGGGGTGGTGCTTTCAATCTAATATTCTACAATTTGTGAAGTAACTCTCTACCAAGAAAACACCCAACTCTCTAACTTTCTCTCTCTAATGGCTAACATGTATTTTGATCATCCAAGACCACCCGAATCATCAACACAATAATATAATGATCCTACAGGGTCTCCTTCTTCAATATCAACAATCTCTAAGAGAAAGTCGATAGATTATGTAGGTTCCCCGTGAGAATGAAACAAGCCCTTTTAAGAGGAACTTGAGTGGTTTGGGAAGTTGTAGTGCAGTGCGTCACTGGGTCCATGACGTCTTGTCTTCAATACCAATGTTACCATCAGTAGCATATGAATTGTACCCGGTTTCTGCCCTATGGTTGAATAAATGGAGGGCTATTTCTTTTCACCCTTTTCTCATTCAATTCTTTTTCATTCTTCAACCCCTTCAGTGCTTACCGAGACTTCATAGCAAGAACCTTGTTGGGTTTGTTCCAGTACTCGCTCTGTCTCAGTCCGCACTCTTCCCATATCTCATTTTTCTCCTTTTATCATCATACCTAAGGACTTCTACACTAACTAGTGGATTGTCCCTGGGTAGATCCCTCCGGTTCTGGCGGATCATGGGAACAAATACCTAACCTTATCATCCTTATATCACCGTACATAAAGTAAAGTTGGTCAGTCTAATTGGTATTGTTCTTCTTTTATCATCATACCTAAGGACTTCTACACTAACTAGTGGATTGTCCCTGGGTAGATCCCTCCGGTTCTGGCGGATCATGGCAACAAATACCTAACCTTATCATCCTTATATCACCGTACATAAAGTAAAGTTGGTCGGTCTAATTGGTATTGTTCTTCTGCCATTTGGAACCAATTGAAAACCATTTGAAAATCAATCCAGGTGCTTGTGATATATTATCAAAGCATTTTGCATCTGAATTGTTTTTGATATTTTTAGAAGAAGAACTCCCCCTCAACATGTGCATCAAGTATTTGAAATAGTTTTGCACACGGAGGCAAGAGAAAGAATTAACTTCTTTGATTACTAATTTCTAAAAGATATCAACATCACTTCCCTAATCGAATCAAGTAGATAAACCATTTTGGGGAAGGATGAGGTTTTCATGATTTTGCTCCCCCTCAATATGTGCTTCTAGGTTTGAAAAGGGTTTTGCACATACTAGAGGGAACCCTTTTTGAAGTGCAGACATGATCACCAAATGATTAGAATCCATTTAACATACAATCAAGGTACCTTAGAAAAATGGAAAATTGTGTACCCTGAAGTCTTGAATTTGCTCAAAAAAATGCTCCCCTTAATATATGCTTCGAGATTCGAAAATTGTTTAGCACATATTAGAGAGCAGTATGCACAAAAAATGGTCATCTTTTAACATCTTTCATATTTATATCATATTTTCTCCCCCGATCAAAAATTTCAAATCCTTTGAGATTTTGGATCTCAAGTGATTTAAATATGTATGAGACAAAATATTTGCTGGAGAAAAATGTGTTCGGTTTTATATGATCAGAAGTGGACAACACTGATGTTCCCCTTTTTTATACAAGGGGAAACCACAGTACATAACCTAGCACTATTACATGCATTACAGTTGTTCAAAGTTTGTACACCACATATTACACAAATTTAATACATAACAGAAGCTGCTTCCCGAAGATGTCTTCATTCAGTTCTTTGAAGAAGTTTGTAATGACCATCCCGAAGCCTACCACCAACAAAACTTTCAAGGCTGCGGAAGATCCTTCGAGTCTTGAGTCTTCGCCTGATTTCAGCAATGAAATCTTTACACCGCTTTAAGTCATCATCAGTCCAAAAAGTAGTCTTTACCCAAGATTTCATATCAATTTTGATTTCTTTCATTCTGGTGTCAAGTTCTTCTTCAACCAATTTGAGAGTACCGACACTAAACTTGTAGAGCTCACATAGTCGCATAAGCATGCGTGTCCCATATCTGTCGGTGAAGATGACGGCTCTAGGGGTGTCAAGGACTTTGTATTCGCGATGAAATTCATGCCCTGTACCATTCCATTGTGGACTTGTAAGGTTGATCCTGGTTTGGTAGCTTTCCATGTCGAGCTGAAAGTCCTCAACTCGTTTTTGAATGACTAAGCCCCTGATCCAAAGAGTGACAGCAGCAGAGAGGGCCTTTTTCTCACGGACAGGCAAATGCTCAAGGTGTCCTTGGAGATTCAAGAGATAGAGATCTTCGAAATCATTCGGCAGAAGATGTTTGAAGTCGTTTTCTTCAATAGTATACTCTTTCAAGTCTGCTCTTTTAAGGACTATCTTCTTCAAATACTCATATCCATAGATTGGGAAGATCTCTACACGAACCACACTTAAGATTTGCAGCTTGGATTGAACATTATTGCGTCTTTTATCAGCACCATGTCTTTCGATGTAGAAGTTCTTCTTTTTGTACCACCAGTGAGAAATACCATATGATGCGGCAATGTCATACTTTCGTTCTTCATCGGCCCAGAATTGATCAGGAACCATCTGTTCAAGCCCCTGATCAGAGTAGGTTGCAACTTTCATCTTTGATATTGATAGAGCAGGTCTTCTTTCAGCAGAGCGAGCACAAAGATAGTCCAAGTCATGATTGAAGAAGAATTCAGCCTGAATGGTCATCTGACCAGGTTCACCACCAAGAGGAAGAGATTTGTTAACATTGAAGCGACTAATTTGCTCACTGACTTGGTCATTAAGCATCTTATGGCATTCTTCCATCTGGTATTGAAGTTGATTGGAATCTGAGTGAAAGACCTTGACAATTTCATAAGCTTGTCCTTCAAGATCTCTTGGAGTTATGGATGAGATACTCTTCCGTTCACAAAACCATCTAATGAAGCTTCCCATATCACCAGTGAAGTGCAGAAGAGAGTCTTCAGCTGGAACTTCATAATTATTGGTGATAGTTGATACCGAATTGTTGTAAGGAATAATCGAGTCAGACTCTGGGATGGACCATATAGGTTCTGGAGTAGGAGGTCTATCTTCAACAATGCAACTTTGAATTGTGTCCCTTGAAAGTGCTACTCTGGATGTGCTAGTGCGATTACCTGCCATGTAAGCATCAAACCAATCTTCTTCTGATGGCTTAGGAATATGCTTGGTTGATGCATCATCTTCATCAGATTCCGAATCTGCCATGACATGCGACTCTTCGTGAACCATTTGATCATCAGGAATAGAGGTGGATGTGGATGTGAACCTTGAATCAACCGTCGTCCAAGCAGCAGATTTCTTCTGAGTACCCTGTTCACTTGTAGGACTTGATTGATTGGAAGGTTTTGGCGGTGATGATGGTGGTGGTGGTGGAGGTGTGTTGGTTGTCTTAGAAGATTCACCAGCTCCAGAAGTTCCAGCACCCCCCGTTGGAGGTGGAGGTGGAGGAGGATCTTTATGGTCTTTCCGCAATGTTTCCAACACAATGGCCCTCCTTTTCTTCTTAGCTTCCTTTTCCCTGATGTCAATCAAGTACTGTTCATAATTGTCGTACTTAATTGATTCTTCAAGTGCCTCATATAGCTTCTTGTGGACCTCATGCTTGTCCTCTTCAGCATCATACATCTTTTCTAAAAGAGCAGCTCTCATATCGACAATAGGTAGGTCCTTGAATCGTCTAAGAAGTGGAGCTTCCATTGCCCATTCCACAACATCCTTAACTTCCCCTTCAATGGCGGCTGCAACCCCTTCATCGAAGTTGGGGTGCTCCAATCTATAGACACGATCCTCAAGTGAATCAACAGATTTCGGAAGTTGCCTTTCAAGAGCTTCTATCCTTTTTACTGCTCTGTCAAGCAGTTGATCTGAAGTAAGGATTTGAGGTGGTGACGCAGGTGGAGCAACCATATCAGCAACTGTAATGACCGGTTCAGGGGAATGTGAAGATGTAGGTGGTGTTAGTACAGTTGATTGAGCAGGTTTGGGAGGTGGAAGTGCAGTTGTGAGAGAAGGTGCTGACATGGGAGGAATAGATGATGTGTCTTGCTGAATGCTGACATTAAACATGGATTGTGCATCCTCCTTGTCATTATCTTGCTTGGAAGACTCAGGATCAATGGGTTTGTCATTTAAGAATTGATCACCGAAGGTGAAGTCTCTATCTAGGTTCTTTAGTGAAGATAGATACCCGGTAGATAGATTTGGTTCTTCCATGTGCATGGTCTCATCAGATCTTGACTCAAGATTCTCCTGTGAGTCTTTATGCACCAAGTTATCAACATTCTGATCAGACTGAGAAACACTTGATGCAGGAGGTTCTTTTAATGTTTCAGACACTTTTTCCAACCCAGATTGTTCCTTAGTTGAAAAGGATTCAGTTCTTCTCTTCAGTTCATATTGATTTGAGGTTCTTAAGGGGGAAGAAGAGATTGTTAGAAGCATTTGAGTGGCTTGTTCAGTATCAGCACTAACAATCCCTTTTCCTTTGTCTTGTGTTATTGGGGTTGTTTGTCGTGGCAATTGATCAGGTTCTCTTAACACTACTCCTCCAACTGGCGTTCTCACATTATGACTTTCTAGGTTTTGCAGGATTCCAAGTTGCAGAGCAGCATCATCTTCATCAATCAACCTCATATTACCCCTGGAAACCTCGTTTTCCTCAACATTATCCTTTTCCACTTTCTTCTTCTTTCCTTTCTGCTTCTTGGATGTGGAGTCTGAATGTTGTGACCTTTCACGTCTCTTTTTAGGAAGAGAGGCATAAGACGCTTGTGATCCTGAGGTGGACTTGGGAGCATTGGGTTGTGGAGGAATGGGTGTGACATTATCAGAGGATCTGGCAACACTTTTCTTGTATTGTTTGAAGTAGTCCTTTTTCTTGATATCGTCCGTGAGTAGGATATCAGGAATTGGCAATCCAAAGATTTCTTTATCCATACCTCTAGGAACATATTTAAGGTTACCTAAAACAAATTCATTTTCTGCATTGTGAAGATTTGATCCAATCCTGGGGTTGAAGTTGTGAGTTTGCTGCAAGTACTGGATAACAAGCTTGGAAAATCTGATGCTGGGAATCATAAGCTTGTTCAGTTTCTTTCGACCCTGAGCTTTATTCTAAAAATTTGTTCTATCAGATATGAATGTGTGCATTGATAATGAAAATTCTTCTCATATACGATCTGTGACATTCACATTCACCCTATTAACGATACCCCATAGGATTTGCAAGATGGGAATTCTCACTTTATCGAACCCTGATGTTTTGCTAGATAAGCACAAGTTGAGAACTGTTGTCATTGCTCTCCAGGGTTGATACATGTGTCCAGTGATGATGTCGGAAGCCCTTGATATGCTAGTCTGATATCCCAAACCAATTAGAAAGACAATTAGATCGTCAGCACCAGGTGGAGGTTCAGAACGTATATTGGGGTTACAGGGAGTGATTTCTAGAGCCTTGCTAAGAATATCCGAATCAATCACAAATTCCCTATCATCCAGAATTGTTGTATGTAAATGGTAGGAATTGTGCATTGCTTGGTAATGGCACCGAAGAAGTTTGTGTTCTTGAGGATATCAATAGACACTTTGAGGATAGGATTTTGTTGCAACTTTTGTAGGTCTAAATAACAGTTACTTTTTCCAATTTCTGCCCATTGACTTTTTGGAAGGATTTCATCATCTGAAAGGACTATGGATGGAGCAGAAGATGCAATGTTCTCAGCAGAGGTTGTGTTTGCCATTAAAGATCTAAATGAGAAATACAACCAACAACAATGATTGGGAACATGTTAGATTGTAAATGTATAGTTAGACATCATTGAATACACCCTTATGTTATAAACACACAAGACTTAGAAGCTCAGACAGGGTTCCCATAGGCATATAGAGATAGAATGAGTGACATTAGCGAGACATAAAGGATAAAGACTCCATTTGATACAGTTTTCACGAGACGAGTTGTTTTTGAATTAAAAGGTTAAAACGCACATTTGCAAAGAAATAATGTCATGAAACAAGATACAAATGTAGAAGTGATATAGCAGATTGTATGAAACAAGTTGTAACATTAAGTTGCCACAAGGGAGTCCAAGTACAACTTGCTTAAACAAAATGTTATAGCAGGTTACAAAGAGTAAGTTGTCAATACAAGTTGCTACAGGAAATCCTGAATCAAGATTGTAAGCATGAGATTATCCTAGCAAGTTGCCTTAAAACATTTTAATAACCCTAGTCGCCGTATGAAAGATAAACCAAATAAGTCGCTAGTCATAGATGCACAAGTCGCTAACTAAGGCTAAGTCGTTGCATGAAAACTTACTAATACGCTAACTTGTAAAATACAAGTCGCCATCAACAGTAATTTTGCTAAGTCGCTACAAAACAGTTTTACTAAGTCGCTGACTTTACTAACTCGCTAACTTGTAAAGAAAAGTCGCAACCAACAGCAATACTGCTAATTCGCTACAAATCAGTTTTACTAAGTCGCTAACTTTACTAACTCGCTAACTTGTAAAGACAAGTCGCCACCAATCAACAATACTACTAAGTCGCTACAAAAGTCGCTAATAATCAGTTCATTAAGTCGCCACCGTAACTTAGTCGCTAACTTGTGCAGACTTAAAAGTAATAACTCGCCACGATGAACAAGTCAACTAACTCGCTACCAAGAACAATACTAAGTCGCCATCAAGAACACTTTTTACGCAACAGATAATCATCCCAAACCAACACTTATACAACACCATTACATGGACACACTTAAACAAACAATCAAGAACGGTTACAGTAAAGCCTTTAACACACTTGCAAAACATCATTACAACAAAACATGATTCCATTGGAATTCGAACCTATGTGGGAATCAAATGTCACGGATCAAAAGAAAACTCGATGAGATCTGGGTAAAAAGGATATGTTAGACAATCATCAAAGACATGTATTGGAAAACAAGTAGAGAAAGATTCAAGTCATACCACTTCTAAGTCGCTAGATCGAAAGCTTAACGAGGAAGAAAGAGAGAAGAAAAAACGTTTAAGAGTTTTGAAAAGAAAAGAAAAACTAAGTCGCTAGGGGGTAAGTAGAGGAGGATTTTCAAGAAAGCCTAATTGTCACTTTCGGTCCCTGTGGTTTAGTGGCTAGTGAGGCAACTCGCTATCAAAGATTTTTAACTAGTGTTTTACACAGCAAGTTGTCAACATGGTCATGAAAAGTTGCAATCTAATCAAATTATGCATATTAGACATTTATAATACATGGCCATAACAGAATTAACAAATAGCATATTAACCCAGATAAGCACACAATCACAATGATAACCATGAATCAAATAAACATTCAATGCAAAACACTCAATACATGGGCACACAAAGATAGTCTCAAAAGCAAGACACGACAACAGCTTACAACTGAGCAAGCACCATAACCAGCACTGAAGCAAATATAACCAAGAGAACTTCAAAAAAAATCTCCCCCTCAATCAATGTCAACAAAGACCATTGATTGACTTAAACCAACCCGTTTTAAAATAAGAGTATATCAGTTGTTCGAACTTCATCTATGATCCTGTATCATTATTGAATGATATTTCTAGGATCGTAGATGTTATCGATAACAACAAGTAAATCTTTTATTAGATGGATGAAAGTGACAAAAATTATGAATTTAAAAAAAAATGAAGTTATAGAATGTAATGAATATTAGATAAAACATTATATATATATATATATATATATATATATATATATATATATATATATATATATATATATATATATATATATATATATATATTTTAAACTAATTTGTACTCAGATATAAAAGAGCGAGTCCTGATTCAAGGTGAATAGGAGTCAAAGTAATGGGTGCATTAATTCTGGCATGCTATAGCTCCTGAATGAGCCATATTCATTTCTGATGGAAACCAAGTCATGAGGTTCCTGATTGAGTTGAGCATTGTACCTGAAAAAGACTGAGAGCACATTGTACTTGAAGCACATGTAGAATTGCAAATGGGTGGGTTAGTGACATGATTAATCTCACACTTGGATGCATCACAGTATAATACAAACGTATCATTATTAGGGATCTCATTAGATTCAATATTCTTGAAGAGTTTTCCTGTGGGGATCCACTTGAGGCAAGATCTGGATATGTAAGTCCGTTTGACTCCTGTAAACTTAAATAATCTGCCAGTGGGAATCCATTTGAAACAGCTGCTAGCGGATTTGTATGTGTGCACAGCCTTGTTTTGACTATTGGTCCTTGTGTGATTAGAATATTTCTTAGGGGATTGATCAGTCAAATGATGTTTTGTATGAGAGTTAGTTGTACTTCTAGTATTTCTGATCTTGGAGCATTGAACATTATCCTGAAGTTTGAGGTTCATCATATCGGAACTAGGCGATGAAGTGACTGGTTTTGTCAAAATAGCATTATTATCAACTTGGGAGGCAAGCCTAGATTTCGATGGTTTAACTCTTTCTGTTCTAAAGGCATTAGGCTGCTTAACTACTGTACGTTTAGAGTGGTTCTGAACAGTTGACTTTCCCAAAGTTGACGGTTTTGCAAACTTAGTGTTCTTCCTAATTCCAATAGATTTCCTAAGCTCATTTTTTAGGGCAACAATATTGAAGCTCTTATCCTGAATTTGGGCTTTGAGGTCATCAATGTCTTTCAGCAAGAGGTTAGATTGATTGACCAACTTGGAATTGGTCTCCTCAAGGTTCTTCCTTAATGACTCATTTTCTCTTAATAGGTTGGACATACATACAGCTAGTTCAGCATTTCTAGATTCAAGTGTATCACTCATCTCATGACAATCATATTTCTGCACATCTGAAAGTAGTAATTTCAGATCGCCTATGATCGAATCTTTGTCCTGAATCTGGGTTATTAATTGATTAATTTCAAAAAATTCTCGAAATTCTGGAAGTTCCTGATTAATACAAGTTTTTTTTTGCATAAAAGATTTCATCCTTTTGTTGTATTTCAATTTGCAAAGAAATACAATGTTTTTCAAGAATTGAGTATTTGTTTGAAAGTTCATCATATACCCTTTTTTCAATCATGTTATTAGCTTTAATAGCTTTCGATTCAGGCTCAACCAAGATCGATTTCATGGTGTTATGTTTAGAGTAAGAGTCAGGTACCTTTACATAAGAATTTATGTGATCAGTTAAGTGTACCTTATCACTTGAAACCTTTTCTGACTCTGAGTCTTTGAGATCAGTGCTGTTGTCTTCATCTTCTTTCATTAAGACTGAATTTCTGCATTCGGTATCATTCACTGGTTCTACTGGTCTATTGAATGACCTGTCACAATCGTTCCATAGTGTCTCTTGACACTCATTCATTTCATTCAGCTTATCATTCTCTTTTGCAGCTTCCTTGATGTATATTTCCATATTACTCATAAGTTGAATAAATGAGTTTCTGAACTCATGAATTTCCATTCCAGTGTGTTTCTTGAATGAGATTCCAGTCATGTCATCATCAAAATCTGAGGAATATTCCCCCCGGACAAGTGGCTGAAATTGATTGAAGATAGTTTGAAGAGCTGCATTAGAATCTTCAGTTGAGAACTTTTCTTTGGTAATTTGAACCCTCATTTGTTCTAAGTTAAGTAACACAGTTCTTGTCAAAGTGGGAAAATCCTGACGAAGGATAGCACTGCTTGTTCGATCCATAGTTGTAGATAACAGTAGTTTGAGAAGCTGATGGAGATGTTGAAAGGGCTCACTGGTGCATTCCATTTTCTTTGCATCATTTGTCAACAATAAGAGTGACTCATCTGAGTTGTTTTGATTAAACGTTGCTGAATCATTAAATGTAGAGCATTCAGGGAAGCATCCTGTTTCAATATTCTGTGTGGTATCATAGAGAGCAAGTACTTTGGTGATTAAAGGATCAGTGATGTAAGACATTGTGTTTAAGTATCTTGCTTCACTACATCAATATATTAACAATCCAAGTCGCTAAATACCAAGTATCTAAGATTTTAGTAGCAAGTCGCTAACACCCAAGTCGCTAGGAATTTAGAACCAACTCGCTAACTACTAAGTCGCTATACTCCCAAGTCGCTAAACCAACAGCTAAGTCGCTAAATAGCAACTCGCTAAGCTTCTAGTCGCTAGCAAAATTTTGACAGCAATTTGCTAAGATCCAAGTCGCTAATGAGTCAAGTCGCTAAATAGCAACTCGCTATGTACCAAGTCGCTAACACCAAGTCGCTAACGAACACAAGTACAAGTCGCTAACTTCCACCAAGTCGCTACCCGTAGTGGAGAATCCACTAGTTGTACTGTTTGTCGGCTTGTCTCACTAGACAAGTCGCTAAGACTAAATCGCTACCAACATAAACTGCAACTCGCTACCAAATTGTAAAGCAAGTCGCTAGCAAGAAAAGCTATCCGTAGGTCAAGTCGCTAGCTAGAAAACATCACAAACATCACTTTTCAATCCAAAAACAATCCAACCAAGATGATTCAAACCTTCTAAATCAAACCCTAAACACTTGAGATGATTCTAAATACAAAAGTACAACCAAAATCCAAACTTTAACACTAGAAATCAACCAAATGATGCAAAAACCACTAAACTTTTTCAAACTCAAAAACCACCTAAAAACCACTAGAAATCCAAAGATATGTGAGATATGATCTAACCATGGCTCTTGATACCAATTGTAGGATATTGGATTTCACTTACATATCATAACAATAACACTTTAAGCATATAGATGATTTTAGAGAGAGAGAAAGTGGGATATTATAGAAAGAGAAACTTGTGGAATATTAGATTACCAAAGAACATCCAACCCTCTACCTTGCAAGGTAGAGGGTATTTATAGGTTACAAACTAAACGACCTCCTGACGGCATGTGGATCAGGTATACAATGGGTAAAGACCCGTCCTTCCTCCACGGTGATGCACTAAACTATTCTATGCTACTAATTAACTACTAAATAACGTAAATAATGACAAGTCTACGAGCTAACATAGGCTAGATATCACTTGGGGTGACCGACTCTTTAACTTATGGAATTTCCAATTCCTAACATTGAGAGTACAAACGGGATGAAACTATGGAATCTTGCAAGTCTTAGGAATTTGAAGAAGTTACATTTGTCATTCGGTATTTCGAATGCTGTCACGAGAATCATAGCATCCAATATCTTTCACCTGACAAGACTTCCATCTCTTGAGACCCTTACATTGGATTTTGACTATTGCACGGTAAGACCGTTTTGAGTTTTACACTTCTAATTTTACAATGTTAAAGATATGTGTAACTCTAATGACATTTAATCTTTAAAACTAACCCAAAAGTCGACCTGTTGTAGTTGATGCGTAATGGTAATTCCAGGATGAATGTCCCTTTGCCTTTTGTATCGCTCGTTAATCTGAATTTAAAAGGAGTTGATTTTGGCGATACTGTTATCGTGTCACTCATCGTCTAAATGATTCGCGGATCTCCAAACTTGAAAATGCTGGAAACCAGAGTAAGTGTAATACTTTATTTCACACGTATCAAATAAACATCCGTAAATTGGCATGTTTTTGTATCTCAATACTATTTGATTTTCCAGGCTGCATACACGCTTAGTGTTTTACCTTTGGAACAAGTTTCATTAGATTTAGACACAACCACATTCAGCCATGGGCGGATTCAGACTGTGATTGTTCAATCCTTTCCAAGATCAGAGAATGAATTACACATAATAAATTTTATACTTGCTTGTTCCACGTCGCTAAAGAAAATGTATATCAGGGCCAGCGATTTGATGGACGATGGTTATGATAATATCAAGAAGAATTGGGAGTTCGCTAGGAAGCTGTTGAATCTCCCCCGATCTTCCGTCATAGCCATTGTAAAATTGTTTTAGTGGTTGTAGTTTTATGTATGGGTTGAATACCCTGTGTCAATTACATTTTTGTACAGAAAGTTTGGTGTGTCTGTATATCAAATGGTTATATAATATGTAACCATTAAATTTATAATTATGTAGTAATCGTAATATATAGTAGGTTGTCGTCTGTTTGAAACGTTGTATGTCAACGTATTTAGTATTTCCTCTGTTGTGTAATCCCATTATCCATTTTTATTTCATCTGGGCAACTAGCAGTTGTTTCCAAAAATAAATTTGGTAACTAATTGTTGTACGTAGGGCAACTTCTTTTCCTTATGGACTACTTTTATAAACCAAGGAGTCCTTCTAGTCATACAAGTCGTATTCTACAATATACTAATAACTACCAACAAATGACTATTCACACTTACAAAAAACAGCTTTATCATTCAACACTAGTACAATTTAACTAGGAGTTGTAAGTTAACTACCAGTAACAGTAAACGACTATGTGCCTATTCAGGCCCAGAATAGTAATAGCAGCACCTACCCAAGGGCACCAGAAACACGGCCATACACAACAACACTAACAACTGTTTCATCATTTCGTTGAGGTATCCTGTCACTGGCAGTAGTAAAATTAAGTAGTAGTTGTGAGTATACTACTAGCAGCTGTAAACCAGCATGGGCCTATTCGGGCCGATAATGGTAACAACACCACCTACACACGGTCAGCAGAAAAATGGCCATACACAACAGCATCAACGACTGGCATAATTTCGTTGATGTCTTCTATCACTAGCAGTTGTTAGAATAACTAGCAGTTGTGCGTATAATACTAGCAGTTGTAAGTATACAACCTATTCAGTTTACTAGCAACAGTCAAAATAACTAGCAGTAGTAAAAAATCAATAGCAGTTGTAAGTATACAACCAATTCATTTTATAATTCAAGATATTTAATTTAAGTAATCAAGCATAAAAGCATTGTAGCATTTTTTACGTTTAGAAATGTCGCATAAAGCTCAAAATAATCAACTCAAATGAATGTAACTCTACACATCTAATAACCTGAAGCGTTATGTGCTTACGTCAAAGTGAAGATGTTGATGTTTTTAGAATAAGTTATGGTCTATAAAATAGTTTCCTACATTGAGTCTGACGAAACGGTTTAGTATAGAAGCTGACTAAACGAACACAAGCTATTAAACACTATGCGGAATCTAGTGCTTAACCTTAAGAAGAATAATAATTCATGAACAGTTATTCTGACTAAACACTTGGATATATTATTGATACACGAATACTCTGAATAGTATTAGCGATTACAACCTTGAAGTGTATTGAATCTAAATATAACCAAAAGTTATATCTAACTCTAACCTAGGACCTCCTTTTATAGGCTAAGGAGTCCTTTACAATATACAGTATGTACTCTACAGGATAAATATACTTACCATACTTATCTAATACAAAACATCCTACCAAAGAAATTCTAGAATATTCCATATTAAACTGACATAATCATACTAGCAGTGATAAACTACATTAGCAGTGGTATGCGACTTCTACTACCACTGGTTTGTCTTTTGCTGACATTGTCATTTTCCGCTGGCTTTCACGGCGCGGGTATTTTGCCTTTCTCTTCTGAGGGTGGAAACCTTCTTCTTGTTTGCTATCATTTTCTTGAAGGATTTCACGTGGCTTGCTTCCTCGTAGGGCGGTATTTTTTCATGGGATTTCATGAGAAGTTCGATAGTCCTTTCAAGGGGTTTCCCGTGTAAATCCGCCCCTCTGCGCGGTACTGGAAAGGCTTTTAGTGAGGTAGCTTTTCCACCCGCGCAACTTTTATTTTAGAGCAATGCTAGAACCACATAAAGAATTCACAAAAAATAAATCCACACGCTAGATTGGTTGAATTAGAGAGAGGAGAGAGAACTGTCACAAAATACACCAATCATCCACTGACACGTCAGCATGTGATTTTTTTGTGAATTCATTATGTGGTTTGCTCTTTATTTTATCCCGGCGCCCGCGAGCTGGTCATTTTACCTTTAACCCAGTCTGTCCAACCCGATCTGCTAGGATTGGTAGACGTACACTTGCTTAGGGGTCGGGCTGCAATCAACAGAGGACTGATGCCATAATTTTCAGCCGTGTTGTTTGCCTTTCTTAGGGAAGCTTCTTGTTTATTAGGGGTTGCTTTACGTATTGCGCTGCCTAGGGGTGTTCACGGGGCGGTTCGGTTAAAGATTTTAACTATCCATCGCGGGGCGGGTAGTTCATTTTACTATCCGAAACCGAACCGTACTAGGCGGGTAACCGGACATTCGGTACCCGAAATGAGCGGTTACCCGCGGTTCGGGTCACGGTTAACCATTTAAAAAAATTAATCGAATTGAATCGGACAAATAATAACATAAATTAGAACGTAATATGCCATTTTAAAATTAAATAACATCAAAAAGATTTAAATCATAATAATGTTGTTCTATCGCAATAAAAACATTCAAATTATCATATGTAACAAAACAACTAATACGTACTATTATTTGACGTTTATAGGTACGATCACTTTAATCATATGTAATCCATGGACGTTAGTAAATGATCACATTAGGTAAGTAAAAATGCGTTATACGATAAAAGTAATGCAATAAGATAGTTAATACTTGTAGATTTATAAGAATGGTTTGTAGAAACCTACATGTATATTATAGGCTGTTCGGTTCGGGTAACCGCGGATAACTAAAATAAAAAACCGAAACCGAACCATGATAAGCGGGTTTTTCCGGTTTCGGTTTTTCTCGGTTTCGGTTTCTTCGATTATCGGTTTTTTGGGTTTCAGATTGAATGGATCGGCTCGGTTCATCGGTTTCTTGGATTTTTTGAACAACCCTAGGCCGCTTCCCCTAACTTCCTTTGTCGCCCTTCCCCAGGGACCCAACTCTTTGCACATTCTATCACTCCCGTCGACCCAATACCCATGATATACTTCCTTTTTCCGCTCGGGAACGGCGAGGTTAAGAAGGAACTGCCTGAACTTTGAAGATCCCAAATGGCTAATGAGAGTCTAATCGGTTTAAACTCCCACCTTTTGTACGCCATATGTTCTTGGCAGGCTTCCACAAACTTCAAAGGACACGGGTTTTGGGTGAAGGAATGTTGTGAATGGTCGCGGAGATGGGTTATTAGTCGTCATTTTAGAACGACTAATTGTTATTAGTAGTCATTTAAGAACATGTTTAAGTTGTCGCAGCATCTGCTTTGCGCTTATGTTTTTATTTTGGGGGGTAAAGGTTTAGGCTATGTATGGGCTTTTTTGGAAACGACCGTGCGTGGGCAACGCGTTGTTGTTGATGAACGGATGTATTCTTTTTGTACTGTGTACCATCGTGTTCTTTTTCTGAATAACATCTTCAACTTCTCTTTGGTGTTTCTAAAATTTGCTGTTGTCTGATGTACAGGTCGAACTATTTTTGTTGGTGGAGGAATGGTTGTTTTTTTGTTTTTTATGTACTTTCCCCTTTATTTACCTCGCGTATTTATAGCGAGGATTTTACTGTTCTTGCACGCGTTATCATTAATTTTCATTTACCGTTTTGTGGGTAGGCACGTGCCTAGGCTCCTACCCTGGGCATCTATTTTTCCTGCTAGATTTGTCAAAAAATTTCTAGGGAAGGAACGTCAATATTTACTTGCAGATTTTCTCTCCTTTTTTGGTATTTGGATAAGCCTTATCTGTAATTATAAACAGTTTGAGTTTATCGGTTTATTAACATAGTGGTTGTCATTTTATGTATGGGTTGAATGCCTTATGTCAATTAAGTTTTTGTACAGAAAGTTTGCTATGTCTGTATATACTTTTTTTTGGTAAAATGTAGCTTCCACATCTGTTGTTGCTTTTGGAAATGTTGCTTATGCACGTTTGGCAAACTGAAGTAAAACATTCATATCGGCGCTTTAAATTTCACTTTTAAAATTTAAACTGCAACTAGTCAACCTTTTAATTCGTAAAAACCATTTTGTACTTTAGGGACTTTTTGAATATAAATGATTTGGAAAACACAAACAAAGTTGATATTTGCGTCTACACTAGCGGTGGTTTCAGCGAAACTAGTAGTGGTTGTGTATACTATAGCAGTGGTTGCGTATTTACATATGCACATACTTGAGAATTTGTTCAAAGCCTGTAGCCTCCTTTGGTTTTTCCAAAAACGTAACTGATGAGTGTGTAAATACTCATCATTTTTGGTTAATTCTGAACTGCAAAACGGTTAAAAATGCTCAGAAATGCATCAAAACACTGAAAATATCACAAAAATGCATTTTATATGTTTTAGATGCAAAATGTTCAAAATCAGATGAAAAACGAGCAAAGTTTGCATAATTGGCAGTTTCAGTCCCCTGACTTTCAGAAAATGGCAAAATCAGTCCCTAGGCATTTATTTTAAAAGAAAAGTCACCAGAGGTCCCTTTGAAATCATAAATTATCATATTTAGTCCTTTGGTGCAAAATCTAAAAATATTTGAGAAATTACAGTTTTGGTCCCTGGGTTTCTAAAATGGTCATATTTAATCCTTGGAATTTTCAAAAGTGTCAAAATTAACCCTTGGATTATTAGAGGTTGGCAAAACTAGTCCTTGGTTTACTTTTCAGAATCTACATGATTGGTCCTTGGATTTTCAGAAATACACAAATGGTCCCTAGTGTTTAACATGGATTTATTATTAATCCTAAATCCAACCGGACCCTTATATTATCCCAACCCAATCCCTTGGCCCAATCTACCAACCCGGTCCAAATCCATAACCCGACCAACCCAATTACCCATGTTTTAAATAATATACCCGCCCCCCTAAACCCTGTCTTCCCCGACATGTTTGTCTGCAATCCCACCTCTAGCCACCAACATACACCCAACATCCACCCTTTGTCTCCCCCCTCCTCACCTACCTACCCAAGGCATTAAATGCGCCCCTTCCCTGTCTTTAATATCAAAACCAAGTTTTGGCGCCAAAATCCACTCAACGGCCAAGATTGATTTTAAAGCATCCAATGGCTAAGATTAGTGCTGGGAAATCTTCAGAGATGAGAGAGAAACTGATTGGTGCATAAAAGAGGCCAAGAGGAAGCAAGAGAGAGAGTAGTTAGTTAGTTTTAAAAATATGTATGTCGAATTTCAGCTTCTTAGTCTAAATTAGCTTTGTACTTGTATTTTCAAGTTCCATTGTATTCAAGTTAACCATTTCAGTGTATCTCAACTTTACTTAAGCATCAATTTTAGTTCATGTTCAATTTCCATATTATATATCCACTGTTGAAATTTCCATTCCCAAAATCCTATGTCAACACTCTTATTCACTTGTGTTTAAGCTCATACATGCTCAATCAAGTTTGATAAAGCTTTCTCTAAGCTTACATTGCAGTTTTAAACAACTTTGGAGTTTGGTCAATAAAAGTAAAAAATGGGTGAAAATGAAGCAGAAGTGGCAATGGGTGATGCAGACATGAATTTGGGTTGAATAATAGTTAGTTGGGCTGGATTTGATAGGTTAGGGGCCCTGGTTTAACTGTTGGCAGGCCATTGTGGCTTTGGATTTTTGTAAGTAATTTTCACAAGTTCTTGCACTTAATGTATTTGTAGTCATTATCTGTCAAGACCTGTTCTAATAGTAGTAATTAGGTTAAGTTAAGTTAGTTTAGTCATAATCTATGTTTATCCAGTGTTAGTTTAGTTTCAACTTGCAAAACAGTTGAGATTAGGGGTGTTTGGATTTACTGCACTTTCTATCTTAGGAGGTTAGTCAATGGTTGGTTGTTGTTGGTTTATGCTTATTTGACTATAATATACTCATCTCTGTCTCATTTTGTGCCTGCTACACCCTTAAAGTCAAAATTACACTAAATCTATCTTACTGCTTACTGTTGTGAATTTTAGAATAGCAAATCCTTGTTTTGTGTTTAAAAGTCTTAAACATTGATTGCATTGTGTTCTTTACATCATATAACATCAACATCAGTAAATCATTTGATCTCAAAATCCACAAAAGTCAAAGTTCATATCTGTTTCAAAAAGTCAAAATGGTGTAAAAACTGGTTTTATGCAGATTTTGAAGCAAGTGCACAGTGCTCATTTTGCATAGTTAGGGTTTGATTCTTGGTCTAGTTGTAGCCTTCTTGGTGGTCTTGAGAACCACTTATCTGGTTTTAGCTTTTGCTTGCTAAATAGGCTTGTGCATAAGCTCTAAGTCAGGCCCTAGTTGCCCTGCTTCATAAGCTCAACAATAACTGAGTTTTTCTCAGTTTGGTCTAGGCTTGCACAGGGCTTATCACTGCTTCTCAAAGTCTAATTTTTGGTGTAATTGATCTCAACCAGGTCTAGAATAAGTTCCAATTTGTAGTTTTCAGTTTTAGCTTGATTTGTAACTTGTGCTTGTGCTTAAAGTAGGTACCCAAAACTGTTTTAGTTCATTTGCTCAAAATCATCAAATCTGTGTTATTTTGCTATTCAGAGGCTATAGCTTGTTGATTTAAGTACATTTTGGTTCTTTTAAGTATTTCATAGTTTCTGTAAACATGTGGTAGCTTATTGTAGTTGTTGGCTTATTGAAAGTGCTTATTTCTAAGCACAATCCATAGCAGTTGCATTTTTCTCCATACAACCATCTGTTTTTCCATTTTTCCTAGATTCTTATTATCATTTTAGAGTTTTCCTAAAAGTTTCAGATTTTTCTAAATTGATTTGCTATTTTTCTTAATTTAAATTAGTTTTTAAGCACTTTTAATTAGCTTTTAATACAAAAAATTAAGAAAAGGTTTAAAAAAATAATTTTTCATTTTTCTCAGTTCAAGAAAAGTATAAAAAGCATAAAAAAGATTTTTCCTTATTTTTCCCTTTTTATTTGGTATTTTTCACCATTTAAATTAGATTAAAATAGTTTTAAATTAGTAGAAAATAGAAAAATAATCAGAAAAATACAAAAATAGTTTTGAAAATTCTATTTTGGTATTTTAGATTTTTCTAAGTCTTAATTTTATTTTTCTAGCTTTATTTCACATTTTCTTGTATTTTAGGTAATTATTTAATAGTTAAAAATAGTTTTTAATTAGATAATTAGTTTTAAAAATAATTTTCTTTTTCTAAAAATTTTCTTTTATCATTAGGATTGCAAAAATGTATTTTTCATATTTTTAGGGTTTATATTGTGTAAGTTTCACGTTTTTATTTGCACGTTACGTAGTTTTTATTTCAGTTTTATTAAAACATAAAAACAAAAACATCATTTTAATTATAGTGATAGCGTTTATTTAATATTTTTTATTTTTTTAATTTCCTTTAATTTGCATTTAAGCCGTTGTAATTTGTTGGCTTTTTCTGTAGTTATAATCACTATCGTAATCCCTTTTCTGTTCAAATTTCTCGATCACTTTACGTTTGATAATCCATTGCATAGCTCGCTGGGACATAACGACCCGGGGAGACCCTATACTCCTCAGATCTTCATTGCATTCGTGCTTAGGCAGTTTTAAGCTGATTACGGTCTGCCATTCACAAGTGGCAGGCTTGAGTGATTTAGCTTGACTGTTTTGGCACGCATCAGTAACCATGTTGTGAGTTGCTGTTAGGAATTAGAAATTCCAGGTATTAAAGAGTCGGTCACCTCAAGTATATGTAATCGTTAGAAAGCTCGTAGTCGTAGTTCTTTTTAGTTAAGTAGTATTTAGTTAAGTAACACCGTGGAGGACGGACGGGTCTTTACCCACTGTATGCCTGATCCACAGCCCGATGTGTGGCGATTTATGTAAGACTATAAATACTCTCTACCTCCCAAGGTAGAGAGTTGGAGCTCATAATAATATCTTTCACTTTCTCTCACTAAGTTCCCTAAACCTCTAACTTTCTCTCTCTAGAATTCCATCTATATGCTACTTTGTGTTATGGTTTGATGTGTATGTGAAAAGTTATATCTTACAATTGGTATCAAGAGCCATGGTTGGATCATATCTTGCACATCTTTGGATTTCTAGTGGTTTTTAGGTGGTTTTTGAGTTTGAAAAAGTTTAGTGGTTTTTGCATCATTTGGTTGATTTCTTGTGTTAAAGTTTGAATTTTGTTAGTACTTTTATGTTTAGAATCATCACAAGTGTTTAGGTTTTCATTTGGTAAGCTTGAATCATCTTGGTTGGGTTGTTTTTGGATTGAAAAGTGATGTTTATATGGTTTTTCAAGCTAGCGACTTAGCTCACGGACTATTCTCTTCATAGCGACTTGCTTTACAAATTTGTAGCGAGTTACAGCTTTAGACCTAGCGAGTTAGATCTAGCGAGTTAAAGTACAAGTAGTGGACTCTCCACTACGAGTAGCGACTTGGTGGTAGCGACTTGGTCTGTAGCGAGTTGCTCTTTAGCGACTTGTATCTTTAGCGACTTGAGTAGCGAATTGCTGCCAAAATTTTGCTAGCGACTTGAGGCTTAGCGAGTTACTACTTAGCGACTTGCATTTGTCTAGCGACTTGGGACTCTAGCGACTTAGTGGTGTAGCGAATTAAGTGTTAGCGACTTAGTGCATTATCTTCTAGCGACTTAGTGCATTATCTTCTAGCGACTTAATGCATTATCTTCTAGCGACTTAGTGCATTATCTTCTAGCGACTTGAGTGATTGTTTACGGTTTTCTCTTGATTTAGTAAAATCCCGTGAAAGAATCTATTTCCCGGTTTAATCATAGAGTTATAAAATCCCGTATAATCTGTTAACATGTCTACCAACGTTCCTACTGTAATCTCCACTGTTGCCGAGGATGTTCAAGCAGCTGGCTCAGATACTCGTCCACCCATGCTTGACAGAACTGACTACGATTCTTGGGCTCAACGAATCAGACTGTATTGCCTTGGAAAGGAAAATGGTGTCAACATTCTCAAATCCATTGATGAAGGACCATATCGAGTTGAGACGACTAGAGACATACTTGATACTAATGAAGATGGTACTCCTGTTTACGGAATGGACAGACCTAAGATGTATGATGAGCTTGATGATAAGGATAAAAAGAGATTTGATGCAGATATCAGGGCTTCAAACATTGTTCTTCAAGGTCTTCCTAAAGACATCTACAAGCTGATCAATCATAACACTGATGCTAAGGCAGTTTGGGATAATGTTAAGATGCTTCTCTCAGGTTCATAATTAACTATGGAAGACAGAGAATCCCAACTCTATGACGAATTTGAGCACTTCAAGATGAAACCAGATGAGAATGTCTATGAGTACTATGTGAGATTTCATAAGTTAGTTAATGACATGAGGAACATCAGAATGACTATGCCTAACATTCAGTTGAACTCAAAATTTGTGAACAACATGAATCCCGAATGGCACAAGTTTGTTACCGCTGTGAAGCTTACTAAAGGATTGAAGAATACAAACTATGAGCAACTCTATGCCTTCCTCCTTCAGAATGAGAGACATGCTATGTTTGAAAAATTGATTCTCAATCAGTTCAAAACCAACCCGGGAGAGACAAGCTCGTCTAATGATTCAACTGCCTTCTACTCAAACATCGGAATCACAACCAAAGCTTCACAAGTCATACCCTTGGGTAATGGTAATCACAAACTCATTCCTGATCCTATGTACAAACAAGCTGATGCTGATGCACACGTGGGAAACTTCATTAATCAACTAGCTCTTCTGATTAGCCAAAACATGAATTCTCTCCCACAAACCAACAACAACCTCAGAACAACATCTAACCCACACAATCAAGCTACTGTTAAAGATGGAAGGATCGTGGTGCAACCAGTTCAGGAAAGACAGTATGATCAGGGAAGAGGTGGTGCTGGTAGAGGTTATGTGGGCAATCAGAATCGAGGAAGGAATGGTAACCAAGGTCAAGCTAAGCCGATCAAATGCTATAACTGTGGTGGTGAGGGACACATTGCAAGGAACTGCACATCTCCAAAGCGTCCACAGAATGCTGATTACTTCAGAGATAAGATGCTGCTGGCACAAGCTCAGGACAATGGGGCTGCTTTGAATGAAGAGGAATTGCTGTTTCTTACTGAGGGCAATGCCAAGACCTATGATGTAGATGTGGATGAGCAGCCTATTCAAGAGATAGGTCACAATCATCAGAATGCCTTTCAAGTCGCTGACTGTGATGCATACGACTCTGATGTGGATGATGGACCTACGGCACACACAATTTTTATGGCTAGCATTTCTCCAATGGTTTCTCCCAAGGTCTCCTCTTCACCACTAGCTGGGCCATCCCATGACAAGCTCATCTCAGAGGTATTAAAACTATACGATGATGCTGATGTGCAACAGATGCATGACAAAGTACAATCAACTGAAACTATTGAATCAAATATTGAAAATATGGGTAATATCGATATTGTCCCATATGATCAATATGTGAAACAAAGTGAAAGTGAAGTTGTACCAAGTGATGCATCTTCTGCAGTCAACAATGACTATGTTTTTGATGAATACACTGCATGTGCCCCTGATGATTCAGTAATTTCTGAACTAAATGCCTATAAAGAACGTGTTGCTATTTATGAACAACGTGCAAAATTTGAGTTGACCACTCGTGAGCAGGAAATGGATGACCAAGTAAGTACAGTAATTAGAAAAAGTAAGTTTAGAGAAGAAGTATTGAAACAAGAATTAAATTCCTTGCAAGAAAAACTTTCTAAAACAGCTAAACAAAAACAAGAACTTCAAGAAAATGTGAAAATGCTTAAGCAAGAATTTAATGCAAAGGAATCAAAACTCTTGAGAGATTTTTCTAATCTGAAAACTTTGAAAAACAAACTTGAAAACAAGTTGTACATACAAGGAAACACCATTCAGACTGCTCACATGGTCACTAAACATCGAGTCTTAAGCGATAAGCATAGCATTCCCCTTGTTGAGGAACCAAATCCAGAGGTAATTAAAAAGGCTAGAAATGCTCATAAGGTGCTTTATGATGGTAATGAAATCCTTAAGCCTAGGCAGAAACCTAGTTGCGTTGAGTGCACTGAGGAAGATAAGAAATCAAATGAAATCACTAGGGAAAAGATGAATAAGAAACAAAATGATCCCAAATGCAAAGAGAAAAACATAATTATCACTCCTCACGATTACAAGAAGGAAAACTGGATTTCCTTGAACAAGTTTAAGCCTCAGACATTGTTGACTCCCGAACAAGTCTTCTGGAAAAAGGATTTAGATAAGCAGGAAGCGGAAAATATTGTTGAAACAAACCCTCCCCTTTGGAAAATGCCTAGAGCGACTGTGTATCCTCCTAATACACCAATGCATCTTGTACCTAGAACAATTGCCACTAAAAGCAAGACATTAATTAGCCAATACGTTATATTTCAACTATTTGTTAATTTTGAGAAAACTTGCAAGAAAAGGATCACACCCACTGGTATAACTGAAGGAGAAAGGGGTTTTGAACAAACGAAAGAATGTTATTTAACTGAGGTCATGCCCTTCTTTAAACTTCTAAAAGATCACTTTGAGAGTCTTAAAAAGGGGATAGAAACTGATATTAAGGGAATGGAAAAGGAATTTGATGCAATGGTTGTTGAAGTTAGTAACTATGAGCGTGCACTGAAATATAATGAGATTGAGAGAAAGAACTTGCATACATTAAATGAGAATCTTATTACTGAATGTGTTGCTCAAGATGTGTTTTTCACTGCTTCAAATTGCTCTATTAATGCTTCCAAATTTCATGAACTATCTGTGGCCCTGAAAGTCTCCCATGATCGTGTCATTGAGCTGGAAAAAACTAATTCTAAACTAAACGAGAAAATTGAACTGGATGATCACGACAATTTCGTTAAACATTTTTCTAAACTAGAAGTTGAGCATTTTAATTTACAACTAAAATATCAACATCTTAAAGAAAATGTCAAAACTTCAAATGTCAAGACATCTTCAGATGCTCCAGAGTTTGATGCAGTTTTTCAAATTAACAAACGTGATGAACAGATTCAAGCTCAGTGCAACACGATCAGAAAGTTGAAAGCCCAAATCTCTCAATTAAAGGGTCAAACAAACAATATGACAGGCTCCCAAATGCCTCCTCCTTTAGATTCTCAGAATTCTCAAACGTTTCATCTTCAAAACCTAGTAAATGCTTTACAAAAGGAAAACGAAAGTTTTCTGGAAGAAAATGAAAAGGTTAAACGTCATTTCAATGAGTTATTTGAATCAATTAAAGTCACCCGTAACAATAACAACGAACAAATAGCTTCATTGCAAAAAGAAATTGAGAATCTGAAGAGTCAGGTTAAAGGGAAAATGCCAATGACCAATGGGGAGAATGGTGTATCAAAGGTTCACTCTTGTAATAAATATGCTTTGTCTGTGACATATGTCCCTCCTCATCTAAGAAACAACAAACTTGCTATTCAAACATACTTCTCATCCCTTAAGGATTGCCTAGAATGTCTGCGTGAGATTGTTGAAGAGGATAAGTTAGAGAAACCTCATGATAATGCAATTGGACATGCATGCCTATATGCCAAACGATCTCAAGAAATCTTAGAATGCTTGATCACAATATGCCCAAAGTCATTAGGTGAGAGAGTTAATCCTTTGATTCCATGCTCGATGCCTAAGGCCAAGCATGATATGCACTCAATTCCCAATGTTTTGAATATGAACCGTAGTGTGCCTTTAAGGGGTTCAGATTCTAGATCTGTCAATGCTAAGAAAGAGAACTCAAGTGTGCCTTCTAGGAGTACAAATCTCAGTACCTCTAGTTTTAAGAATGTGAACCGTAGTGCACCTGCATGTAGTTCAGATCCCAGCACATCTAAACAGGTGGTGCAAAGAGTAGTAAAACAAACTAATGTTCCCATTCCCTCTACAGGAGTAATCAGTGACATTAAAGGGAGCAGGTCAAAGTCTCAAGACAATACAAGGAATGATAGGACCTCGCAAGCTAAGAATGTGCACTGGAAAAGAGTAGAAGAACAATCTAGGAACTTTAAGTTTGAATCGAATAAAACGAATCGTGTTGATTCTAGTATTAGCCATAGGCGTACTGTAATTAATTCGAATTCTGATACTATTTGCAAACCTTGTACTGATGTCTGCTTGAATTCTGTTTCTAATCATGAATGTGGTGTTACTGTTCTGCCTAATGATGTTAATTGTCTAGTTAATATTGTTAATGCTAAAATTCTTGCTAAGAAGGCTAAAAGGCAAAAACGAAAGAAAGTTAGAAAACAGTGGAAACCCACAGGAAGAACATTCAGTAAAATAGGCTTTTATTGGACACCTGTTGGTCTTAAGACTAATCAGATAATGCCCACTAGAAAATGGATGCCTACTGGTAGAACTATTCCCTTAAGAAGTGATCACACTGTGAACAGGGCTAATACTGACACTAGTACTGCATCTATTCACAACGATTCCATTGCCTCACTTTCTGATATGAATGCTTCTATTTCTGATGTGGGTGTTCCAAACATTGTTACTAACCAAATGGAACCCATTCTTGCATGGGGATCCCAATTATCCAGTTATCCATTCTTGTCTGTGTTCAACTGCAGATCGTTCAAATCGTTCTGTGGTACCTGGACTCAGGCTGTTCCAAGCATATGACTGGAGACCGGTCGCGGCTCATGAACTTTGTGAGCAAATTCATCGGGACTGTTAGATTTGGTAATGATCATTTCGGTGCTATTATGGGTTATGGAGATTATGTTGTTGGTGATAGTGTCATCTCTAGAGTATATTATGTGGAAGGTTTAGGTCATAATCTGTTCTCTGTTGGTCAATTATGTGATTCTGATCTAGAAGTAGCCTTCAGAAATTGTTAGCCTTGATTATTTTTATTAGAAGTGATGGTCATTCACGATTAGGAACTTTGTAATGTGTGTTAGATATCGTGATAGAATAGTCAACGGGCTCGTGGATTGGGCTAAGCTAATTGGGCATTAGTTATGTTAAGCTAGCCTTGTCTAGTTCGTGAAACCCAAGCCCAATCCAAGTCCATCTCAAGGCCCATGGCCAAGCCTTAGGGCATCATCCTCTCTTACTATAAATACCCCTCAAGTATGTCATTTGAGGGGTGTGCTTATGTGTGTGTGTGTGTGTGTTTTTCCTTGAAGCAATATACAACTTATTGTGTTCATCTTTCTTCTCTCTACCTCTCTAAATACATACACGAATATACATCAAGTCACCAAGTTCTTTTCTTTTCTTTCTTTATTCATACAACGTATTTGTGTTTGGTTTGTGTTGGGTTTGCTTGGTAAAGTGATAAGGTTGATATATCTAAGGTCCTACAATTGGTATCAATCGCCTAACAATGGTTTAGGAGTGTTTGTGTTTGTTTTGAAGGGTTACACATAAGGCTCGTTTTACATCTTTGATACGCATAAAGCTTTGATTTTTTCATCAAAAAATTCAAGATTCTTGTGGTTTAAGGTTTATTTGGTGTTAAAGTTTTAGTTTTTTGCAAAAAGTTTGAAGCTTTACGTGTTTTTCTTCATTTTTAAGCTCGTTTTTGGTTTATTGGTCATTTCTACTCGTAACTTTTCTAGCCACTTTGGGTGAAAAAGGTCACCATTTTTGGGCTATTCGAGTGTTTTTAAGGCTTTCTGTGCAAAAGAAATCATTTGAATCATTGGAAATTTCTTACGAGTAGAAGTCAAAAAGTCAAAACCCTAGTTTTCTACTCGTAACTTTTCTAAGCACTTTGGGTGAAAACGGTTAACATTTTTGTGTTATTTGAGTATTTTTAAGGATATCTGTGCAAGCGAAATTGTTTGAATCGTTGGAAATTTTTTACGAGTAAGTCAAAACCCTAGTTCTACTCGTAAGAAAGTCAACTACTCATAAGTTTTCTACTCGTAACTTTTTGGTGAAGAATCTTCGTGCTATAACTGTTACTCAGTGCTTCCCTCACTTGGATAAGTGTGTGGAACACTTCGACTTTTGGATATCTCTTACACTGTGATAGTGTAAAGGATTTTTGGATTCTACGCGTAAGCCATTCCCACGCGTAAGTCATTCCTACGCGTAAGCTATTCCTACGCGTAAGCACTCTTGCTACGCGTAAGTTGGGTTCTACGCATAAGAATTTCCTACGCCTAAGGATTCCTACGCCTAAGATCCTACGCATAAGATCCTACGCCTAAGCCATCCTACTCGTAACTTCCTAGTCTACTCGTAACTTCCTCTTCCTACGCCTAAAGCTTAAAACTTGAGTAAAATTTAAATTTTCGAGGAGACTAAACGTTCAATTTTTACGCGAGATTCAAATTTTGGTATAACTTGGAAATTTTTGGTCAAAAATTCAAATTTTTGGGCTTAAATTCAAATTTTTCGGGTCAAATTTGGCGTCAAAATTGTCATAACTCAAATTTTTCATACGACCTTAGAATTGATTTTTATAGTGAATTTCAAATTTTGGGCGAAAATTTTTTAAGAACCGAGTTTACGAGTACGACTTTCGGAAACACCTCAACTGAGCTTAATCATCATCAACCACAACTCCTTTATCGTTGAATCGATCCTACATCAACTTTATCAGATCATACCTTCATCAATGGCTACTCAACAAGACATTCATGCAGCCGGTGCCGAAAACCGTCCTCCTATGTTGGCAAAAGGTGGTTATCTTCAATGGACAAGTCGAATGCTCCGTTACATAAAGACCAAACCTAATGGGAAACTCATGATTAAATCCATTCAGGATGGACCCTTCAAGCCTCGACAAGTTCATGTCCCTGGAAATGCTGATGCAACACCTCCCATCCCACCATCCTCTCATCTTCAAACTGAATCTGAATACACTGAAGAGGATCAGAAACAAGTCGATGCAGATGACATGGCAATTCATATTATTCAACTGGGTTTACCAATAGACATCTTTGCTGCGGTAGACAGTTGTGAAACTGCTTTCGATATGTGGGAACGTGTTAGACGACTATGTTTTGGAACAGAAATTGGTAAACAAGACATGGAGAACAAGCTGCTAACTGAATGGGAGAAGTTTACATCTACACCAGGAGAATCCATTGAATCCTACTATGGAAGGTTTTGCACTTTGATGAATGAGCTTCTAAGAAACAAGTTGGCACCCAGAACAATCGTTCAAAACATCAAGTTCCTGAATAATCTTCCAGAAGAATGGGGACGATATGTCACTATTGTTAACCAAACAAAAGACTTACATCAGGTGAACTTTGATCAACTCAACGATTTTCTGAAACAAAACCAAGCTGAAGCGAATGAAGTCAGAAAAGAAAAATTGGAAAAATTGGCACTTATTGCTAAGACTCAAACTTCAGTTAATACACAACAACAAGCTTCATCATCTTCCACCAACAACAACTTGCAGCAATACATTCCACAACCTCAACAACAATTCTATCCACAAGAACAACAAGTCATTCAACAACCGTATCCACAAAACCAGGAACAAGGAATCACTGACCCTGAAGCTGAAGTAGAAGCGACCTTGCAACAGGTCTTTTCTTTATTGGATAAAGCATTTAGCAGTCGCATGGGTAATCAGGCGGTTCCGTATCAGGGTAATCAGTCGGGTCAGAATGTTGGAAATCAGATGGGACAGAATGTTGGGAATAGAGCAGTGGGTAATCAGAATGGCAATGTTGCAGCTCCAGTCGTTGGGAATTATGGAGATGGACATCAAGGGGGTCAGATTGTGAATCAGAATATGGGATATCAAAATGGGAATAACTGTTTTATGACTTCTGTTCAGAATGCTACCTCCGAACCTCAAAGACAAGATTCAGGATCTAGTGTCATTCCAATGACAAAGCTTGAAAAGATCCAGTACATGTTGATGTTGGCAGAAAAAGAAGAGTTGGGAATTGAGTTGACTGCTGAGGAAATCAAATTCAGGTACCCAAAATGGGAAGATAAAGCAAACGATAATGCAACCTCCAGTCACACAATCAATCAACAGGCCACAACATCAAACGGTACTTATGACACAACTCCTGTCTACGACACAGATTCACTCAATGAGGTACCACATTCGTTTACTCATGAGAAGCCACATTCTATGTCTCCCGAACCTTATTACGACACATATGTGGGAGAGCAAGTTAATAGCAATGTTAACTCTGAAACTCCATATATGGATCCTAATGGAGGTCAAGTGATACAGAATGGTGCTAATGATGAGGAAACTCGTGCTTATTTTGAATCATTAATTAATCAATGTGGCATTGAAGTTGATAAAGTAAGAACGGTCAATCGCGAGGTTAAGGCCGCGAATAAAAAATTGACCGCTGAGCTTGAGAGTTACAAGGAGCACGCCAAAGCCTATGAATTTCACACAAACAAACTTTCAGAATTAGAAATTGGTTATCGAGATTCTGTTTCAAGAGAAAAACAATTGCAACTCAAGTATGATACACTTGATGTGAATCTGAACTTGAAAATAAAATCTTTAAACAAGGAAATTTCTGAACTAAATGACCAACTTTCTAAACAAAAAGCACTGTTTTCTGATCTTGAAAAAGAGAAGAAACAGTTGATTGCTGATTTTTCAAAACGAGAAGATTCTCTTCTTGATGAAATTCTGGATAAAAATGAAACTATCAAAAAATTGGATAATTTGCTTCTTACAACGGGTCATTCCGCTAAATCAAACAAGATGCTTTCTAATCAAGTAAATCCGATTTTTCACACTTCACATAAAATGGCTCTTGGTAACTCACCTCCTTCGTTCCTCAAGAAAGCTCAGAAATCTCGGAATGTGTTGAACAATGGACAACCTTTGCATGAACCCATAATTGTTCGTGATTCTCTTGAAACGTTGGAACTAGCTGAGGAGAGTAGATCAAAAATGAAACAAAAAAATCCAGATCTTAAACCGATTGATTATAACAAATGGAACAAAATTAATGGGATTACTTTTGTTAATCAAAAAGAAACGTCAAAGTTTTCCATCACACCAAGTGTTTCAAACAAAGTGTCAACACCAGTTTCAAAACCAGTTTCAAAACCAGTTGTAGTTTCCAAATCTCTTTCGAAAATCGAACAAATGTTTTCAAACAATCCTTTTAACACAAGTGATACTAGAAGCATTTTAGACGATGTTAAAACTAGAATTGGGAGTCTTCAAGAGACTGTTAAAACTAAAACCACTATGACACCTAACAACTGGTTCTCTACTTTTGATATCGAACAGAGAAAGTTTTTTGAAACTCAAATTGCCCCTCAGCTGAATAACATCAACTCAAGGGTAATTCATGTTGAACAAGCACTTTTGAAAGAAACAGCTGACTTTGTCAAGGACCATAAATCCCTGGTAAAGCAAGCTAATGAATGTTTTGAACACATCAAAGTTTTGGAAAATTTGAATGATTCTCTCTTCGAAGATGTTATGACTACCGATATCATGTCCATTATCTTACAAACATATTCTGTTGAAGATCATGAAAGACTCCAGGATGAGACCTCCGAAATTGTTTCAAAATACGAAAAAGCTCTTATGAAACTTAAAAAAGAAAACGTGTCCTATTTTAAACAGCTTGATCGAAAAACAGAGGAATGCAAGTATGACAAACTGTCGTATGAGCGTGCCTACAAGGACATGCAAGAGCAAAATGATCTTTTGAGAGCTCAGCTGGGATGTCTAAAAGGAAAGGCTGTGGATACTAAGTTTGCTAAACCATTGACTGAGGAGAATACAAATGTTCCAAAATCGGTTTTCAAACCAAAAATGTCTATTTCTCAGTCTCCTCCAAAAGTCAATGAGAAAAATGATTTGTCAAAAACAGTCACTCCACAGTCCCTGCCTATTAAAAAGAGAATTATCAAAGCTTTTGAAAAACCAGTTTTTGATAAAGAAAAAGTGATTACACATGGCACTTCTAGGAAAATTACACGGAATGTGACCGCAAATCCAGTTAAAGAATCTGTTGGTTCTAACAAAATGGTCAACAATCACTATCTAGAAGAAGCTAGGAAAAAGGCACAGACTCGAAAAGATGGAATTCTAGGTACAACATCTAGGGTGATGAATTCTACAAGATCTCAAGGCACTGCTAGTAGTAGTAAACCATTACCTAGGAACACTCTACAAAAGACTAGGGATTGGCTTACATCTAAGAGTAGTTGCACAAAAGAAAATGCTATGCCCTTAGAAAACAACACTAGGAATTCTAAGTCTTTTTCGAACAAGAATCAATTTCCAAAAGACTGTAGTGACAGAGTTAAAGCTGATGTTTTAAACAAGAATATTGAATTTGTCTGTACTACATGTAAAAAATGTGTCTTTTCAGCTAATCATGATGCATGTGCCTTACAATATCTCAAGAAAGATAATTCTCGTGCCAAGGCACAATCCACTAAGACACCAAATAGAAACAAACCCGTTGACAAGATGAACATCAAAAGGAAACCTTATAGGTGGATCTCTTCAGGACGTAGTTTTTCAAAAAATGAGTCTTCCGCTGAATCTGATAAGAAAACAACTCCTAGATCTTACCTTAGGTGGATTCCCACGGGCAAAGTATTCAACACAATAGGTCTTAGATGGATCCCCACAGGAAAGATTTTTGATACTTGCTCCAACACAGATAATAGTGAAAATCATCAGGATAAGAGTGAGGAATCTTGTACTTCTAACACTGTTATTTGTGAAAACTCTTCTTCTTTGGTTGCAGGTGAATCAAATATCTCTGAACCCAGCTCATCTGAGGGTTCCAATTCTGTAAAATCTTCTTCTTCATCACTCTTTCTATCTTCTTTATTGATTTTCCATCTTTTTTATAAAACCAACAAAAGCAAAATATAAAAATATAAAACTTTCAAAAAAAAATACAAAAACAATATAAAATCAAAAATCCAAAAATATTCTTCTCACGACATGTCTCTTGTATAATCGATATTCTGTACGTTTCTAGAAATGTCATTCAACAATGATACGGGTATGTACAGATGCTTGAGCGAGAGTTCTTTAATATGTTTTCTAAAACATGTCGTTTCTCAAAATTTCTTCAAATAATGGCTTTCGTATACTTCAGTACGAAACCCGGACTTCAAAATAATGGCTTCTGAACACATCAGTTCAGGACCCGCGCTTCAAAGAAAGGAAAGTGCTTAACCCAATCAAAGGTTTTAAATATTTTTCAAGCACTATTCCTAAAAACAATGGCTTGTAAGTATTTCTGCTTGCAACCCAATCTTTAAAGAAAGGAAAGTGCTACGCAAAATCGATTTTCATAAATATCGAGCACTTATCCTAAATCAAATGAAGATAATTTTTTTTTTCTCTAAATATCTTCAAAAGATTTTTTAAAAATCTTCATCTTGCGTACCATTGATTCGAAATTTTTCAAAAATATTTTTCAAAATCTCTCACATTTGGTACCAAGATAACTCCCTCTATACCCTTAATTGATTCCAAATTTTCTGTAAGAAAAATATGCTTTCTTTAAGGGGGAGTATAAAACCAAAATTGTTCCAAAATTCATGCTAAATCGGTTTCTCTCCAAATGCTTTTCGAAAAACATATCTTTTAATCATTTTGTTTCAAAAACATCATGGATATGCTATTTTTTAGGGGGAGAAACGTGATTAAAATGTGATCAAAATGTTTAATGATCATTGTTTGAATCTCAAATGAGCTCGACTCAGTTGAAACCAATGAATTGACGAGCAATCATGTACCATCTCGAGAAACTTTCTATGGACTTGACCAGGACGGGTAATAATTTCAAGCTAGTTCTCTAGTGATGTAAACGTGTCTCGAATCGGTCTTGTTCATTTAAAGTCGATCAATTCAAAAAGTGCGAACTCTACCCTCTATGTGCAGATTTCTGTCAAAACATATAAGCACATGTGAAGGGGGAGTGTTTCCGAAAATATAAAACTCTCGGAGTGTACCAAACATGTTTTTCTATCATAAACACTTTGAGAGATTTTCAAGAAAAATGGTTTTATGGCAACAATAGGACAGTCATGGAGTTATAAGGTGACTAAGGATAGGAAATCCGTCCTATGATCCGCCAGAACCGGAGGGATCAACCCAAGGACATCACAAATAGTTTAGAACTAGAAGTCCTTAGGTATGATTGAAAAAAGGAGTAATGTGAGAAAGGAGAAAGAAGGGGTTGAAGAATTAAAAAGAAAAGTAATGAAAAAGGGTGAAAAGAAATAGCCCTCCATATTCAACCTTAGGGCAGAAACCGGGTTCAATACATATGCTACTAGTTGTCACTAGATGACACTGGTATTGAAGACAAAGACGTCATGGACCCAGTGACGCACTGCACTAAACCCTCTAGCCACTCAATTCCTCTCAAAAGGGATTTGTTTCATTCTCACTGGGAACCCTACATAATCTATTGACTTTCTCTTAGAGATCGTTGGTATTGAAGAAGGAGACCCTCTCCCTAGTCTCCACTCAGGAAAACCAAAATGCACTTATTAAGTCTAAAGCCACGAGATTCATTAAAAGATCTCATAGGAACACTTGACATGACATCGTTTGTTGTTCATCAATAAGGGCACAAGTGATATATCCTAGAGTCCTACGTAGATCTTAGCAATCTGCCAGAACATTTATGAGAGGTTTCACATCTGTGATCTTCAGTGATTGAATGGAAACTCCTGCCAGGGTCAACATCAAACAGCCCTGACAGCAGGTCACTTCGGTAATTCTCGTGGATTACGCTTAGTGTGTCTCAAACGGTCTACAGTCGTGAGGTGATACTTCGGTGTACCTCAGCGACTCATCTGAACTGTAGATGTATTTCGGTACATCGCGTTATCTCACTTGTGGGACTCCAGTTCAGGAACGGCCTCTGTGAGAATTAGAGACGTGTTTTCACACTATGCTGTTAACACCCTCGAAATTCAAATTTGTAAGTGCCGGAATCCGCTTATTACTAACCTGTTTTATGTTTCTTCTTATGGAAGCTCCGGAGCGGATGGATCGTGCAGACTCGCCACATGCTCATACTAACAACACATGAAAGTTCTCATCAAATCAAAGGAAACTCAAAGCTAAAGATGATTCTTCGTCAATGTCAAAGAATCTACAAAGTCTAAAGACTCCAGAACTACATCATTGGTAAACAAAAGACAAATAGAAGTGTGAGCATGGTGGAGAAAGACGTGGAGACACCTAACCAACGAAGTTGACAACGGCAGACAACCACATTATCTGATCATAAAGCATGAAGGAACAAAGAATTAAGACTATTCTATATCTACTCACAAAGTTCAAGCTCAAAAAGATTAAAGACCTATTCAAGTGGAGCATCTTTTGAATGACCACCCCTTAGGGGGAGATTGTTAGCCTTGATTATTTTTATTAGAAGTGATGGTCATTCACGATTAGGAACTTTGTAATGTGTGTTAGATATCGTGATAGAATAGTCAACGGGCTCGTGGATTGGGCTAAGCTAATTGGGCATTAGTTATGTTAAGCTAGCCTTGTCTAGTTCGTGAAACCCAAGCCCAATCCAAGTCCATCTCAAGGCCCATGGCCAAGCCTTAGGGCATCATCCTCTCTTACTATAAATACCCCTCAAGTATGTCATTTGAGGGGTGTGCTTATGTGTGTGTGTGTGTGTGTTTTTCCTTGAAGCAATATACAACTTATTGTGTTCATCTTTCTTCTCTCTACCTCTCTAAATACATACACGAATATACATCAAGTCACCAAGTTCTTTTCTTTTCTTTCTTTATTCATACAACGTATTTGTGTTTGGTTTGTGTTGGGTTTGCTTGGTAAAGTGATAAGGTTGATATATCTAAGGTCCTACAGAAAACATACCTGCTTTGTTAGAGATCTTAATGGTAAGGAACTGTTAAAAGGAACTCGTGGCTCAAATCTTTACACCATCTCTATCGATGACATGATGAGGGCCTCTCCAATCTGCTTGTTATCAAAGGCTTCTAAAACAAAGTCATGGTTATGGCATCGTTGTCTCAATCACTTGAACTTCGGCACCATCAACGATCTTTCCAGAAAGGACTTAGTTGTAGGTTTACCTAGACTAAAGTATGAAAAGGATCATCTTTGTTCAGCATGTCAATTGGGAAAAAGCAAGAAGTATGCCCATAAACCCAAACCTACTAACTCTGTCACAGAAGTTCTTCATATGATTCATATGGATTTATGTGGACCAATGAGGGTGCAGAATATCTTGGGAAGAAATATGTGTTAGTTGTGGTTGATGATTACTCTAGATTCACCTGGGTCAAGTTCTTGAGGACAAAGGATGAAACTCCTGATATCATCATCAAACTCATCAAACAGCTGCAGGTTCGACTAAACAAAACGGTCAGAATTATCAGAACAGACAATGGAACTGAGTTTGTCAACAAACAACTTAGTGAATTCTATGAAAGCGTTGGAATCAGCCATCAAAGAAGTGTTCCACGAACCCCTCAACAGAACGGTGTAGTTGAAAGACGAAATCGTACTCTTGTTGAAGCCGCTAGAACAATGCTGATCTACTCAAAGGTTCCAATGTTTCTCTGGGCTGAAGCAATTGCCACTGCATGCTACACACAAAATCGTTCCCTAATTCACACTATTCATGGAAAAACTCCATATGAACTTGTCCACAACAGAAAACCTAATCTATCTTTCCTTCGTGTGTTTGGGGCCTTGTGCTATCCAACTAATGAGGGTCAAGACTTGGGAAAACTTAGGGCTAAAGCTGACATTGGAGTATTTGTTGGATATGCACCAAACAAAAAGGGATACCGAATCTACAACAAAAGAACCCGAAATATCATGGAAACAATTCACGTTATGTTTGATGAGCTGACCGGTCAAATGGCTCCTGGACACTCCAGCTCAGGACCCGCACTTCAAAACAGTCCCATTGGTTCATCCCTTGTTCCAATCTCCTCTCAAGAAACTCCATATGTACCTCCATCTGAAGATGATGTAAAGAAACTGTTTGATCCTATGTTTGATGAACTGTATGATTCAATTACTAATGAGGTGCTGATTCCTACAACAGAGGATGCTCATATTCCAGTGAATGAAATCAATCCCTCAGTCTCAATATCTTTAAGTCAAGAAGCACCTGCTGCTGATCCTTCAGTCTCATCAACAAATCATCATTCTTCAAATGTACATCATGGAAATGTTTCTGGCATCAATGATGAAGTTAATCCCTTTGCGACTCCTGAAGATGCTCCATTTGAAAACATATTTGCTACTCCTGAATCATCATCAGAACCATCTTCTTCAGGAGACATCGACTCAGCTACCTCAGTTCCTCAACAACTGCCACATGAACACCTCAGAAAATGGACTCACGATCACCCCTTAGACAACATCATTAGAAATCCCTCTCGTCCTGTATCAACCCGGAAACAACTCGCAACCGATGCCTTATGGTGCTTCTTCAACTCCGTACTATCTAAGATCGAACCAAAAGATGTTAAAACTGCCATGAATGAAGATAGCTGGTTCAATGCCATGCAAGATGAAATTCATGAGTTTGATCGTCTTGATGTATGGGAGTTAGTACCTGCTCCAGATTGTGCTATGATTATAGCTCTCAAATGGATCTTCAAAGTAAAACTTGATGAGCATGGTGATGTGTTGAAGAACAAGGCTCGATTAGTTGCTAAAGGATATCGTCAAGAGGAGGGTATAGACTTTGAAGAATCTTTTGCTCCAGTTGCTCGAATCGAGGCAATCAGAATCTTTCTGGCTAATGCTGCTAGTAAGAACATGGTAGTATATCAGATGGATGTAAAGACGGCATTTCTGAACGGAGATCTTAAAGAAGTAGTCTACGTCAGCCAACCTGAAGGATTTGTGAATCAAGAGCATCCTACTCACGTTTATCGTTTGAAGAAGGCTCTTTACGGTTTAAAGCAAGCTCCAAGGGCATGGTATGATACACTGTCAAAGTTTCTTCTATCAACCAGATTCATCAAAGGAGCAGTTGATCCTACATTGTTCACCAGGAAGTCAGGCAAACATTTAATTCATGTTCAAATTTATGTTGATGATATTATTTTTGCCTCGACAGACCCAATGGAATGTGATCGTTTTTCAAATGAAATGAGTTCAAAGTTTCAAATGTCAATGATGGGACAAATGTCATTTTTCTTGGGATTACAAATTTCACAAAGTCCCGGAGGCATTTTCATAAATCAATCTAAATATGCAACAGAGATTTTAAAGAAATTTGGATTTGATTCATGTGACCCTGTTGACACCCCCATGATTGACCGAACCAAACTAGATGAGGACCTCTCAGGGATCATGATTGACCAAACGAAATATCGGAGTATGATTGGATCCCTGATGTATCTCACTGCTAGTAGACCAGACATCTTGTTCGCTGTTTGCATGTGTGCTAGATACCAGGCTAAGCCTACTAAAAAGCACCTTGAAGCAGTTAAACGGGTCTTTCGGTATCTCCAAGGAACCATCAATATGGGTCTTTGGTACCCGAAGGACACCGGTATGTCACTAACGGCCTATGCAGATGCTGATCATGCAGGTTGTCAAGATACACGTCGAAGTACGTCAGGAGGTGCTCAGTTTTTGGGTGATAAGCTTGTGAGCTGGTCTTCAAAGAAGCAAATGAGTACTTCTATTTCCTCTACAGAGGCTGAATACATAGCCATGTCATCTTGCTGTGCTCAAATCTTATGGATGAGATCTCAATTATCTGACTATGGCTTTGAATTCAACAAAATCCCTCTGTACTGTGATAATAAAAGTGCTATTGCTCTCTCATGCAACAACGTTCAACACTCAAGAGCAAAGCATATCGACATTCGACATCATTTCATCAGGGAACAAGTGGAAAAAGGTGTGGTGGAACTATATTTTGTGAGGTCTGAATATCAGTTAGCAGACATCTTCACCAAAGCTCTTCCAAGAGAACGTTTTGAGTTTATTCTTCCACGTCTTGGCTTGAAAAGCCTTCAACCAGAAACACTCAAACGTCTTCAGGAGGAAGACGAGGAGTAAAGGTCTTTCTTCTTCTATCTCTTGTATATATCTATTCGAAAAACAAAATACAAAATTATAAAACCTTCAAAAATCAAATAGAAAAATATAAAACTTTCAAAATCCATAAAAATTTGAAAAATTCGAAAAATCTTCAGAAAATATTGTCATTTTGTCATGTTTCTCTCGATTCGATAATATCTACGGTCTTGATGTTGTCATTCAAAGAATGACACGGGACTTTAGATGTTGTTCGAATTTTTATATAAAAAAAAAAAAAAAAAAAAAAAAAAAAAATTCAAAAAATCAAAAAATATTTTTGGGAGAAAGAGAAACAATGGTTTATTGTCATTTTTAGGCAATAACCTGGTTTTAAAGAAAGAACAGAGCCATGTTTCACCATGTTTTCAAATTCCATGCTCTGATTCTATAAACATTTATCTGCTGAAAACTAAATGCTTTGAAAAATAACTAGGTCTCTATTTTTGATAATCATCAGGACTTATTTGTCAAAATCTCTATCTCTCAATCAACAACCTATGTCATTGATTGAGGGGGAGAATGATTTCAATTAAATTAAAAAGTTATTTGGCATTAAATTGTTTTCAAAAGATTTACATGCATGTTTTATCAATGGAGTTTAAAGTCTTAAAATCCGATCCTTATCAGTTAAAACGCTTTCATAATCAAGTCACAATTCCCCTTAAAAGCTTTCAAAATCAATTTAAATCAATAAGAGATCACAAATCTCAAATGATTTGATAATTGTGATCGGGGGAGAATGTGTGATTTAAATTGGATTTAAACTGATAATTAGGTAAATGGTTTTATAAGGATGTACATGCTATCCTGCCCACATGTGACAAACGATTTCAAATTTTCCATGCACATGTTGAGGGGGAGCATCTATCTTAAACCTATGATTTGAAATGTGATCAACTTATCTCAATGTGCAAGGTCCCTCTAGTATGTGCAAAACTCTTTTCAAACCTCGAGGCACATATTGAGGGGGAGCAAATTTATGGAAACCTCATCCTTCCCGGAAATGCTATTTCTACTTGATTTGATGTGGGAAGTGATGTTGATATCTTTTAGAAAATGGTAATCAAAGAAGTTAATTCTTTCTCTTGCCTCCGTGTGCAAAACATTTTCAAATATTTGATGCACATGTTGAGGGGGAGTTCTCGTTCTAAAAATATCAAAAACAATTCAGGTACAAAATGCTTTGATAATATATCACAAGTATCTGAATTGATTTTCAAATGGTTTTCAATTGGATCCAATGGCAGATGAACAATACCAAATAGACCGACCAACATTACTTTATGTATGGTGATATAAGGATGATAAGGTTAGGTATTGGTTCCCATGATCCGCCAGAACCGGAGGGATCTACCCAGGGACAATCCACTAGGTAGTGTAGAAGTCCTTAGGTATGATGATAAAAGGAGAAAAATGAGATATGGGAAGAGTGCGGACTAAGACTGAGCTAGTACAGGAATAAACCCAACAAGGTTCTAGCTATGAAGTCTCGGTAAGCACTGAAGGGGTTGAAGAATTAAAAAGAATTGAATGAGAAAAGGGTGAAAACAAATAGCCCTCCATTTATTCAACCTTAGGGCAGAAACCGGGTTCAATTCATATGCTACTGATGGTAACATCGGTATTGAAGACAAGACGTCATGGACCCAGTGACGCACTGCACTTCAACTTTCCAAACCACTCAAGTTCCTCTTAAAAGGACTTGTTTCATTCTCACGGGGAACCGACATTATCTATCGACTTTCTCTTAGAGATGGTTGATATTGAAGAAGGAGACCCTCTCCCTAGTCTCCAGTACAGGATCCAAATATGCACAAATTGAGTCTAGAGCCACGAGATCATCAATAAATCTCATTAGGACACTTTCAATGAAGACTCTCTGTTTCACACAATGTGGAAAGAGAGATTATATCTTGAGTCCTACGTATTATCCTTGTGGTATTGCCAGAACATCTGAGTGATGTGTATACATATTCACTATGAAGATGGAAAGCCTTCTGGAGCCAACATCAAACAAGCTCCTGGTAGGTGGCATGTGAGATCTATTATATAGATCAAACATGTGACAACTGAACAGAAACAATGGGGCGATTCAATCTCTTGAATCAATCCTGGTTCAGGTTATGGATTGACGGATACCTTTGAAAAACCGGTCTTTGTGCATAAAAACTCTTTTCTTTAGCACATCGACCGTGTATTCATTTTTCAAACCAAAAGGTGTTTTTATGATTGATAATTGATTTTCAATAAAACCTTCGTTGTATTGCAAAAACAATTTCTATTGAGCAATACACGACTATTTTTCAAATCTCTTTTCATCAATCAGTGGACTTAAAATTCGCTGGTTCACTCACTCCGTGTTGTCTTCTTTGAGACGTTCCGGTTTGAGAACAGCTAGAACAGCTGCGAAACCCTGTCAAGGAAATTCTTCGGAATTATACCTGATCACAGGCAGTACTTGTACTGATCAACGGGGAACCGTGGGCCGTGTACCTCAATTCAACGAAAGTGATCAAAGACACTTTCGTGCGATTTATTGCTAACTGTTGTATGCAGGTACACCCGACGTTTGCAGCTGATCAGAATGAAGCGGTCAATCCATAGCCGCATGCTCACTTAACACATTCAACTCAAAGAAATCATGATTAGTGCATCAATGACTCTGATATTTTCACTCCAAGCTTCTGCTACGCTGCTGCCAATATCATGATTCAACAAATGCTTCCGCTACTCTGTTGAGAAGACATCATGATCCAGAATGTGAGCATGTCGGTCCTAAAGTCACAACATCACAAAGGAGGTATTAGAGATTTTTGATAGCTGATGATCTCAAAAGATGGCTCAAAATCATTATCACGTGGATCAGTAAAAGACCTCCACTTAGAGTAACCAAACATGCAATGTGAAGAATCAATGACTACGAGCTTAGGAGCAAAGGACTACATCAAGAATGCAAGATCAATTGTTAATGTATTATCTAGTTGTATTCAATGTAATTTTGGTACATGATTGAGGTGACCTCCCTTAGGGGGAGATTGTTAGGAATTAGAAATTCCAGGTATTAAAGAGTCGGTCACCTCAAGTATATGTAATCGTTAGAAAGCTCGTAGTCGTAGTTCTTTTTAGTTAAGTAGTATTTAGTTAAGTAACACCGTGGAGGACGGACGGGTCTTTACCCACTGTATGCCTGATCCACAGCCCGATGTGTGGCAATTTATGTAAGACTATAAATACTCTCTACCTCCCAAGGTAGAGAGTTGGAGCTCATAATAATATCTTTCACTTTCTCTCACTAAGTTCCCTAATCCTCTAACTTTCTCTCTCTAGAATTCCATCTATATGCTACTTTGTGTTATGGTTTGATGTGTATGTGAAAAGTTATATCTTACAGTTGCAGCAGAAGACTTGGGCACCATTGATGTTTATTTCGAAATTGATTGCAACAGATTGTTAGGGGTTGCGAATTATGCTGTGTGTGGGTCTAAAATATGTTTTGTGCTAGCAGTTGTAACTCTTTATTTTTTTTATCCCCAATTGAGTCGAAATTAATTTGTACTTTCAAAGCAACAGTTTTAACACTTGTAGCAGTTGTTAGTATTTTTGGGCGTATTTATCCCCAATTGTTCTATTCTAATCAGCAAACGCTACCGTTATCGTCATATACTATCTAGACACGAAAATTCTGACAATCTAGTTTATGTTATTGGCCAATTTCGTTTGTACCTCAGGCCACCGTCCAATTTGAAATCTGGGCAACTAAATGCCATAATTGGGCAATACTTCTTGTACAATCGGGCAACCATAATTCTTAACCATATGATCATAAATGATAGACTTAACAACATAAACCTAACAGCACTAAGTTGGGCATAGAAGCACTATCTCATTGTTGGCAACATAAACTCATATTTTTTTTTAAAGGAAACTAACATTTATAACAGGTGCAACCATGCATCTAAGGCATGTGTTGTGTTGTGTTGCGATATGATTGGTTGTAACCTTATTCTTATTGGCTTAAAGAAATGTCCGAGTGATTTTCTAGAGTGGGTAAAACATCAATTAAAATAGAACTATTAATAGAAGGGTTCATGGATTAAATAAAAGAATTTCTCTTTTCCCTTCTCGGCGGCATATCCAGTTTCGAGTTCCACACCCTCCTGTTGCAACAGTTTTTCATTTCCTTGTGCACTACCCCCTTTTTCTCTGATCTCGAACCCTCTTTCAGTTTTCGTGATAGAAACACGCTTTGTTAGCTTCCTTCTTTTGAAAGGTGTTGCAATACCGCACCGCATGCCAGCGTCCTCTTCCTGCCATACCATGTTTTTAAAATAAAATTATGACAAAGCCTGTAGCTTGTGCACAATGTAGACGTCCATGGATCCATTCTCATCCGCAAGGTCATACATTCGTCGAACGTCATTGTCTATGTGCAACAATGTTAAACCATCTTCGAGTGCCTTATTTTGTGCACCATAAAATAAAGCCCATTTTCCCCCTCCAATATCATTGAAAACATGATCAAGCACCCTGGTAAATGCACCCATGGTGAAGCTAAAACACCAGACATCAGCAAGGCGACTGCCTACATAACGGAGTGGCTGAAATTCAAATTTCCCGTTGTGGTGAACTTTAAATATGACTTCTTTGGTTTCCGCCATGTCCTATAAAACATAAACCCTAATAACAATTAGAGTCAACCACTAGACTTTAAGGGGTATACTGACGATACCTATAAAACATAAACCCTGATAACAATTTCAACAACTTTTATTTAAATAAATATTTAATAATAGAATATAAAATATAAAGCTGCACAGTTATTTATATTCATGTACTCTATAAATATACGAACGAATAAGGTAACAAAGTACATACGGGGGAGTACAACAAACCTGAATTTGTTTCTAAAAAAGAAGAAAAGGACAACGATTTTTTTATTTGGATTCTTCGATGAAAGTGACCAAGGGTATAAGAAGGAATGTGAGGCTGTTGATTGTTGGGACGATAAGGATAACTGATGTGTGGTTGGGACTATAAAAGGATAAGTAGTGTGTGGGGTAAAAAGGTTTATGTGTTTGTCATTCTAGGTCCCTCTTGTATATTACGACTGTCACACTATAGAATAAAAAACTGCTTGTTCAAGTTAGGACTGCTAGTGCTGAAGACCATATAATATAAACGTGTTGCTACTATATGTTGTCTAAGGTTTCAGAATAAATACTTAAAAAACAGCTATTACATGTTAGTACTGCTAGTGCTGAAGGCCAAATAATATAAACGTGTTGTTACTACATGTTTCCTAAGGTGACAGGGCTGCCATTAGCATTAGCTATATAAACTTTCAAAAACGTTCATGATAACATCAAATAGTCCTGAATATTAAGTGTTAATTTCCCCCGATAATGCTTGTAATTTATATTATTTATATGGATTTACGCTTGTTTTCCATTTTTTTCCACTTTCAGGTAAATTACGAGCATTGGAGCTAAAGAGACGCGAAATTGGAGAAATACCAAAAGATTTATCATAGTATGCTGATTTTGAAGGAGTTACGGCGTAACTCTTCTCTCACATTACGCCGTAACTAAAGCGTGACTCATAAAATTAACTGTCACACCCCCAAATTACCTGTTTTGCAGCGGAATGGAATTCCTGGGGATTGACTGTCATAGCATCACAATCACAGTTATATTGAACGACCTAAAGTGTCGTTTGGAAAATACATCGTTTGATTTAATAAAACAATCAGAGTTTACAAAGTAGGTCCCAAATGTAAATCAACTTGTGCGGAAATAAGTTTGTTACAATTCAAACGATGTTTTAGAGTACATAAAACCCAATTGAGACGCGTCGTCACCACGACTCCATGATGTGTCCAAATGCATGCCATGACGTGAATGCCTTAGATACCTGAGATAAAAACATGCTAAAAGTGTCAACACAAAGGTTGAGTGAGTTCATAGAGTTTGTTTTGAAATGTAAAGCCTTTCAAAAATCGTTTATGCCGCAAAGGTATTGTAAATCGTTGAAATGTAAAGTCTTTCAAAATCGTTTATGTAGCAAAGGCATTGTAAATCCACTCAGTTCCAAGTCCCGCCCATACAAAACTTGCAACCTGTGTGTTCACAACCCACTGCCAAAGTGTGTAAAGTTTATGTTCAAACAGAAATCGTCAAATGAATTCACATAATAGTGCATGACTTAATGTATCGTTGTTTACTTGACCTAATTATACCAAGACCATCAGTTCATTGAATGTACCAAGACCATCAGTCCAATGAATATACCAAGACCATCAGTCCAATGAATGTACCAAGACCATCAGTCCAATGAATATACCAAGACCATCAGTCCAATGAATATACCATGTAAATACTACGTATGGCCAAACTGTTACTACGCATGACTAAGCATTTCAATTCGGCTAAACATGTAATTTGCAAATAGTCATGAATGCAATAAACATTATTGAGCATGTATCTCCCCCAAAGAGTTTAATAACAGCATTAAAACAAGAAAAGTGGGGCTATGGAACTCACTTGGATAAACTGGAAATAACGGCAATAGTGAGTACACTGAGGTTTATAATGTAAAGCGTCAACCGGGACCTATTATCAATGATATGATATATCATGAGTTGCAATGTAATGTTATGCATGCACTTCGTATGTTATTTATACCATTTACGGGTTTTTGAAAATATTACTCGTCGTCGAAAAATACTCTTTTGACGTCTCGACCAATCAAAAATCACTTTACATGTTTTTACGTCAAAATGTCATCCTACAATGGTTTTATAATGATTTTTGGTGAAATAAACACTTTTCGTCGCAAAACAATGTCGTCGGAAAAATCATGAAATTAACAAAAACGGCTCCGGAAAAGTGGTCGTAAAATGGTGTACGTCGATCGTTAGAGAACAAACTCGACGGTTTTGGAAAGTTTGTATCAATATCTAAAAGTTTCAGTTCAGGAGTTTTCGTCCAAGAGGTCTCGATCATAAAGATATCCAAGGCTCAAGATGGTGGTTTTTTGTGAATTGTGTGCAGAAAATGAGTTTCGGCCAATGTTTGAACATCCGTAAATAATTTACTATGACTCCGCTTGACAAACGGCTTTTTGTTTTGGAAAATATGGCCGATGAACTTGATTTTACTAGAAGACATCTCGTTCTAAAAAGTTTTGCATCATGATTAAAAACTGCCGCAAACATGGACGATATAGCTAATGAAATACTTGTTACGTCAAAAATAATATAATTTTCAGAAAATAATATTTACGGCAACTTTATGAAAACGGCCATATATTTGTCGTTTTAAATCCGTTTTCTACGTAAAATATGTCCTTAGCTTCGTATCGAAGTAAACTAATATATTTTTGACTAGCCGAAATAATTTGTGAAGCTTAAGGCTCGTTTTTGACCCGAAATGTGTAAAAACTGCATGCTGTCTTTTTCAGAAAATAATATTTTTCGTCGTCAAACTTTAAAAATTCACCACGGCTTCGTTATAACTCCGTTTTTATCCGTTCAAGCGGCCACGGATTCGTTTTAAAGTATATTTTCTAATTATCAAGGCCAAAATGTCGTACCATCAGTGGGTTTTTCCAGAAATTCGTTTTAAGGACAGAACGTAAAATATAGTTTACGAAAATAGTTTTTCTCGGACAAAACCTATTCTAATCCCTTCAAATCAACTCCAAAGCTAATCTAATCCTACCATACACCTTCTTAAGGTGTCATGGGTTCCTAATCACCATCAAGACCAAAGAATAACTTGGGAATAATTATAGGATGACTAATAAGTATATAAAACCTTAAACTCATGAAATAAATGGTATAAACTACATAACATGCATATAAGCTCCAAAAATGATAAGAATCATATGAAAATGATAAGGAAACTTAAAAATGACAAGAATATGCTTACTAGTGAAAATGAAGAGGTGTAGGTAACAAAGGATTAACTTAAATATCCTTGGTTTTTATTTCAAAACCAAATAAAGGATATAAACTAGGTTGTAAACACTTGATTTTGCAAAAACTTGATCCCCTTGGCACCTTTGATATATGGCCGGTTTTGGAAGCCAAAAGAAAGAAGAGAGAAGCTTTATTTTTAACTATGTGAATGAGAATGAAAATGAATGTGAAATTATTGGAGATGTAAGACTTATAAGTTGGTTGAAATAATTAGAAACATGAACCTTACCTCATTAATTGACAACCCTCCCCCAAGGGGCCGGTTTTGGGGGATGTTGTCTCAAGATATATATATATTTTTTTTTTTTAAAACTTGTTACTTGTAGATATTTGTAATAATTTGTAGAAGAAAGTAAGAAAAATGTAAGTAAAATGTACAATTAAAGGAAATTGGAAAGTTTTGGTAAAAGTAAGTTTTTAATAGCTCAAAATAGATTGTAATGAGGTGATAAAAATTGTAAAAATACTTTCCTTGTGAAAATTGAGTGCTAAAATAATTATCGTAAGATTTTTAAGAAAAACGACGTAATAATTAAACTTTAACGATAAAAATACCAAATGAATGTGAAACACTAGGAAAACTAAAAATATAGTTTTTATGAACTAATTGTGAGTTTAAAAATACCTCGGGATCATTTTTGAAGGTAACGGGTTAAATAATCAAAATAAAAACTCACGCGATAAAAATTATTAAACAAAAATTACGCGTTGAAGGGTGAAATGAATTGTCATGAATGAATCAATGAGATGCACATGATGTCAATGAAATGTAGACTAATCGTAGTCCATATGAAATGTACGTGATGTCATGATCATGAATTCGCCGTTAAACCTCCAAGGTTACGCGAATTTGAAACAAGTAAACCAAGTTTACTAAAAATGTTGAAATAATGAGACATGAACGGTGTCGAGAAATGACCTGAAAGTACGGGTTGTCACATTCGCCCATCCAAAAAGGAATTCAGTCCCTGAATTCAAACGTTGTTAGGTCTAACAGGTTTAGGGTTTGATGTAGCAAACTTTCCCATTCCCGAGCAAAACCCTCAAAAGACTTTTTGGTAACCGATTTTTACTTAATCTCACAACTCATCAAACAAGAACTGTCATGAGATTAGGCTAAATCGGTTTAAGTAACAACTTGTTTCTAGCTCGATCTTTGCAACTCATCAAACAAGAACTGTCACGCGGATCAAACTGGAAACAAGTGGTTTTGAAGAAAATCTTTTGAAAATTTGGCTCGATTACGGAATTGCTTACTCATATAAGACTACTACTCCCTTCATTGCATGATTCTTCCTGAATTAGACATAGGTGATCAGGCTATGTATAATTTAGGAGTAACTATGCAATGCTTGGACTAATCGACTCATATGTTTGTTTGGTGTTGGTCAACTGTTGTTAAAATTGTGATGAACATCGAGGAGAAAAGACATGGAGAAGTGTCGTTAAAATGATAGTTAAAGTAAAAAGAATTAAAATCCTCGTAAATAATAACAAATCGGAATGAAAATGAAGTACGATAAATGAGAATATTTTACAACGAGTGGTTTAGCAAAAGTAGTACATTGTTAAGTTATAAAGTTTCGGGTACGATGGAAAACATAAACTTAGTACAACATAGCACATAAGAAGAAATAAGACTGTTAGTTTCCGAACTTCTTCAGTCTTCCGCGTCGTTGATACCTTGACGAGTTCCTTCTAACATATATACATTCCCATGAGCACCTTCGACTTGTTGACCTTGGTTTTGAGGACATTGATTTCGATAGTGTCCTTGCTCCCCGCATCTGTAACATGTAACCATGGCCTTGCCTCTACAATTCCTGGCAAGGTGTCCCAGTTGTTGACATTTGTAGCACTTAGCAGGACAAAGACCCGTGTGATGATACTTACATCGATTACATAGTGGGTAGGTTCCAGCATAACCTCTGCCTTCTATTGGTGCAGCAACATATACCATCGCAGTTTCTTGCCCTCTTTTCTGCTGTTGATGATGGTTAGTGTTGTGGTTGTGGTTGTTGTTGTTATAATCTCCTTGGTCGTCTTCCCATTTCCTTTTGTTGTTGTTGAGTTGGTTATCGCCGTTGTTGTTGTTGTTGTTTTGGTTGGTGTTTGTGTACTTGCCTCTCTTCACTACCTGGGCCATGAGCTTCTGAGTAACTCGAATAGCTTCCTCGATTGTTTGTGGATCAAAAGATGTCACATCTCCTTGAATGACCTCGGGAAGTCCTCCAATAAAAGCCTCTAGCAACTTTTCATTATCAGAAACCATGGACGGGCATAACACAGCCAATTCTTGGAATCTCCGAATGTAAGTGTCAATATCGTACCCATTTGTTACTAATTCGTAGAACTCCGTCTCCAACTTTTTGATTTCCGTACGTGGACAAAACTTCTTAGTCACCAAATTCTTGAATTCATTCCACGTGAGCTTGAAAGCATTCTCCATTCCAATCGGTTGAGCATATGAATTCCACCAAGACAATGCTCCATCAAGTAAAGTACTCGTAGCAAATTTGACCTTACTATCATCCGGACAGTCACAAAGCAAAAACACGGATTCCAACTTTTCAAACCATCGTACCATTGCTGTAGCTCCTTCCGTCCCTCTAAACTTGGTGGGTTCGCCACTTTTGAAATCTTTGTACGAACATTTCTTAACCCCAGATCCTCCTGCATTACCAGTAGCAGCAGCTAGTCTAGCGGCTTCAGCAGCAGCCGTGGCCTCAGCAACAGCAGCAGCCACCGTTTCCCTTTCAACTCTTAGAGCATTAGCAATGCTATCATTCACCAACTTTTGAATTGTTGCTTGGGTCATTTCAACTGTAGCTTTCTTCGGTGCCATATCTTCTTCAAAACAAGAGGAAATGTGAGACGTAGCAAAATCCGATGTTAATAATAAACGCTCCAAAGAAATGTGATAAGAAATGATAAATTTGAGGTTATGTTTCAAAAATGATCGACGGGTTCCGAAAAGATGGGTTATGAGGTGTTGTAAGTGCTTCAATGTATGATGGTTTAGAGACTTAATGTGTGAATAAAGTGTAACTCGACATGTTAGTGGTGAAACAAAGGAGTGAGAGTGACTTCGCCCTATATAAAAGTTTATCCCGGCATTCGACGTTATCGATGATGAATCAGCTGATATAAAAACTGTGATAGGGAATGACAAGGAATTCTCCACGTTAGAGTATGGGGAAAAGATAATGGGATGGGCACTTAAGGGCATCCATGTGACAGTCGTTATGAAATGAAAGTAAATAACTCGAAAATGTACGTAAAAACCGCATGCAAAGTGAACATTCACTTATGATGAAATGATGAGATGCTATGATAATGTAGTTATAGTCTAGGGTCAATGATGCAACCTAGTTCTCTATAACTGAAGCTCTGATGCCAATCTGTCACACCCCCAAATTACCTGTTTTGCAGCGGAATGGAATTCCTGGGGATTGACTGTCATAGCATCACAATCACAGTTATATTGAACGACCTAAAGTGTCGTTTGGAAAATACATCGTTTGATTTAATAAAACAATCAGAGTTTACAAAGTAGGTCCCAAATGTAAATCAACTTGTGCGGAAATAAGTTTGTTACAATTCAAACGATGTTTTAGAGTACATAAAACCCAATTGAGACGCGTCGTCACCACGACTCCATGATGTGTCCAAATGCATGCCATGACGTGAATGCCTTAGATACCTGAGATAAAAACATGCTAAAAGTGTCAACACAAAGGTTGAGTGAGTTCATAGAGTTTGTTTTGAAATGTAAAGCCTTTCAAAAATCGTTTATGCCGCAAAGGTATTGTAAATCGTTGAAATGTAAAGTCTTTCAAAATCGTTTATGTAGCAAAGGCATTGTAAATCCACTCAGTTCCAAGTCCCGCCCATACAAAACTTGCAACCTGTGTGTTCACAACCCACTGCCAAAGTGTGTAAAGTTTATGTTCAAACAGAAATCGTCAAATGAATTCACATAATAGTGCATGACTTAATGTATCGTTGTTTACTTGACCTAATTATACCAAGACCATCAGTTCATTGAATGTACCAAGACCATCAGTCCAATGAATATACCAAGACCATCAGTCCAATGAATGTACCAAGACCATCAGTCCAATGAATATACCAAGACCATCAGTCCAATGAATATACCATGTAAATACTACGTATGGCCAAACTGTTACTACGCATGACTAAGCATTTCAATTCGGCTAAACATGTAATTTGCAAATAGTCATGAATGCAATAAACATTATTGAGCATGTATCTCCCCCAAAGAGTTTAATAACAGCATTAAAACAAGAAAAGTGGGGCTATGGAACTCACTTGGATAAACTGGAAATAACGGCAATAGTGAGTACACTGAGGTTTATAATGTAAAGCGTCAACCGGGACCTATTATCAATGATATGATATGTCATGAGTTGCAATGTAATGTTATGCATGCACTTCGTATGTTATTTATACCATTTACGGGTTTTTGAAAATATTACTCGTCGTCGAAAAATACTCTTTTGACGTCTCGACCAATCAAAAATCACTTTACATGTTTTTACGTCAAAATGTCATCCTACAATGGTTTTATAATGATTTTTGGTGAAATAAACACTTTTCGTCGCAAAACAATGTCGTCGGAAAAATCATGAAATTAACAAAAACGGCTCCGGAAAAGTGGTCGTAAAATGGTGTACGTCGATCGTTAGAGAACAAACTCGACGGTTTTGGAAAGTTTGTATCAATATCTAAAAGTTTCAGTTCAGGAGTTTTCGTCCAAGAGGTCTCGATCATAAAGATATCCAAGGCTCAAGATGGTGGTTTTTTTTGTGAATTGTGTGCAGAAAATGAGTTTCGGCCAATGTTTGAACATCCGTAAATAATTTACTATGACTCCGCTTGACAAACGGCTTTTTGTTTTGGAAAATATGGCCGATGAACTTGATTTTACTAGAAGACATCTCGTTCTAAAAAGTTTTGCATCATGATTAAAAACTTCCGCAAACATGGACGATATAGCTAATGAAATACTTGTTACGTCAAAAATAATATAATTTTCAGAAAATAATATTTACGGCAACTTTATGAAAACGGCCATATATTTGTCGTTTTAAATCCGTTTTCTACGTAAAATATGTCCTTAGCTTCGTATCGAAGTAAACTAATATATTTTTGACTAGCCGAAATAATTTGTGAAGCTTAAGGCTCGTTTTTGACCCGAAATGTGTAAAAACTGCATGCTGTCTTTTTCAGAAAATAATATTTTTCGTCGTCAAACTTTAAAAATTCACCACGGCTTCGTTATAACTCCGTTTTTATCCGTTCAAGCGGCCACGGATTCGTTTTAAAGTATATTTTCTAATTATCAAGGCCAAAATGTCGTACCATCAGTGGGTTTTTCCAGAAATTCGTTTTAAGGACAGAACGTAAAATATAGTTTACGAAAATAGTTTTTCTCGGACAAAACCTATTCTAATCCCTTCAAATCAACTCCAAAGCTAATCTAATCCTACCATACACCTTCTTAAGGTGTCATGGGTTCCTAATCACCATCAAGACCAAAGAATAACTTGGGAATAATTATAGGATGACTAATAAGTATATAAAACCTTAAACTCATGAAATAAATGGTATAAACTACATAACATGCATATAAGCTCCAAAAATGATAAGAATCATATGAAAATGATAAGGAAACTTAAAAATGACAAGAATATGCTTACTAGTGAAAATGAAGAGGTGTAGGTAACAAAGGATTAACTTAAATATCCTTGGTTTTTATTTCAAAACCAAATAAAGGATATAAACTAGGTTGTAAACAATTGATTTTGCAAAAACTTGATCCCCTTGGCACCTTTGATATATGGCCGGTTTTGGAAGCCAAAAGAAAGAAGAGAGAAGCTTTATTTTTAACTATGTGAATGAGAATGAAAATGAATGTGAAATTATTGGAGATGTAAGACTTATAAGTTGGTTGAAATAATTAGAAACATGAACCTTACCTCATTAATTGACAACCCTCCCCCAAGGGGCCGGTTTTGGGGGATGTTGTCTCAAGATATATATTTTTTTTTTTTTTTTTTAAAACTTGTTACTTGTAGATATTTGTAATAATTTGTGGAAGAAAGTAAGAAAAATGTAAGTAAAATGTACAATTAAAGGAAATTGGAAAGTTTTGGTAAAAGTAAGTTTTTAATAGCTCAAAATAGATTGTAATGAGGTGATAAAAATTGTAAAAATACTTTCCTTGTGAAAATTGAGTGCTAAAATAATTATCGTAAGATTTTTAAGAAAAACGACGTAATAATTAAACTTTAACGATAAAAATACCAAATGAATGTGAAACACTAGGAAAACTAAAAATATAGTTTTTATGAACTAATTGTGAGTTTAAAAATACCTCGGGATCATTTTTGAAGGTAACGGGTTAAATAATCAAAATAAAAACTCACGCGATAAAAATTATTAAACAAAAATTACGCGTTGAAGGGTGAAATGAATTGTCATGAATGAATCAATGAGATGCACATGATGTCAATGAAATGTAGACTAATCGTAGTCCATATGAAATGTACGTGATGTCATGATCATGAATTCGCCGTTAAACCTCCAAGGTTACGCGAATTTGAAACAAGTAAACCAAGTTTACTAAAAATGTTGAAATAATGAGACATGAACGGTGTCGAGAAATGACCTGAAAGTACGGGTTGTCACACCAACTCATCAGAAGGTTACGACGTAACTCTCCCCAAAGGCTACGACGTAACTATATTAGGTCAAATGAGGTTCCACGCCGCTGATAACTACGCCTTAACTATTTCATCAACTACAGCGTAACCAATTTATATTGAAGACTACGACGTAACCACTAATAAGGTTACGCCATAACTAGCAGATCTGGTGCAAAATACGAAGGAATTGATGGTTACGGCGTAACTCTTATATTAGTTACGCCGTAACCCAGATCTGGCCTATAAATACCCCACGAATTCCAGCATTTCTAATCATCCCATTCCACACACAACAGAGAACGTGGGAAAAAGCCAAAGGCATGTCTAGAGGAGCATACGGAGCTGTCTCCAAGGGAGAAATCACTCCCCTACGAAAAGCATTAGCATTTTATCTTTTCTTTACTTTTGATTCATGTATTTCGTAACTTTGAATATTGAATTGATTTGTATGGTTAATATGAGCGGCTACGCACCTCTTGGTGCTGGCCTAGTTATGATTCCTTAATTGTTTTGTTTGCGTTTACATTACTTCCGGATAATTATTTCTAAGTGTATGCATGCATAGTTTATTGGTAGCTACCCTTGTTTCGGTAGTTTTGAATGGCGGTAGAGGCCAATTGCCTAGGAGATATGACCAACTGACCCTAGGTGAGCGGACTAAGACGGGAAGGGTAAGATATGACCAACTGACGACCCTTTCTACTTGTGCGATTTGACCAACTAATCACCTACCGTTTGGATGAACTTAAGAATTAGGAGGTGAGTGTTTAAGTTGCTAACGCCCGGGCACTCACTATTATAAATATAGCATGTAGCGGTACTTAATGACTTGGCTTAGGGGACTAGGAACAACAGGACTTATGAGGGGACACCTGACTTCTCCTGTGGTGGTATCTTTGCTGATAGGTTAGGGCGAATTGACCAAATGTTGTCCTCTCGACTTTGACCCCACCTGAAGTATGTGGAAGTAAGTAGACGTAGACATAACTAGCGAGGAGGAATAACTAGGTTAGCACCACTCTCCTCTATTGATTTATCATTTGCCTTTATTTGCTGTTTTCTGCTTTAGTAGTTTAATAATTAATTCCTTATCGAAATCATATTTAAAATCTGTGACACCTAGACTTAGTAATAATCCAAAACACATAGCTCTTGGGACGACCACGGTTTTACCGAATACTACACTACACACGGCCGGGTACACTGCCCGTTAGTGCATTAGGGTAGACCATAGGTATAACGAGACGTTATAAATATTAAAACCTGGTCAGTAAAACCTGCATCAAGTTTTTGGCGCCGCTGCCGGGGAGCTATTTTAGGATTTCATATTAAGTCTATTTTTAACTTTCTTTCTTAAATGTCAGGATACAAGACTCGCAGCTCGATGCCTTTTTTAGCCACCCCATTCGACGATCCAGAGAAGCAATTTCGGACAAGGAAAGTTTACTCTTCAGTTCCTATTCACAACATCTTCTCATTTTACGAATCAGACCAGTCTGACGCAGAACCGGAGGTCATCAATGAAAATAATATCGATGACTTAACTATGGAGCAGTATTTGGAGCGACCAAATGAAAACTGCCAACGAAGCTTCGCACAGGATTCTATTACTGAAAAATACTCTATTCCAGATCAAATTATTCGAGAGTTACACAAACTTAAGTTTTCTGGAGATGAAGATGAGGACGTTCAGAATCACGTAGAAGAAGTTCTCCACTTATCCTCTCTTTTCAACGTAAGAGGTACCCCGAGCTATTCGGTCCAGCAATTTTGCCCTCCTTAAAAAATGGCAAAACTTCTTGGTAAAATCTATCAATTCGTCCAAGTTGGAGAAGAAACGCTTTACCAGGCATGGGAAATATTTGATGAGCTTCTTTATCGATGCCCCACCTATGATTTTAACAAACATCAGATCGTCTACGTCTTGTACCGTGGAATTAATGCGCTAACACGAGAACTAATCAATTCCCCGAGACCTATTCCTAGCATGACTCCTGACCAAGCCTTGGAATGTATTCAACGAATTTATGAACATTGCTACAAATGGCATATGGATACAGGGTATGGACCAAGAGACAATTTTGATCTTAAGGTAATGTAGACAATAACAAAGCAAGAGTACAATTATGGGGAAATTTTCAAAAAATGAAGGATAGAAAGAGAAGCTGAAGCATGTAGGGTTGAGAGGGTTAAGAGTGTATTTGAGACCAAAACCGGGATCAATCTTGAAAAGAAGATTCTTGACCACATCAATGAATCAAGGGAACGAGATAATAGAATCGAAAAAATGATGAAGACGTTCGTGGATAACACAGTCTCTTCTCTTAAAATTCACGAAGATAGGATTAAGAGTTTGGAAAAGAGTGTGAGCTCATGTTCGTGAGCCATCACTGATTACCTAGCAGCTTGGGAAGAGGAAGCTGTCAACACGGTAGAAACTATCCTTGAAGAACCAACTACCTTTTCAGAAAAAGTTAAGCGACGAATCAGCATGGAAAGACAATCACTTACCGGTAAACTCCCTTATCAATAATTCCATTAAAACTAATCATGATGATATTTCACAGGAATTAAGCAATGATGAGACAATTCACCTCAACGAAAGATGTTCCGCAGTTTTGAGAAACGAGCTACAACAAAAGGAAAAAGATCCAGGATGTTTCACTCTCCCTTGCTTGATCGGGAGTCTCAATATGTGTAATGCCCTAGCTGATATTGGAGTAAGTATTAGCATAATGCCTTGTTTGATATTTTTGCGTATTGGGATTGGTGACTTAAAGCCGGCCAAGATGAAAATTGAAATGGCCGATCGATCTATGCAATCGCCATTGGGAATCATTGAAAATGTGTTGGTGATGTTAGGAATTACAAAATTCCATGTTAAAGTGTCGGTCACCCCAATTATGATCTAGCATAAGTTAGCTCGTAGACGTGTCGTTATTTTAGTTGTTTAGTAGTTTATTAGTTATTTAGTAGCGTAGTTTAGCGTAGTGTAACACCGTGGAGGAAGGACGGGTCTTTACCCACTGTATCCCTGATCCACAGGCCGATAGGAGGTCGTTATGTTTGTAAGTATAAATACCCCTTCCATAGATGGAAGGGGTGGTGCTTCTCATTCAATCTAATATTTCATACTTTGTGTAAACCTCTAGCAAGAACACCCTCTCTCTCTACTAACTCTCTAACTATGGAAAACATGTATTTTGATCATCCAAGACCACCCGAATCATCAAACACAATAATATAACGATCCTACAATTGGTACCAGAGCCAGGTTGTTGTGTTTTGATGATTTCTTGTGGTTTTTATTCGTGTTTGAAACTGTTTATGCTATTGGTGTACTTGTTTTATTGGTTGAAAAACGTTTTTTAGTATTGTGGTAAAACTGTTTTGACAGGTATATGTTTGGTCATTTTGTGTCTTGGTCCAATCTTAGTCTTTATCTATCTTGTTTCATCCTTTTCTGTCCAAGTCTGTTATTACATCTATTTTGCTATGACTTTTCACTGTTTCTATGGTCAAAAATGGGTTAAAAGATGTATATTTTGGATGTATTCTGGGTAACTTTGGTTATAATCTGGATATATTCTGGGTAACAGTTTGATATTCATGCTAGCGAGTAGCCTAAACTTGTTGTCCAGATTCATTGTTTTAACAGTAGCGACTTGGTACATTGCTTAGCGACTTGTCAAAAAGTGTCCAAATACATTGTACTTTATATGTAGCGACTTGGTAAATTGCTAGCGAGTTGTCCTTAAAAGATGTCCAGATACAATGTTTTCAAAGCGAGTTGACTATTGAGTCAACTGCTGCTAGCGACTTGGCTATGCTAGCGACTTGGCTATGCTAGCGACTTGGCTCATATCTTAGACCTAGCGACTTGCTTTGAAAAACTGTTAGCAACTTGACTAAACCACTTTGACTATTGAGTCTTAGCGACTTGTTTTGAAAAAAAAATGGGTAGCGATTTACTTTGAAAAATATGGGTAGCGACTTGGGTTTTTGACTAAGTTAAGACAGAAAGGATGAAGGAGAATCGACACAAGACCACAACCATAATATCACAATACATCAACAAGACTCGACCTCAGGTTCTCCATACCATCATTAGTCCACTATCTACTATAAACGAAAAATAGATCTACAAAACCGATCTTCATTCAAGACTCAACAATTAAACTTTTCTATTTGATCTCAAACTCCTTGTGGTTTAATGATTTCTCAATGACCTAATCAGATTCACACCACCACAAAGGACTTTCATCACAGATCCGAATCATGAATTGAAGAATAAAGAAAACGAAAAAGCTTTTATAAGATCTCATATTGATTCAATCTCTTTAACATATCTTTAATAGATTTGTTGTTGGATCATTTCATCATTGATCTTTGTTTGAAGCCAAGCTTCTTTATTTTACGACAACAAAGAAAGAATGTATAACAAAATCGTTATAATCGCTTCTTTAAGTCATTTGATGTATCAAAACAAGGATCAAAGAAATACCTACCTGATGTCACATTTTTGATACGAAAAGGATTGAAGACGATTAAATATTCCGTGGCTTCATTACAAGCATGTTTCCATCCCTGTGGTTAAGTCGTAATTGGTCCCTACCTCATGCCAACCCTGTGGCGAGGTGCTCATGTCCAGTGTATACATGGCGGTTTGTTTAGAATTTAATTAATGGTGGGAGATAGTGATTAATAGATGGGGGCGTAATTTGTTGCTGAGCATATGAGAAAGAGGCGGATATATTGAGATTTTTAGGGTTGGTGCGAGTTATTTTAGGGTTGTGGTGTGAGAGATCAAGAGTGGGGGCGGACAGTTAAAGTTTAGGGTTACGAAAATTTTGGTTGGGTATGTGAGTGATTAGTGTTATATAACACGAGTAATTAGGGTTGAGTGTGAATCGTTTAAACCGAACATGGGCTTTAGAATGAATTCCAGTTGGGCCGTTGTTTTTTAATTTGTCTCTCCATTTGGGCCAGGACCGAATAGATACACACACATGTATAGGCCATGAATTATAACCGAATAACTTTGGGGTGTTAATGTTTCATGGGCTGTATTTCTGGTTCTTGGCTATCAATTGGATTCATGGGCTCGTGGATGTATTTTGTTAAGCTGATGTATTTCGTGAACTTAATTTTTGACATACAAATTATAGTATACAAAAGTGAGCTTTTAAAGAGGTACATTTTGGTATTAAGAATTTCACGGAGGGATACATGGATTCACGGCTTGAGCTATTATTCGATTAAAGTGTCTTCGAGGTTCTTGACTAGCATTGCTGTGATGATGTGACGGTTCTAACGGTTTTATTTGAACATTGGACTTGAATGATTGGATTGATTTTCATAAAACGGACCTTGATTTTTGCATGTAACCAAGTTTGGGCCATTCACATGATTGGGTCGTATGGGCTTCTCAAGTATTGGATTTTATGAGAGCTAATTTATCGATGAGACTTGATGATGAGCTTTGATTATTCAAAGTGACTTGATGCAAGTTGATGTAGTAAGTTGTTGAGCTACACGGTTTGATACTTTGGTTTATACAGTTTCACGTAAAAAAATTATGTCACGGCTTGAACTGAATGTTAAAACACGGTTGACTACGGGGTTGTTGTTCGGTATTACTTATTTGGCTTTGAAGTGAAGTTTACCGAGCGTTTACTTATTTCGTCTTCTTTCCTTCTACCCTTCCGCGAAGATGACTTGTTTGAGCATTTTTAGAGGGTGATAAAGACTTGGCTATTCAGTTACGGGTGTGATTCTTTCTCTCGTTTAACCCACAACGTAACTATCACTTCGGTGTCTCACTCAGTTGAGAATGTCAAAAGGTTTTGTACATTGGGTACACCGTTTCTTCTTCACAAAGATTAGTACAAGTTTAAGTAACAAATCAGGGGAGTTTCACTTCATGATCAAGTTTGGCATATCAGGTTTACTTCTCAATGTGATCACTACAATAGCCGACAGAATGCTTGAATGATGTGTGTACCAAGGTGTTGATTGGATGGTTAATGATGTTGGTTTTTGAACCATTGATGAACCGCTGCATGTTCCCCTAAAACAGATATTCACCGAAACCAAAGTTGTCATAACACGTTCAAGCTGATATTGTTTACGGTTTTGTCTTGATTTTGTAAAATCCCGCGAAAGAACCTATTTCTCGGTTTAAATCATAGACTTGTAAAATCCCGTAACAATGGAAACATCCTGATAATAGTAAGGTGCATTTCCGGACCTATCTTACGGTTTATTCTTGGTTTTGTAAAATCCTGCGAAAGAAACTATTTCTCGGTTTAAACCATTGAATTGTAAAATCCCGTAATGATGGAACCATCCTGGAGAAAGGGAAGTGTAATTCTGGGATCATATCTGATGCTGGTGCTACGGTTTCTGCTTCAAAGAAGGGATAAAAGGGTGTACTTCATGAATTGGGTGTGTGTTTGGGTTGTCTTCATGGCAGTTTGATTAGTACATGGTTTTACGGGGGTATGCTCACTTTACCGTGGTTGGGATGAAACCATTATCATAGATCACTTAAAATGTCAAAGGAGGCTAGTTTTGAGCTTTTAATCAGAAGATGTGACAACGGCGTTAATTCAGTATTATTTATTTGAGGTTGAAGTAAAATATCACGGGCGAGTGTACTTAGTATCTGAAGGTATCGAGGATGGTTGGATGAAGATTCTTCATGATCCTTGTTCGAGCTTATTATCAAAAACGAAGACTTGGAAATCTAGTTATTGTTGGGTGTCTTTTACCTTTTCTTTTACCACTTGGGGGAATTGGGCTCATACCACTACAAAATAACTATCACTTTAAGGAGTTACGTTGTAGTGCTCAGTGTCACATTCAATTGTGGATTTTCAAGAGGTAATGTGCGTCTTATACTTGATGGTTGGTTGGTTGAAGAGTATAGAGTACATAGAGAGTACTTAGAGATGCTAATGGAAATCGGCACCGCTCTTTGTTACATATGTGCAAGCTTAAGTCACGAGTTCGGGGTAGTTTACTTCAGGGTCAAATTCATCATATTGGGTTTTCTCCATCAGTTGTCACAACAAAGAGCCTACAGAATGATAATGGGGATGATTGCATATTTTGCTAAGAGAGCAGAAAAGAGAGAGATTATGACGTATGAACACAACAGTTCATGCCTCGTACTCCAAAGAAAAGAAAAGTGTACGTCTCAGTGCGCTTTATCTTCAAAAGAAGAGAAATCTTCTTATGACGTTTGAACACCACAGTTCAAGCCTCGTACTCTAAAGAAAAGAAATGTGTACGTTTCAGTGCGCATTATCTTTGAAAGAAGAGAAATCTTCTCTATTATGACCATTCTCATCAACATGCTTCATACTTTTTCCATGCGCTTCAGTCATCAAGTGAACCGGGCTATCACTGATTGTTTTCTCATTCCACTTGCTCGATTATAATGAAGATGGCTACATCATGTGCTGATTTTGCGGGAGAGAAGTGTGATTAGAACATTCGGATGACTTTCACTTATTTAATCAAGAATGGCAACTCCGTATGCAATTCTTGAGGGGGAGAAGAAGTGTGAATTTTTTGCATGATTGATTAATATTTGAGAATATATGGTCAAACGGCTCCTAACTCATGTAAGAACCGAGCTTCTTCTTATCGGGTCATCTTCACATGGAGTTTTTCTCTTCTAAGAGCCGTTGGTTGACATCTTCACTCGGATTGATGAGTTTATCGACAAAGTGCTCCCGGTTAATGCTTCACGTATACATCAACATGATGATTCCGAACGATCTCTCTGTTCTTGTTTGATGTGATTGGTAGTTTGGTGTTACCATCTTGTGTGTTCGTTGCGGCCTGATTGCTGATTTTCTTGATGAACATCCTTCTGTTCTTGTTTGATTGGGAGGGATTTTAGCTAAGGGGATATGCAAGATGTAAGTTAATTGGGATGCTTTTTGGTGAGATGCTTTTTGGTGTAAGTTGAAGATGTTAACTATCTATTCCCCAACTGTACAATCTTGAAGGAGGTCGAGTCTACAGTCTGTTCTACATTTTCTGCTACATGTTAGAAGACTAAAGACGAGTTGCATTTAACGATCTAAAGACTTCTTCTTAATCTGGGCATCTATCAAACAGATTGTCGGTTTAGGGGAGAGCACTAATTGGGAGAGTGTTATAAGTCAAATTCAATCCCCAATTAGACTTGCTCATAATCTTTAGCAGTAACTCCTCGAGACGTTGTTATTGACTATTTCACGTATTGGACATTTGACACAAGTTGATTACTTCGGAGTTAATCATTTATCACTTATTTGAGATTGAAGTTGACTTTCACAAAGGCGTGTTCTTATTTGATAACTTGCTCGGGCTTAAGAATTTGAGTTGAAGACTTGGCTTATCTAGTTACCAGCAGTCGAGGTGGATGGTTGAAGACCTGGTTAACTATCACTATTAGGAGTTACTTTGTTTTACTCAGTGTCACACGCATATGACGGTGTGGATAAACGCAAGAGGTGTTAATGTCTCATACTTCGTTTGGGTAGTGAGTACTTAGAGATTTGCTTGAAGCATAAATTCTCTACACCGTTCTTCCATCATTAGGTGCAAGCTTAAGATACAAATGTGGGGAAGTTGACTTCAGTTTCAAGTATGGTATAGCGGGTTTTCTTCTTCAGTGGTCACTTCAAATTGTCTACATAAGGGTTGATAAAAATAGTCAGAGAGAGTCTTCAGCATGTTGATTCTCACAAGAATTCAAGTGTTCTTCTCATAAAGATTTCAAGTATTTGGGCTTATACTATGTTGCTGATTATGAAGTGTCTAAACTAGCAAAGGGGGAAGAAGACAAGCATATAAAAGGATAACGAGTACACATGATGAACTTAATACTTCTAAGTGATTGAAGTTATCCCGGGAAGACAAATGTCATGACCGCAAAGAAACTCAGTGTATCTAAAACTCAGTGTATCTAGTAGCTTTTAGTGTTCTTGTTCCAACTACGTGGGGGAAGAGATGTAAGAGAAAGCTTCTGAAGATAAAAGAGGTACACGAGTATGGCATATTCAGGGGAGATAAATGTGTAACATGAGGGAGGTGTTATCAGTTATTCTCTCGTTGGGAATGTGTGTACTTCGGATTCTTGAACTTCATACACTTTCATCAGGGATGAAAGATGTGAACATAGGGGAGGTGTTCTACATTACCCTCTTGATGTGTATTCGGGAGAGTTCTTGGATATTGGTGTACTTCGGGTTCTTGAGCTTCATACACGTTCATCAGGGAAGAAAAATGTGAACATGGGAAGGTGTTCTTCATTCCCCTCATGAAGTGTATTTGGGAGAGTTCTTGAGCATTATACAAAGAGGCTGACTGCATCAATTCAACTACTTGGAGGAATTGCTCTCTTGACACCTTTTGGAATGGATCGCTTCAGACTTCAGTGGTAATGAAATATGAGAAGAAATTATTTATGAGTGGGATGATACGTTGCTGTTCTTCTTGTTGATGATATAACCCCGAATGGAGGTCCTCGATTATCATTCTTAAATGGAGCAGCGGGATTTATGATAATGGTGTGCTTTCTTGTGCACCTGGCTAAGGCAAGCTTGAAATAGAGTTTCGAATCTGCTCATCTAATGGATCTTCGGTTTGGGGGAAAGCTGCCAAAGTCTCTTTTTGTCAAAGGCTCGGGTTCTCTTTTCTATTATGGAGCCTCGGAAGCTTTGGTGGTGGAAGTTTAAGAGATGGTGAATTCTATCTTCTACGACGTGCTGCTTGATATCCTTATCTCGGTACTCGTATCATCATTCTTCTTTAACTATATCATCTATTCTATCTTTGTATATATTTATCTGAAAAAACATAATACAAAAATATAAAACCAACAAAAACAAAATACAAAAGTATAAAACCAACAAAAGAAAATAGAAAAATATAAAACCTTCAAAAACCCATAAAAATCAGAAAATTTCAAAAATACCAAAAATATGTTTTCCTAGACATGTCTTCTGGTATCGATAACATCTACGGTCTTAGAAATGTCATTCAATAATGGCACGGGACCATAGATGAAGTTCGAGCAGGAGGTGTAAATATTTTTTTCCAAAACATGTCTCTTAATATGGCTTACAGTTATTTCAGACTGTAACCCGGGCTTCAAATAATGGCTTGCAGTTATTTCAGACTGTAACCCGTGCTTAAACAATGGTTTGCTATTATTTCTGATAGTAACCCGCTCTTTTAAAGAAAGGAAAGTGTTGCGCTAAAACAATTTTTTAAATATTTCGTGCACTTATCCTAAAACAATTTGAGGAAAGTATGTCGAAGGACTGCTGTTCCTACACAAATGTTTTTCCGTCTAAAATTCTTCAGAAAAATATTTGTTGTTTTCAAAAATGGTGGTAAATGAGTTGCTTGTAAATCAATCAGAATCAAGTTTTCATAAAATTTCAAAAACTCATCTATGACTTCAGCGCTTTTAAAGCTTTTCAAGAAAAAGAGTCATTGGTTGAGGGGAAGAATATTTTTCATATTTACCTCATCTAATGGGCTTTCTTAATCATCCTACGTGCTTATCTGAAAAATATAATTGCCTATGTTGAAGGACTAGGTTTCTAGGATGTGACTGTTAGGTTTAGATGATTATAGATTGATGAACATTATTCTCATGTCTTATATGAACTGATTGATATGTTGAAATTGACTTGAACTAGTCGATTGTTGTTTGGGTGATGTCGACCACCATATATTTGTATGTGTGTTCACTAACGTACGCAGGTATATTGGTATAAAAGAATGTTCCCGATCCGGATCCCACAATTGAAGATGATTGGATGCCGAAAGGAAAGGGTAACTATATCTTGGGTTGACAAATGAAGAAACGGAGCTTAATTTGACTTCAATGGAAAGTTGGCATAAATGCAACATAAGAGGTCTCACTGCATCAGCAGATGGTTTTCTTCTAAGTGATTGAAGAAACGGAGCTTAATTTGACCTCAGTTGGCATTCAAAATGCAACGTAAGAAGAAGTCTCACTGCATCTGCAGACGGTTTTTCTTCCAAACCCTACAGCAACAACAACGGAAGCTTCTCAACCACCTAACATATCTTTGTGCAGGATACCATTTTTAAACAACTTTGAATAATTTGATTAAATTGTTTTGAAATGGAAAAATATTGTTTTGAAAATAAATTGAACTAAATTTTGAAAATCACCGGACTTCTTTTTATCAAAACCTAAGTCACTCAATTATTGACTTCTGTCATGGATTTAGGGGGAGAGTGATTTAAAATAAAATATTTTCAAACGATATTTCTTCACAAAAAGTCCGTTTGTACAATAATAAGTGGTGATCTAAAGATTTAATGTTATGTCATGGTATGAATTTCTTTAAAACTCAAAGATCTGTCAAAATGAAATTTTTTCTGTTCTTGTTTGATTGTGAAATTGTTTTATTTTACTTAAAGATCTCTTAAAAACTATCATACCTGACACTAACAATCTTTAATGTCTAAATCTGGTCCTTCTCTGTCATTTTTCAAAATTAAATCTTGCCACGTCTTTCCCTAAAACTTTCTAAATGATTTAAATCAATCGGGATCCAAAACCCTAATTGGTTTGAAATTTTTGATCAAGGGAGAGATCGTGATTTAAATCTCAAATCTGTTTTAATGGAATCGGTTTTAGTCCTTTATAGGCACTCCTGCCTCCATGTGCCAAACGATTTCAAATATACAATGCACATGTTGAGGAGGAGGATTTATCCAAAAACCAGATGAGTATTTAAACAAGGCCACATTTTCTCCCATGTTTTCTAAACCTAGTTAAATCACTTGGGATCCAAAATCTCAAAGGGTTTGATATTTTTGATCGGGGGAGAATTTGTGATTTAATAATGAAATTTGATAAAAGGTGATCGTCTTGATTTAAATTGTGCACGCTGCTTGCTCATATGTGCTAAACGCTTTCGAATCTTGAAGCACATATTGAGGGGGAGCAAATAAACTATCGAGGTACGAAAGCTTTTTAAAGTGATTTATAAAGTACCTTGATTGAGTTTTCAAATGGTTTCTTAAATGGCTTTTGTAATCGTGGATGTGCTTCAAAAGAACTCTTGCCTCTATGTGATAAAAATGATTTCAAATATCCTATGCACATATTGAGGGGGAGAATTTTACCATGAAAATCAAATGGCTTTTTCGTATGAAAATTGTGATCAAAGAAAATATTTCAAAGTCCTCTTGCCTCCTTGTGCTAAACAATTTCTAAATCATATGCACATGTTGAGGGGGAGGTTTTCTAAATGATCAAAACTATTAAGGTACAAAATGCTTTGATCTCGTATCACAAGTAACTTGATTGTTTTTCCAAATGATTTTTCAATTGGTTTCAAAGAAGGAATGAACAATACCAAAAGACCGACCATTTTACTTTATGTATGGAGTTGTAAGGTTGGTGAGGTTAGGTATTTGTTCCCACGATCCAGCCAGAACCGGAGGGATCTTCCCAGGGACAATCCACTAGATAGTGTAGAGTCCTTAGGAATATTGAAAAAAGGAGAAATATGAGAATATGGGAAGAGTGCGGACTGAGATAGAGCTAGAACTGGAATAAACCCAACAAGGTTCTAGTTATGAAGTCTCGGTAAGCACTGAAGGGGTTGAAGAATGAAAAAGAAATGAATGAGAAAAGGGTGAAAAGAAATAGCCCTCCATCAATTCAACCTTAGGGCAGAAACCGGGTTCAATACATATGCTACTGGTGGTTACTAAGGTAACGCCGGTATTGAAGACAAGACGTCATGGACCCAATGACGCACTGCACCTAAATTTCCCAAGCTACTCAAGTTCCTCTTAAAAGGGCTTGTTTCATTCTCACGGGGAACCTACATAATCTATCGACTTTCTCTTAGAGATTGTTGATATTGAAGAAGGAGACCCTCTCCCTAGTCTCCGACACAGGAACCAAATGTGCACTATTGAGTCTAGAGCCAAGAGATCATCCACAATATCTCATTAGGACACTAAATTCTTGAAGACTTGCTGTTTCACACAATGTGGAAAGTAAGAATATATTAAGAGTCCTACGCATTATCCTTGTGGTATTGCCAGAACATCCGAGTGATATGAAAATATTCACGATGAAGATGGAAATCCTTCTAGAGCCAACATCAAACAAGCTCTTGGTGGGTGACATGTGAGATCTTCTCGTAAGATCAAGCTTGTGACAACTGGACAGAAACGATGGGGCGATTCACTCGTGAATCAACCTTGGTCCAGGAATGGAATTGACGAATACTTTTGGAAAAACCGTTCGATGTGCAAACCTTCTTTTCTCTAGCACGTCGAATGTGTATTCATTTCAAATTCAAAAAGTATCTCTGATTGAAAAATACTTTTAGAAAAACTGTTCGATGTACGAATCTCTTCTTTTCGCTAGCACGTCGAATGTGTACTCATTCTCTAATACAAAAAGTATTTTGTTTGAAAATTTGATCTTTCTCATAAAACCTTCGTCGTATTGTAAAACTCTTTCTTAAATCAATACGCGATTGTTTTCATATCATTTTTCATCAATCAGTGAATATCAATTCGCTGGTTCACTCACTCCGTGTTGTCTTCTTTGAGACGTTCCGGTTTGAGAACAGCTAGAACAGCTGCGAAACCCTGTCAAGGAGATTCTTAGGAATCCTACCTGATCACAGGCAGTACTTGTACTGATCAATGGGGAACCGTGGGCCGTGTACCTCATTTCAACGAAAGTGATCAACTTTCGTGTGTTTTATTGCTAACTGTTGTTTGCAGGTACATTTGGATGGTTGCAGCTGATCAGAATTGAGGAGTCAATCCAAAGCCGCATGCTCACAGCATCCACACTTAATTGAAGAAATCATGACTGGTGCATATCTACATAACCTGGCTCTGATATTTCTATACTATGCTTCTGCTACGCTGCTGCAAATATCATGAGCCAGTAAAGCTTCCGCTACTCTGATGGAAAGATGTCTTGATTCAAAAAGTGTGAGCATGTCGGTCCGAAAGTCACAACTTCACATGTTGGCAACACAATAAAGGGTGATCCAGAGATTTACTGTGGCTGATGATCTTAAAGAAAGCTCGAAGATCATCAAAGATGTGGATCAGTTAAAGGCCTCCACTAAAAGTACAAATCAGTGCGGACTTTGAAGAATCGCTACTAAAGCACAAAGATTGAGAAAGTGAAGAATTCAAGTCTACGAGCTCAAAAACGAAGTCAAGAATAGAATGCTAGGATTCAAAATGTAAAACATGGGGTGACCTCCCTTAGGGGGAGATTGTTAGGAATTAGAAAATTCCATGTTAAAGTGTCGGTCACCCCAATTATGATCTAGCATAAGTTAGCTCGTAGACGTGTCATTATTTTAGTTGTTTAGTAGTTTATTAGTTATTTAGTAGCGTAGTTTAGCGTAGTGTAACATCGTGGAGGAAGGACGGGTCTTTACCCACTGTATCCCTGATCCACCGGCCGATAGGAGGTCGTTATGTTTGTAAGTATAAATACCCCTTCCATGGATGGAAGGGGTGGTGCTTCTCATTCAATCTAATATTTCATACTTTGTGTAAACCTCTAGCAAGAACACCCTCTCTCTCTACTAACTCTTTAACTATGGAAAACATGTATTTTGGTCATCCAAGACCACCCGAATCATCAAACACAATAATATAACGATCCTACAGGTGAAGATTAAGAAATTACTTTTCCCAGTAGATTTTGTGATTCTTGACATTCCGGAAGACAACAGAATACCTGTCATTTTAGGTAGACCTATGCTTGCCACTGCCCATACTAAGGTGGATGTCTTTGCTGGAAAGCTAACTCTTGAAGCTAATGGACAAATTGCAACGTTCGGACCTAATGAACTCCTGTCTACTTCTCAAAAGGTATGTGCAATTGACCCAGTAGGCATTTTTGGTGACGCATTAGAAGAATTTCTTAGCGACCCCCCGGATCCTGGCGAGGTTGATTCGGGGAGAGATTTTGATGTTTTCATCAACTTCGAGGAAGAGGATAATTTAGGAATCAGTGCTGAAGACCTCTCAAGTGACGTCGAAATGGCCCATTGGCAAGATAACTTTGTGAAGGATTTTTTGCAACCCAACCAACCTATATTTCATGATGTAGGAACCCGCATACATCATAGAAACCCTTATTATCTGAAGATCTCATGCAAAATCGGGTTCATCGACTTCCACCCATTTATTGACATTACTTCCCTATTCAACGTCATGTCGAAAGAGTGCTACAACCAAGTTATGAAGAAAGAATTAGAATATAAGGGAAATAAATTTCTTGGGTTTGCAACTAACATCCATGTCTTCGTTGGAACTCATTCATTTTTGGTGGACTTTATGGTTTTAGACGACGTAAGCGAATTTATGGAAGATGGACTTACGGGAGTAATTTTAGGAAAGCCTTTTCGGGAAATGTCAGGGTTAGATAAAAATGAAAAAGAAGGGTTAGTATGGTTGAATATAAACGATGATAAGACTATTTTCAAAATGCCGAGAACGATCAAGAATTTTAAAAATTGGACCAAGAGGCAGTTAAACCAAGCCCAACCACTGCTCGATATCAGTGAGGAAGAAAAAGAAAAAGGTATTGACCACCCTTACCAAAAAATCAATAGTTTCTACTCGGGCTGTTTAGAATTAGGGGGTGACTACAAACAGGATGAGAATTTGGTAAGTTGGATCCAACGTGGAGATTGCCATATCCACGAAATGACCAACAAGCACTGGTAGCCCCGCGGCTCTGAGTGTAACTTAAAGACTCTTAAATAAAGAAAAGTGCTCTTTCGGGAGACAACCCGAATTATCCCTTTCTTTTGTTTTATTTCCATTTCTGTAGGGTTTTGTGTTTTCTAACCATTTTTGCAGGAAACGAGGAAGTAATTGCTGCTGCAGTTTGCTGATCTGACCATAGTTACGGCGTAACTCATCTGTGTGATTACGCCGTAACCATCCTTTTGCAGCAGAATCTTAGACACATTACCAATTACGGCGTAATACCATCTCTGTGGTTACGCCGTAACCACTCACTTTGCAGCTGATGTCAAGTTTTGCCAGTTACGGCGTAACTCCCCTTAAAGAGTTACGATGTAACCTTCTTCTGCTTTAATTCTTTCATTTTAAAACACAATAACCTTGTATTAGTATTTTAAATGAACTTTGTGGGTGTGTTCTTTGTAAACCCTCACGAGACTTCACTCGTCCACTTGGGACACCAAGTGGTTTAAAAGGCTTGTTGCATATGCTAAATGCAACCGTGTTTCCTACGAAAGTGAGTAAGGTTTGTTTTTCATTTTTCATTTTTTCTTTTTAGAATTATGCTTGTCGATAGTGTGATTTCAGGGATCGAAGTTTGTTCATGATGTTTATACGAAGGCACGTCTCTTTTTCGTGGGCCTTCTTTCTTTATGGAGCAAATTTTAGGGAAGTTCTCGCTCTAATTCTACTTTTCTCTTCATCTTTATTTAATGCTTAGTACAAAAGGGACTTTGTACAATTCAAGTGGGGGGACGGGAGTAGAATTATCTCTTGAACATTATTTTACCCTCGTTTTTCTAGTTTATTTTGAAAAAATTATGTCATTTTTAAATTTTTGACATGTTTTTCTAAACCTAACTAGATTAGACCTTAGCCGAGCACATACAACCCTTGATATTATATGGTGAGATTAGCCTTATCCGTTTCCAATATTCTACCCCAAATCCACCAAATTATGAGTGTGCCGGTAGCTTGTAAACTTTAGAACTTGGCCTTTGCATCATTTCGAGACCATAGACGAGGTATGTTGAGTTAGCTCGATGTATTTAGACTTTTCAGTTTTAGAAGGCAATATTATAGGATTATCACCCAAATATCCTACCATTGTGTGTCTATCGATTAGTCACCTCGACTTCTCGACCCCCATGTGAAACCCTTTTGTTGCACTCACCTTTAGTGCAAGATACCCCTAGATACACCCATCTGAGCCATTCCTTTCATTTTGTTAACCCAATATATTGTTTCGATACACCTATACACCTTAGCCTACCCTGTAGTCTTTATTTGTGATTGGGAAGTCATCATTTGCCTAAGTTCAAGGTTCAAGTGGAAAGGTTCGAAAATCAAGGTTTCATCGACAACATATTCCTAAAGATCATTGAAGACCTCCCGAATTCCCATTGTTCATCTCAAGTGGGGGGATATTATGTTTAGTTGTTATTGTTATGTTGAAAGAAAAAAAAGTTGTTATGTTATTTAGTTATTGTAAAGTGCGATGTTATAAGCACTATGTCATGAGCTTTATAGATTTAGTATCGAGGAGGCCACCTCGGTCACATTTGAAGATTGGAGTTGGTAATTATGCCAACAGTTGGAGAAAAGGTAGTGTGCCCATCACGATGTCCTCTAATGACACATCTACCCAGTATTGCATGATCCGGTTTCTTGACTTCGAAGCTTGAACTTTGGGCGGACGGTAAGTGGTGATGACTTGGTTATAGATTTAGACTATCTGCTTGTTTTTTATTTTACACCATTTATATATCCCATGTCTTATCCTACCCTTTAGTCATGAAGCGTGTCTAGGTGATGCAGCGAGCAATCTTTGGTGTCTTGGCCATGGATTTGGTCATGTATTATTGTTTTTTTCCACTTCGCCGTGACATGTTAGTAATGACGAGTCACCCCTTAACCTTTGTCATGTCTACCCATATTGCCTTCGAGAATTGTTTAGCCCTTAACTCTAGTGGTGGAGATTTGTGTAACCGCCAAGCTTATGATAGAATACATGCTATGACTGTGCGATTGAGTGATGACCCAGAAATTGACACTTAGAATAGTTGAGAGATTTGAGTGTTTCGTTCCCATTTCGTGAGGTGTTCGGGTTTGTTTTATTCTAGCATAAGGGATTTGTAAACTTATATTTTCCAGATTTTGGGAGATATCTTTTTAGGAATATTTCTAATAAGGTCTCCTTGAGGGCAAGTAGAGTTCAAGTGGGGGGATATTTGATAACATCAAATAGTCCTGAATATTAAGTGTCAATTTCCCCCGATAATGCTTGTGATTTATATCATTTATATGGATTTACGCTTGTTTTCCATTGTTTTCCACTTTCAGGTAAATTACGAGCATTGGAGCTAAAGAGACGCGGAATTGGAGAAATACCAAAAGATTTATCATAGTATGCTGATTTTGAAGGAGTTACAGCGTAACTCTTCTCTCACATTACGCCGTAACTAAAGCGTGACTCATAAAACCAACTCATCAGAAGGTTACGGCGTAAATCTCCCCAAAGGCTACAACATAACTACATTAGGTCAAATGAGGTTCCACGCCGCTGATAACTACGCCGTAACTATTTCATCAACTACGGCGTCACCAAGTTATATTGAAGACTATGGCGTAACCACTAATAAGGTTACGCCGTAACTAGCAGATCTAGTGCAAAATATGAAGGAATTGATGGTTACGGCGTAACTTTATATTAATTACGCAGTAACCCAGATCTGGCCTATAAATACCCCACGAATTCCAGCATTTCTAATCATCCCATTCCATACACAACAATCAGAGAACGTGGGAAAAAGCCAAAGGCAGGTCTAGAGGAGCATACGGAGCTGTCTCCAAGGGAGAAATCACTCCCCTACGATAAGCATTAGCATTTTATCTTTTCTTTACTTTCGATTCATGTATTTCGTAACTTTGAATATTGAATTAATTTGTATGGTTAATATGAGCGGCTAAGCACCTCTTGGTGCTGGCCTAGTTATGATTCCTTAATTGTTTTGTTTGCGTTTACATTACTTTTGCATAATTATTTCTAAGTGTATGCATGCATAGTTTATTGCCTAGGAGATATGACCATTGTTTCGGTAGTTTTGAATGGCGGTAGAGGCCAATTGCCTAGGAGATATGACCAACTGACCCTAGGTGATCGAACTGAGACGGGAAGAGTAAGATATGACCAACTGACGACCCTTTCTACTTGTGCGATTTGACCAACTGATCACCTACCGTTTGGATGAACTTAAGAATTAGGGGGTGAGTGTTTAAGTTGCTAACGCCCGGGCACTCACTATTATAAATCTAGCATGTAGCGGTACTTAATAACTTGGCTTAGGGGACCAGGAACAACAGGACTTATGATGGGATACCTAACTTCTCCTGTGGTGGCATCTTTGCTGATAGGTTAGGGCGAATTGACCAAATGCTGTCCTCTCGACTTTGACCCCACATGAAGTAATTGGAAGTAAGTAGACGTAGACATAACTAGCTAGGAGGAATAACTAGGTTAGCACCACTCTCATCTATTGATTTATCCTTTGCCTTTATTTGTTGTTTTCTGCTTTAGTAGTTTAATAATTAATTCCTTATCGAAATCATATTTAAAATCTGTGACACCTAGATTTAGTAATAATCCAACACACATAGCTCTTGGGACGACCTCGGTTTTACCGAATACTACACTACACACGACCGGGTACACTGCCCGTTAGTGCATTAGGGTAGACTATAGGTATAACGAGACTTTATAAATATTAAAACCTGGTCAGTAAAACCTGCATCAGTTAGTTATTGACTATCACAAAGTTGTTAGTACATTGCTGCTGATGTAGTAGTTTTGGTTCCTGCTGTCAGGTATATAGTTACTTCTGGTATAGTAGTTATATGGTTTCTGTTGTTAATGCAGACTGGTGTCTGCTGTTAGTTTCTTAAATGTGCATTTATTCTTATCTTTAAAACAAATTCAATGTTCCCAAAATATGCATTTAATCTTAACTCTAGCATTAGCTCATGTGTATAAATAGGCACATATACTATGTCTACAGATTGTTGAAGATTATTAAATTGATTTAAATGTGATTTAACTAGTAGGGATTTACTTTATGGTACATTATGCACATCAGGTCACTTAAAAATACACAAACCATTTTCCAAAAAGCAACTGACATCCTTACCTTTAAACAGGTGAAAACAAAATATCCAAATGAAAGAGTTCACAAAAACAGTAAAAAAAAAGTAAAATGCAGAGGCCATGATTTCAGGTTTGATAAAAACATTGGCTCACTGAGATGAAAACAAAACTACACTGATACTCTACTATTTTAGAAATCCACTTTAGATTCACATCCAAAACTATACACTAACTCTTAGTGGCCACAAATAACCCATTTGCAAACACCAATTCTTACAGTGACTTTGGATTATTCACACTGTGGAAAACTAGAAGGTGGGGTTGAATAGTTTTACCAATTTAAAACTTCCTTTTAAATATTTAGATCGACTTATGTCAATCTATTTGGTTGTTTATGTTGGACGTTGATAGATAGATATATAAACGTGTAATGAAAGATAAAGAGTAAGAAGCACATCACCACGACACAAGTATTTATAGTGGTTCGGCTACAAGGACACCTTCCTTGCCCTACTCCACTCCCCGAGTCACCTACTCGAGAGTTCGTAAACACTACACCAACTCCTTATGGCGGAGAAGCCTTCACAACGTCGCTTAACCTTTTTCCGGTACAAAGCTAAATACCGAGTTCTTTCACACCAAGGCGAACCACACCTAACACAACGTCGCCTACCCTTTATACGGTGCTAGGCTAACCACCGAGTTCTTTCACACCTTAGGAGAACTAATCCTTCACAACGTCGCCTACCCTTTATTAGGTACTAGGCTAAGTACCTAGTTCTTTCACACCTTAGGTGAACTACACCTTCACGACACAACACCTATTCTCAAGGAGATCTACTCCTTGTTACAACACCATCAAGGATATCACCATCCTTGTAAATAAACAAATACTTATATGTATAACGATGCACCTCATCGATTATACGACCTAAGCATTCTTCCCAAATGCTACTTGATTTGATTCTTTGGCATCCTTCACTAATGCCTTTGACACAACGCTTGGCATCCTTCACTAATGCCTTTGACACAACGCTTGGCATCCTTCACTAATGCCTTCGTCTTGACACCTTTAGCATTCTTCACTAATGCCTTGACACGAATGATGAGCATCTTTCACTAATGCTTGCATCTTTACATTTTCGGCATTCTTCACTAATGCCTTCAACCCAACGTCTATGGAGAAAGGTAGATCTATCAACAAGAGAACCTTCGTTGTCTTGATGATGACGAAGCATGGCAACTCATGGACTTGAGCTTGCACGTCTTCAAGAAGTGGTGATCTTTCCTTTAAGAGGAACCTAGAAGATCACACAAAAAACAAAAGACAAACTACATAGATCACTTAGATCTGAGGTTAGAGGGTTAGAATACTTTGGGGAAGTATTTATTAAAAAGTGCAAGTAGAGAGGAAGAAATGGCTCTCTATTTATAGAGGAAATTCTCTTCTGTTTTCCCGGATCCCACGGATCCCTACCACAAGGGATCCGGCTAGCACAAAGCTAGGGATCCGTGGTCCGCTCTTCTTTGCCCATGGGTATTTTTGGTTAAGGGTCATGGGTCATGGGTTATGGTTTGATCCATGGTTTTCTTTCTAGATACAATGAACTTGGTTAAGTGGTATATATAAAACCATGGGTTATGGGTCAAAACCATTTGCTAGTATTTACCCATTTAGTATATACTTGTATTTACCCAATTTAGCATACACTTAGTTTTTACCCATTTTAGTATACTTAGTTTAAGTATATGTTTAACCCAATATGAAAACACTAGTTGTTGTACATATTTATCTATTTCATAAAATCACTTATACTTGTTTTAGTGTTTTATGTGAAAGCGTAAGTGTGTTAGAACACTATTAACTCAAACTATTTACGTACTCTATTTGTTTCGTTAAAATGATTTTATATTTGTTATCGACAAAACATTAGAAGATCGTAAAATATAAATAAACGTTTTCACGGCTTATTTGTATTAACACACACTATACACCAATTCAAATTGTCAATAAATAATACAACTGTCTACACAAAATCTAAAAACACCATTTCATTTGTGAAATTTACCTTTCACTTGTACTGTGATATTTCAGTCAATTAACATTTAGATCAATTAGATTATCAATCATCACAATCATTTACGAAATGCCGTGTTCTTTGTGTCAAGATGGTACATGCACTCCGAATTGTACTAATTTGCAGGATTCTCTATTTAAAGACATGATAGACCGTTTCAAGAGAATGGTAATTGCTTGTGAGCCGGGAAAGACTTTTCCAATAGAAGGAAATTTTAGAGAGAAACAATAGCTAATTGATAAGAGGAAGAGAATGATCAAACAACTTCCAGAGTATGAATGTGAGTATGAAGATATGAAAGCGCGTTTCAAGAGGATCGAAGATGATAATGCTAATTTGGAAGCAATGTGTGAAGAGGCGATAACTGATTTTAAGATTTACAAACATTATAATGCTGATGTTAAAGCGAAGTATGAAGAGATGATAACCAGTTTTAAGAATTTGAAAGATCATAATACTGTTGTCAAAGCTAAGTATCAAGAGATGGTTGAATGTGCCAAAAACCTTATCAACATACTCAAAGAAGTTGCAGCTGATGCTGATGATTTTTAGGATTATGAATGTGTTTTGTATATGTTTAATAATGTGTTATTTTGGACTTATTTGGTATGTAAGCTAATAACTATTTATCTAATTAACAAGGTACTAGATTACTGCATCAAATTTTATGTTATGATTTTTTGATATCATTTGTGAAAACTTAAATAACCAAAATAATAGCTAATCTCGATATTCTTCACATGCGAATATACTCTAACTAAACTTACATACAATAATAACCTCAAAATTCCATTACTTAATGATATTATTCACTAGCAAACATAATTTTTCAAAACTCAAATAATCAAAATAACCGCTAATATCGATATTCTTCACATGTGAAGATACTCTAACTAAACTTAAATCCAATAATAACCTCAAAATACCATTACATACTGATATTCTTTACTAGTGAAAATAAATTTTTCAAAACTCAAATAATCGCTAATATCGATATTCTTCACATGTGAAGATACTCTAACTAAACTTAAATACAATAATAACATCAAAATAACATTACATACTGATAATCTTCACTAGTGAAAATAAATTTTTCAAAACTTAAATAATCAAATAATCGCTAATCTCGATATTCTTCAAATGTGAAGATACTCTAACTAAAATTAAATCCAATAATAACCTCAAAATTCCATTACTTACTGATATACTTCACTAGCGAACATAATTTTAAAAAATGTAAGTAAATCAAATAATCGCTAATCTCGATATTCTTCAAAGGTAAACTATGAATAGAAAACAGTCGCTAATCTCGATATTCTTCAAAGATAAACTATGATTTATGCAATCTAAAAACATCTCTAAACATCAAACACCTAATTCGTAAACGATTCTTTCACAAACGCATCATCAGATAGTCAACGTAATAAACAAACACTAAAAACAGTATCTAAATAAATCAATAAACATCTTCACATGTGCAAAAATAGATATGTAATAAAAAAAACACATCATGAGATTGTCAAAAGTAACAAACAAATAGTATCTAATAAATCAATTAACATCTTCACATGTGCAAAAAATAGATATGAAATTCAATTAACATATTCACATGAGATAGTCAACGCCGGAGAAAAGTTGTTAAAAACTGAATCAGATTCAATCAAAAAAAGAAATTAGAGAGTCAATACCAGAGTCAACGCCGGAGATAAACAATGTCGAATTAAATTAGAAAATAGATGACGGAGATGCGATTAATATCCAGAACTGGTTGCTATTAGTGTTTGTGTGTTCTTTTAGTGTGTGTTTATGTGTGATTGAAGGAGACAAAGAGAAAAACGGGATAAACTTTAGGGGTGTGGAAACAAATGACAATAATTCTCTTAGACCCCTAAAAATTTCGTTCAATATTTACCAAAAGGTCCCTCCGCCCAAAATTTCGTTCAACTTTAGGGGTGTGTTTTTTTGGTGAGTGTTTACGTGTTGTTACTACATGTTTTCTAAGGTTACTGCTGCTATTACAAATATAGGGATGCTTAACGTTACAACTGTCTGTACACATAATAGGCATGTTATACTGGCAGTAGTGAACGAAGCTGATTACTTGGGTAGGTGTGTGTGTAAATGTGGGTATTTAATGCCGCTATCCTTTAAAATAAGAAAGCCAAATGGGTAAATTTCAATGTTGGCTGACCTTTTATTTGACTGCTCCTAAGTTAATTGAATAGGTTAGAAACAGTGTGTGTTACTCTTCAATTAAATTCTCCTACCAACTAGTATGGCACACCATTCAAGTATAATAAATGAAGAGAAAAAATACAGATGGTTATGCTAGTAGACGTTCTTATATAATCCGTGAAAGAGAAAACAAGGTTGGATTGACCTTTGATGCAAGGTGTCCACCGAATAGAGAAATTATGTGGTATCTTTTTCTAATGCAATGACTTTGTACATGATGACATGTCAAATGATCCACCTCTCAGATCAGGTTACACAGGTCGAAATGGTGAGGATACTATGAAACTCATTCTTGAATTGATGGATACATGCACAACTATAGAGTCAAAGATCACTGGCCTTCAAAATTTGACAACTACTAAGGCTGAAACAATCAGGAGGTTGAAGCACAGGGTATGTGTTTTGGAGAAACTAAGAAGGCCAAGGGTCACTGCATTCAGGAAAGTGAAGAAAACGGGAAAGAAAGCAAGCTCCTCTGGGAATCAAAGTTTGGAAGATGCATCCAAACAGGGGAGGAGTGAGAGTACAAATTCAGGGGAGGCATTGGTAGATTAGGATTTGGATAGTGGAGACAAAGGTGAAGGTTATTTGGTGGCTCACATGGAAGGTAAAGAAGCAGTAATAGATAATTCTTTAAAGGCTGCAGTTGAAGAAAAGGATAAGGAAGTGGTGCAGGCAACCACTGCCAGTGTTTCTGCATCCACTGCCAATGCTACTATTATTCTACCCACTGCCAGTTCAGACGTTTCCACTGCAGAGACAACCACTGCTACAATTATAACCACCGCAATAACACCAACACCAAAACCAAAAGAGGCTGAGAATGAGATTGCCATACAATTGCTCAACCTAAAGCAATCTCACCCTATCCCTGCACCTAGACCTATTGCTAAGAGTCTAAACATTGGTGAACCTGTGCAGAAAGTTGTAGTTACTGAAACTGATATTAGAAAGGGTAAAAGGATTGCAGATCCAACATTGGTGTTTGAAAGTACAGAGGAGCAGATAGCTTTTGATGAACAATTTGCTAAAAGATTACATATGGAAGTAAATGCTAAAGAAATTGCTAAAGAAAAGGAAAGGGAAAGAAGGAAGAAGCCTCTAAACAAGCTGTAGAAGAGCGGTAAACGAAACAGATGTATTTTACCCTACATAATTACGAAAAGTAGTTCAGTTTACTCATAATGATTAACTTAGCTTCATAGTCCTAAAAAGGGTCAACAAAAACCAAAAATAATTCAGGCCATAGAAGGAATCTATACCAACGTCGTAAACAATTGCATAGATGATGCATATAAACCACTCCTTATTAGTCTACAAACTGCCACTAAATTTTTTAATGAACCAAGTAATGTTACATACTTAACTAACGACATTTAAGGTATTATACCCTACATAATTACGAATCAGACACACATAAAAAAGAGCAATGGATTATAAAATGGAATTAACACCTATCTAACATAGGTATTAATCGAATAACAACAACGATTTATTATAACATAGAACCAATTGGAAATAATCATATGTAATAAACAACGAGAAGAATATTTACGTACCATATTTGGCCACATTTAAAAAAAAAACTTGATCAATCGAATGTGGTTTGCAATCAACACTGTAGCTTTATAGATGGTGATATAACTGACGTTACAAGGAAGAGATGGGCTAACGAAGAAGACGGTTTGATTTGTGAAAACAGTAAGTTAGAGTGCTTTTGTGCGAGAAGCAAAAACAGAGAAAAACGGTAACTATGGATGTTTTTGTGTGAGTGGCTATTGGAATTTGAATAGAAATGTACTGTACTTTCACTGTTCAAATGTGTACTTTCTATGTAATGTAAAATGACGAAACAACCCTTTTTAAAATATACGGTTGCCCATCGAATTTTTGTTTCCCAAAAAACAATACCTTACGCATACGGGACACTTGTCACAATGTCGATGAGTTTCCCAATGACAGCGGTTTCCCTCGGTCCATTTTCAAATTAAAAAAAATGGTCTGAAAGTGATAAGCCTCAGGGCGCGCGGTCCATTAACTTACCATTAAGAAAGACGATGCAGATATTTGTAAAAACATTGACAGGGAAGACAATAACCCTAGAGGTTGAGTCTTCCGACACCATCGACAACGTTAAGGCCAAGATTCAGGACAAAGAAGGTGTTCCTCCGGACCAGCAGAGGTTGATTTTTGCAGGAAAATAACTTGAAGATGGCCGTACTCTTGCCGATTACAATATCCAGAAAGGTTTACCTTATTTTTATTTATTTATAACTGATTATGAACTTTTATTATGTTATGCTGTACAAAAATTGTTATGCTGTGGTTTTGATTTGTGGCTGGTATTGGTTTGCGTTTTACCATTTGAACGGAGTATTAGTGTATTTAGAGGTTGTGCTAACTGTGTTGTTTATACTAAAATTAAATCAAACACATGTTGCTATTCATTTTTCATTATGTCATGTTGTTATCCTTACTGAAATTGTTTTACTACAATCGCTTGACATGCGTATTTGCCCAAAGACATAGATTTGATGGTTATCCGGTTAATTAGATTCTGTTTATATTTCTTAACTTGTTGTGTTGTTTACTTTCTGATCTTGCGTTGTTTGTTTAGAGTCGACTCTTCATTTGGTCTTAAGGCTGAGGGGAGGAACCATAATGATTAACCCTTCTTTGTTTGCTTTGGCTAAGAAGTACAATTTTGACAAGAAAATTTGCCGCAATTGAGTTGTTTTCTTCTTTTTCTTTTGATGTTTACTATTAAAAGTGGGTGGATATGTATTATTTTTGGATGACATTTGGTTATTCTATATAAGCGTTTGTATCACATTTCTCATCTCTTAATAATTCGCAAATTGGTTTGTAGCAGAATCATAATTCGAGTAGATTATACCTACTTTCATTGGTCCTAACTTCTTTTAAACTTATCCCAAAGAAATTTTTAGAGCTTCTAGGTTTTCTTCATCTTATGTGTTATCTTCAACTGAATATTACCGGCTAAATACTAAATTTTAGGTTTTTAAAGTGTTGAACTTATGTCAACAACCCGGAAGCAAGTATGCGGAATACCGAACTCGTAAAGTCAATCGACACACTCAAAATCGACTAAAGAAGAAACCCACACGACTTGATCCAAATGTTTAGTTTATTGAACAAAGGAAAAGAATGACCATACAATTACCCCCCACCCCACCTCCTTTTGTAGAGATGTGGGGGGAGGAAAACCAACCCCTAAAAAGAGTTGAAACAGGCTGCCACAAACTCACAAATGCTCGGATTAAGCTATCGTTTGACACCCTCTAATGGTATATATAGAGTTGGCATGCAACCGACATATGCATTCCCTATTTGACTACAATAAGAACTAAAGTTTCACTAAAACCCCTAGACTATCTAATATGAATACTACTAATATACAACAGCAAGCAATTTTCTAATGTCAATGGATGACTTCATATTTTCTTCATGTTCATTTTGGATTATCTTTTTTACAACAATAATGTGCTTTTGGACTTGTTTAGATTCTAGAGTTTGCATTGTTTTAGGTCCTCAAAAATTGAGTTTATGTTGTGTATTGTTTCCGCTGATCATTCATGCTTGTATGTAACAAATTGCTTTATGTTAGGTGTTTTGCTCGTCTGCACCCAAGGGCTACAAACTGCAGGAAAAAGAAGTGTGGCCACAACAACCAAGTAATCAGTCTCTCAGTTTTATTATGAATGCAAATGATCATTGTTTAACGGTCCTTATTTTGATTGGCTGAACTTTTTTTTGTATGTGGTTCTAGCTAAGGCCAAAGAAGAAGATCACTTATTTTCATGTACGTACATCAAGTCAATATTGACCTTGGAGTATTTTGTCTTTTGGCGAGGAACTTGTTTTCTTATTTTTAGAACTTTTGCCTTTTTTTTAGTAATTTGTTTTGTAACTACCTATGAAGGTAATCTTGATGAATTGTTTGTTTAATTCAAGAAGTACCGTTGGTTTAAAATTTTCTCTCTTTTTTTAATAAGAGGCATTGCATTTGCAGATACCCCTTGGTTAATTTGCTGATCTACAAGCGTTGTATATGTTTTTATCTTTTTGTGAGCACTGTAGTTCTTTTAGCAGGAATTATTATTGGCGAGTGTAATTACATCATATACTCTAAGATTTGTTGTTTAGTTATATGTTCACGATGTACGAAAATATGTGACGTTTAAAGGTTAATGTAGTCTGCTATTGTGAATGGTTCAATTAGATTTACAAAAGTAGGGTCAATGATAAGGTCTTAATTTATAGTTTTTTTTAAAACTTTTCTTAATATATTTATCGTTAAAGTAAAAAAAATCTAAATCAATTTAACATATCAAAGCGTACCGATTAATCAAACTCTCATATATACCTTCACAGTTTTGTTTGTCTAATCCCGTGGATGAGCTTGACAATTTGTTACTCATCAACAACCGGATTCCACCAATTCCTAAGGAAAACACAGTGGGAAACAACCACAAGCATGACACTTCCCTAGTACTTCTGCAACTTCCCTAGTGATTCACAAAACTTACCTAATGGATCTTTTGAATGGTAACTTAGAAACTTATGTCCCTTTCTCAAGTTTTTGTGAAAGGGTGTCTACTCGCATACCAATAATAGAACTTCAAATTCTAACGACAACCTAACAACTTCACTATATTCTGGTGGTTTATCTAAGCAAGAATGAAAACTTCATTAAAAAATCATTCTAGTTGATCTACATCTACAACGTACGTTTGATTTCTTTATGCCTACAACTGTCTTATCACAGAACAACCCTTTGTAAAACTGTACCTTGTCACACCTGTTGGTCCCAAATGATTGAGTAAAACAGATATAACGAAATTGCAATAAGATGAATAACTTGTCAAATGTTCTTTTTTCATTTCTGTACAGTGATTACAACTATATATAGATATCGAATGGACACATCCAAACGACATACCGGTTCGGTAATAACTGCCATAACTACTTTAACTATAATAACCGCTATTCGGTTTAAATGTTTGCAATAAGCGACTTTGGTCCTTCATGTTTCTGTCTTTTGAAATGGAGCAATGAACGAGATTATCATGCTCACATTATCCTCCTTAATCTTGATCGTTGCTTTTCCTAAGTCTTGAACTCCGAGCATTTGTCGCATAGTCACGAACTTAAGTCTTGGTAAGGCTTTGGTTAAAATATCTGCTCTCTGAAGCTCTCCACTTACGTGTTCTACGTTGATATGACCATTCTCTATGCATTCCCGAATGAAATGATAGCGAATGTCTATGTGCTTGCTTCTTCCGTGAAATACTGGGTTCTTTACGAGTTGTATAGCTGATATATTGTCAACTCTGAGCATTATCTTCTTTTCTTCTAATCCAGTTAATTCACTGAGTAATCGTTTTAGCCATAAGGCTTGACATGCTGCTGCAGTAGCCGCCATGAATTCTGATTCACATGATGAGAGTGCTACTGTCGGTTGCTTTTGAGTACACCAAGTGATAGGTGATTCTCCAAAGTAAAATACTATTCCAGTAGTTCCTTTTCCTTGATCTGTATTGACTCCATAACTACTGTCGTTGTGTCCTGTAATCTTGCAGCTTCCGTCTTTCTTGTATATTACTCCATGGTATTTCGTTCCTTTGATGTATCGGATTACTTGTTTTACTGCCTTCAGGTGATGATCCTTTGGGTCTTGCATAAATCTGCTGAGTAGTCCGACTGAGTAACTAAGATCTGGTCTTGTATGCAGTAAGTATCTGAGACTTCCAACTAAGCTTCGGTAATAAGTTGCGTCAATAATAAGTTTCGTCAACTGGGTTTCCATCTTCCACCTTGACTAACTTAGTGCCGGGATCCATCGGTGTTTTCGTGTCATTACTGACCGTCATGCTTGTCTCTTTTAAGATCCTGTTAATGTATCCAGTTTGCTTGATCGTAATTTCTCCTCCTGTCTGTGTAACTTCTATCCCAAGGTAATATGCTAGCAACCCTAAGTCGCTCATTTCAAATTTATCTTTCATCTGGGATTTGAACAAATCTACTTCCTTCTTTGGAGTGCCTGTGATTATCAAATCATCTACATATACTCAAACGATAAGTGTAGAAGTCTTGCTTCTCTTTGTGTAGACTGCTTGTTCGAGATTACATTTCTTAAAGTCTAAGGACTTCAAGGTCTGGTCAAGCTTCACGTTCCAAGCTCTAGGTGCTTGTCTTAAGCCATACAAGGCTTTAGTTAGCTTTTAGACTTTTCCTAGGTTTCCTTGTTGAATGAAACCTTCAGGTTGTGTAACATAGACTTCTTCCTTCAATTCTCCATGTAAAAACGCTGATTTTACATCTAAATGGTGTACTTGCCATCCATTATATGCTGCTAGTGCTAATATCAATCGAACTGTCTCTATCCTAGCAACTGGTGCAAACACTTCATCGAAGTCTATTCCCTGTTCTTGTACATAACCTTTTGCTACTAATCTTGCTTTATACTTTATGATCCTTCCTTGTGCATCTCTCTTGGTTTTATAAACCCATTTGAGTCCTATTGCCTTCTGATTTTTGGGCAATGTGGTGAGGGTCCATGTGTTATTTTTGTTGATTGAATCTAGTTCAATTTTCTTGGCCTCAATCCACTTCTCATCTTTTGATGCTTCCTTGTAATTACGGGGTTCTTCTTCTGTGAAAAATAAGCTTGGTGCTTCTACTTCACGTGCAGTTTGGTAGATTTCCGTAATATCTTTTAAACCTTGTATAGGTCTATGATCAAATCTAGGATCTGAGCTCTCTAATGAGCTAATAGTAGTTCTTTCTTCATCTTCTGAGTTAGGGTTGTAAGTGTATGATGGTGGTGTGATTGGTGAGGGTGGATCTGGTATAGGTTCTTGTTCTTGATACGTGTTGTCAGTGTTTTCTATGTTGACTGGTGTAGGATTATCATAGTCAACTCCATCTATTACAAAGCTAGTCCAAAACGTATCCTCAGTACTTGTATCCTCTTCATTATTATTCCAATCCCACGGTTTCGTTTCCATAAACTTTATATCCCTACTAACATGTTTCTTCTTTCCTACTGGATCATATAGTCTACATGCTTTTGATCCTTCTTCAACTCCTAAGTAAATCATTGGAATGCTTCTATCATCTAGCGTCTTCAAGTGAGGTATTGTTACCTTAGCATAAGCTGTGCATCCGAATATTCTTAGGTATTCTAGGTTTGGTTTTCTGTTGTAGAGGGTTTCATATGGTGTTTTGTCTTCCAGGGCTTTCGTCGGTACCCTGTTGAGTATGTAAATGGCGTGCCTTACTGATTCCACCCAAAAAGTTAAGGGTAACTTCATTGCTTTCATCATACTCCTAGTCGTTGATAACACTGTTCTATTTCTCCTCTCTACTACACCATTCTGCTGTGGTGAGTATGGTGCTGTCAATTGTCTCTCAATTCCATTTTCCTTATAGTATTTGGTGAATTTATGTGATGTAAATTCACCTCCTCTATCAGTTCTTAGCATCTTGATTTTCAACTTCAACTTTGATTCGATCTGGTGTCTAAATTCCTTGAATGTGCTAAATGCTTGATCTTTCGAGTTTAGAAAGTAAGCCCACATAAAACGTGTGCAGTCATCTACTAATAAGAAGATGAGCTTCTTTCCGGAGTGTGTTGCTGGACTTATGGGACCACAGAGATCTCCATATACTAAGTCCAACGGGCTCTTTGATCTGAATTTAGCTTTGTTTGGAAATAGTGTTCTGATGTGTTTTCCTAATAAACATGCATCACAGATTTGTCCTGTATGCTTTATTCTCGGTATTTCATCCACTAAACCTTTCCTTGTCATTTTGTCTATTGCGTCAAAGTTCAGGTGACCTAATCTAGCATGCCATAACCATGCTTGGTCATTTACGTTTGCTAAAAGACATATAGGTGCTACTATATGCAATCTAATACTGTAAAGTCGATTCTTAGATCGTTCTACTTTCATCAACAACTTCTTGTTCTTATCATACAAAGTCAGTAAATTTCCATCCATTATGATTTTGCAACCTATTTCAGTAAGTTGTCCTAGACTAAGTATGTTGCTCTTGAGGTTTGGAATGTAGTAAACATCCGAAATCATCTTCTGTTGTAGGTTTCTACATCCTAATAGTATTGAACCTCTACCCTTTATCTCTACATACGATCCATCTCCAAAACGAATGTGTCCAGTGATGTTTTCGTCAATATCCTTAAAATGGCCTTTGGTGCCTGACATATGGTTACTTGCACCATTATCTAAATACCATATGCTAGCATCTGTCGTAGCATATTTCCGGGGTTGTACTTGTTATTCATTTAACAAGATTTCTTCATTTTCGTGTGTAGCCATTAGTAATGATGGTTCATCTTCTTCTAAGATAAGGTTTGATTGTTCCTGAGTTGTTGGTGGACTTCTACAATTCTTCTTGTAATGTCCGAGTTTTCCACAATTATAGCATGTGATTTTACTCTTATCCCATCCTTGTTTTCCATTATTTGATTTATCTGAGTGGGATGAGTTTTCTCCATTCGAGTTGTGTCTATTTCCCTTATTCTGCCAATTTCCTCGTGAATAGTTTGATCTACCTCTATATTTGGTAAATCGTTTCTTATTTCTAGAGTGTTCGCCTTGTGCGAATAATAAGTTGTCCTGGGTATCTACTTGTCCTCCCTTTCGGAGTTTTATCCTTTCCTCGAATGCCTTAAGCTTTCCAGTGATCTCATCTAACGTAATGTCATCGAGATCATTCGTTTGTTCTGTGGATGCTACTATCTGAATGAACCTATCTGGTGTGGAATCTAATAGTTTTCGTACTAAAAGTGATTCATCCAACACTTTTCCTAATTCTTTAGCCTTTGTGGCGTAGCCGTTCAGTTTGGCTGTAAATGCATCCACAGTTTTGATAATGCTACACGCGTCGTTCGGGGTCAAGGAAACTTCCTTTTCTTCGAGCAAGTTTTATAACACCCTAGGCAGTGAACCTAATCGTTGTAGTGTAGTAATTAGGGTAAGCCACGGGTATTGATATCATTCTCTAGGGGAATAGGAATGCTAGTAAGGAGTTACTACGCTAAGGTTAAGGTTGAGGAAGATTATTTTTGTATCTTTTTATATTTTATGAAATGGAAAGGTACGAATCTCGGGTATTGGATTTGGGGGGGGGGGTGGTATTTCTACCGATTACTCTACTATTATCTAATTATCTAAACTAAGGTTGTGGGAGTCTATGTCTAATTAATGTGTGCTCGTATGATAGTTTAAAGATGTGTTTACTTAGTTTGTATTACTCCTTAATTATCTCCTATTGATGGTTGAGTGTCACGTCTTATTCTTAATTGCGTTGTGTGTCTAAAGTTGTAGGGTATGCGTTTCTCCCTAACTCTTTGAACTTACCAAAGGGTCTCGTCTACAAACCCACTAGGGATGATAAACTCCTACTCTAAGGCGCTCTTTGGATGGTTTAGCCTACAACTACTCAGGTAATTATATTCTAAGGTTCACAAAGATGAATCAAGCATTAAGTACACAACGAATGACCTATCGCATTACTAGATCATTAATCAACTAAGATAAGAAACAACCAATCAATATTTAATAATTAAGTTTCATACTTCCTAAGCAAACACACAAGTAAATTAGCCGGACATGGAGAACATGCAAGCATACACACAAATAATCAAAGACATAATTGAATTAATGAAGTAAAGACTTATCTTGATGTAAGATAGGGTTTAAAACCCTAAAATACTGTACAAGACACCTTAGGTTCGGTTTTAGGTTTTTACTCCAAAGACTCTCCACACAAAGACTGAAAAATTCGGATTCTATATATAAGATTACAATTGCGACGGCGTCACCTTATGTTTAGTGACGCCGTCGTGTCGCCGTCATTAGGGTTTCGTCTTGGCCACGTTAACCTTGCGACGGCGTCACCTTATGTCCGTGACGCCGTCCTCTTCAGCTTCTGACGTCGTCAGGATTGCATCTAGGCCGTCTGAGTAGCGACGGCCTACTCTTTCACAACTAGACGTCGTCACTTGAAAATACGAGTTTTGAGTCCTGTATCGTCACAATAATTTTGGGACGGCGTCGCCATTAGCACCTGACGCCGTCGCCTTCTAGTTTCAGCAACTGTGAGTGTCTCGATTTTGACTTTGGCCATTTTCTTCATATATTCGCGCCTTTTCGTCCAAATAAGTGCCATTCCAGCATTTTGCCTTCAAGAGACCTAAAAAGTGAAAAGGAACGATATTAAGCAATAACGGATACAAAAGTGATCAAATAAGGACTTAAACGACCCCTCAAAATGGTACCTTTTAAAACCTTATCATGTTTCATCCTCTTTCATCTGAAGAGTCTGAAATCCAATCATCAGTGATTGTAACCGTGCTTGTTGCACCTTTTCTTCTCCAACGTGTCTCTTTTTCAATGAATCCCATAATTCTTTTGCTGTTTTGCAACTTGCTACTTGTAAGATCACATCTTCGGTTAATGCTTGATATAAGAAGACGGTTGTTGCCTTATCTTTCTTAACATCTAATTGTGTATCAACCTTCGGTTCTATTGTTTCTCATAATCCTTGTGCTTCTAGTATCACCTTAATTTGTATAGTCGAAACTGTGTAGTTTGTGGTTTTGAGTTTAGGGCATTGATACTGTGTCATAGGGGTTACGGGTTTTGGTGCAGTGTTACTGCCACTTGCGTCGTCACCGGGCATTTTGATAGTTCTTATGATCTTCACTTCCTAATTTTTATGGGGATTTCTAACTAGTGGTATCACTTAATACTACGGGAACAGAAATAGTTATCCGGGAATCCTAATGTGAAACTATGGATTTCTAATAGTATAAACTAAGTATCTATACTATAAATATGAAAGGAAATCCAAAAGTTTAAGATTTTTCGTGTGACCTGTTTTTGTCACGCGCGTTTCCCTTCTTGTCGGTACTAGAATATACCAACTATGTTTTCTTTTTCCCTCGTTCTTGTTTCCAAAACAATCGGTACACTGTTTATTTGATGTTTTCGACTTGCTTTCTTCAAAAATATACCACTCCTTATATCACGTTGTCTTTTCTTGTGTTGACTTGCTACTTTTATCTCCAAGTCTTGGATTTTTGTGTCGACTTGCTTATTTATCTCCAAGTTTCGAATAAACACAAAACGTTTCAGAAATTAGTCTCGGTAATTTCTTTCAAAAGACCAAGCGAATTGCTTGTCTTTGTTTTACTACTCGACGGTAGTATGTCAACAAGTGATGTCCTTGTTGCCCTCGTCACTTGTCCACGTTCCACAATACTCCTTCTTTTTTTTATTACACGCCGTATCTACAACAACCTACAGAAATACCAACGGTATCCTTGCGAGTAAATGATCAGGATGCTCCTGTTGTTGTCTCTCTTTGTATTGCGAGCGTTACTCCAAAAAACAATTTGATTGTTTTTCTGGTTCGGTACCTTTTTCTTCTCTTCAAGCAACGTCCTTTTTCTTTCTTTCTTCTCATACGTCTTCTTTTCTTCTCTACTTTTGTCTCGACAAAAGGGGTCTCGTTGTATGATTGAAAGCCAACAAACTTTCAAGTCAAACTGTTCGTGTTGCGTTTAGTATAAAAAACAACGCAAAATATCAAGTCACCACAGTTTGGTGCCTTGTCGAATGCAATTTCTACACAAGTACGGTCGTGCACTACTTTCCTTGTGTCTCAAGTTATCCAGGCAGCGTATGGTTTACTATATGTTGCGTTCTTTCTTCTTCTTCTTCCTCCTGAAATAAAAATTTCAACGCGTATATCTTTGGGTTCCTTCTTCTTCGTTCAAGAAAGTTTTCTGGTTTTTTGTGGTACTCGTTAACAACAGATTCTGGGTTCTAATATTCGGTAAAGATTTTGTGTTTGAGTGATGGTTGTATTTGGTGTAACGAGCGTATGTAGGCAGGCTCTTGATGCCAATTGTTGGTCCCAAATGATTGAGTAAAACAGATATAACGAAATTGCAATAAGATGAATAACTTGTCAAATGTTCTTTTTTTATTTCTGTACAATGATTAAAACTATATATAGATATCGAATGGACACATCCAAACGACATACCGGTTCGGTAATAACTGCCATAACTACTTTAACTATAATAACCGCTATTCGGTTTAAATGTTTGCAATAAGCAACTTTGGTCCTTCATGTTTCTGTCTTTTGAAATGGAGCAATGAACGAGATTATCATGCTCACAACACCAATGCCGAAAGCACGAAATAACGAATAAAAACCTCATCTGAATTTAAGAGCATTTTATCATTAGGATAATTAGCAGGTCCCAACTAGATTACCATAATATCTCACAAGTTGCAACCCTCTTTCTCAGCCTCATATTCATGTGATCCCTTTACCTAAGCTATCCCATATTCATTAGTGCACTTACCACTATATATTCTGTACTGATGTATGATACTAGTTGCATCCTTCACTTTATTATTTGTGAGTAATAATAATTCTTGTGTGAGATAGTAATAAACTAAGAATCGGATGTCGTGTGTAGTGTTTGCGCATGAATGCAATGAATACGTATTTGTTTGAAGTATTGGAGGGCAATTTTTAACGTTTTTGTAGAATGTTGTGATTGATTGCCTTGAAGTCCCAAAAGCGGGATATACAAATACACATGAAACCCTATGAGATCTTGGGCTTTAGCCCGATCGTAGAGTAGCGTGCCTACATATACAAATACATAATACATAATACTAACACACCCCCCGCAGTTGGAGCGGCAGGACACCGAACACTCAAACTAGAGCGAAATTCTTCAAATAAAGCTGAAGGCAATACCTTAGTGAAGATATCCGCAATCTGAGAGCGAGAAGAGACATGAAGAACTCTGACTTGACCTGCAGCCACCAAATCCCGAAAAAAATGAATGTCAATTTTTATATGCTTGGTCCGTTGATGCTGAACCGGATTCGAGGACATGTAGACTGCACTAACATTATCGTAGTATACAAGCGTTGCTGAAGACACCGGAGTATGTAGCTCTCAAAGAAGATTCCGCAACCAACATGTTTCAGCAACTGCATTGGCAACCCCATAATATTCTGCCTCAGCACTGGAATGAGAAACTGTCGGTTGGCGCTTAGAGGACTAGTAGAGTAAAGTGTTGCCAAGAAATACACAATAGCCAGAAGTGGACCTCCGAGTAGTTGGGCAACTAGCCCAATCAGCATCAGAATATGCAACCAATGAGGTAGTAGAAGAAGAATACAACTGTAACCCATAATCCAAAGTACCTCGAATATAACGCAAAATCCATTTGAGAGCAGAGAAATGAGGCTCTCGCGGATCATGCATGTGAAGACACACCTGCTGGACAGCATAAGAAATATCAGGGAGAGTAAATGTGAGGTACTGAAGTGACTAGGAAAGACTTCAATATAATGTGGGATCAGATACCAAAAGTCCATCATCCCCGAGTTTAGACTCAGTATCAACCGGAGTCTGACTGGAATTATAATCAACCATGTGAGCGCGCTCAAGGATCTCTGTAGCATACTTGCGCTGAGACAAAAACATACCAGAAGAGTCACGTGTAACAGATATGCCCAAAAAATAATTTAGTGATCCCAAATCTGTCATAGATAACTCCTTATGCAAAGACGCAATAATACGCTATAGTAATCCATCATAAGAAATAGTCAGTACAATATCATCAACATATAATAAAAGATAAGCAGTGTCAGTCCTCTGATGATAGATAAACAAGGAGGAGTCACAGCGACTGTGTGTAAATCCAATCCCAAGAACATAGGTAGCAAAATGTTGAAACCAAGTCCGAGGGGCTTGTTTCAACCCATACAGTGATTTGCGCAACAAACCTACATAATCCGGATGCTCAGTATCTCGAAAACCAGGGGGCTGGTGCATGTAAACAGTCTCAGATAAATTCCCGTGCAGAAAAGCATTCTTAACATCGTGCTGGTGAACCGGCCAATGTCTAGAAGCAGCCAAACTGAGTACTGTTCGTATAGTGCTAGGTTTAACAACCAGGATAAAGGTCATCAACATCAACCCCCTCTATCTGAGTGCTGCCGTTCGCGACAAGGCAAGCCTTATAGTGACTGAGGGTACCATCTGCCAAGTACTTGTGACGAAACAACCACATACATCGAACAATGTTGGTGTCCGTAGGACGCGGCACAAGAATCCAAGTGTTGTTTTTAATAAAATCATTAAATTCATCATACATAACATTTAACCAATTCGGATCGTGAAAAGCAGGGTTATAGGATCGGGGTAAAGGGGAAACCAAAGACACATGAAAAGCGTAACGAGGATTGGGACGGGTATTCCCGACGCGGGAACGTGTAACCATGGGATGAACTGAGGTCGTGGTCGGGGTAGGGTTAGCAATAAGGGGAGTTTGGGAAACGGAAACGGGGGCAGGAGGCTGTATAGGAGGGTTGGTGATTTGTGGAGAGGGAAGTATGTTAGGGGATGCCATAGTGGGAGAAGGTGGAGAGTCGGTTACGGGTGAAATGGGTGAAGTAGGTGAGGGGGTGATTCAGGAACAGATAGTTGTAAAGGTGTAGTTGGTGTTGGGGAAGATGGTTGTGAGGATGGAGTTGGTGTTGGGTTGAGTTTTATGATATTGGAGATGATATTAGGGGAATCAGCCCGAAAGTCGTAAGATGGTGTTACAATGGGTGCGGTGGAACCAAAAGGAAAAACTGACTCATCAAAAGTTACATGTCGAGATATAATAATTTTGTTAGTGTTTAGGTCTAAGCAATGGTAGCCACGATGATTAGTAGCATGCCCTAAAGATATGGATGGTGTGGATCGGGCCCCGAGTTTATGGTCGGCATCAATGTGAGGGTAACAAAGGCACCCAAAAACACGTAAAATACGGTAATTAGGTGTTGTGCCAAACATGCGTGTAAAGGGAATTTCATTGTCAATGGCACGGGAGGGTAAAATATTTAAGAGGTAAACGGCCATGTTGAGGGCTTCTACCTAGTAGTTTGTGGGTTGTGGGCTTGAAAGAGCAAGGTGCGGATAAGGTTGTTAATGGTGCGCATCATCCGTTCAGATTTACCATTCTGCTGGGAGGTGCGTGGACAGGAGAAATGAAATTGTATCCCATTGTTGTTAAATAGTTTATGAAAAGCATGGTTATCAAATTCACCACCATGGTCACACAGAAAAGACTTGATTTCACGGTTAAATTGAGTTTTGACAAAGGTGCGAAATAATGTAAATTTGGACAAAACATCAGATTTATTAACTAACGGATAAACCCATACAAACTGAGAATAATGATCTAGAAAAATAATATAATATTTAAAACCAGACAGACTCGGGATTGGGGAAGCCCATAAATCCGAGTGAACAATATCGAAACAAGTTTGAACTAAAGTAGATGAACTAGCAAATGGAAGTTGCACGTGTTTTCCATGCTGACAATCATGACAAACCACGGGAGATTTCTCTTTATTACATGAAATAGAATTATTAGTAATAACACGACGAAAAACTTCACTTCCTGGATAACCAAGACGTTGATGCCACGTATACTGACTTGTGAGATAGGCTTGAGGAGAGAAGGCTTGGTAACAGGGTAGAGGTTGCCAGTGCTATCACAGCGGAGCAACACTTGACGGGTTTGAAAGTCCTTAAAAGAAAAACCAAAAGGATCAAATTCAACAGTGCAAAAATTTTCACATACAAACTGACGCACATAAATTAAGTTTTTAACAATATGAGGAGTGATTAGAACATTATTTAGGTGAAGAGGTCGAAAAGGGGTCGGAAAAATGCTATGGCCAGAGTTGGTGACGGGTATAGTGTGTCCGTCACCAACCGCAACAGATGAATAAATACACGAATTAAATACATCACTAAGATTATGACCGAGTCATTTAGATGAGAAGACATACATGTGTCCATATTCCAATTTCCAGGAGCGGGTTCATGAAGAGTGGGAGTGGCAAATGCATGTGGCAAAATAGTCTCGTGACCCGAAAAGCCCCTAAAGAGCCTCCCGAAGCATGCTGACCTGTCACACCAAGTTGAGCTGGTGCAGGTCCAAGAATACCGGCATTAGTGTGAACCGGTGCAGGAAACTAAACCTTCCAGGTTGACTGACCCGGGTAGGTTTGTTGCTGAACTGTCGTAGTGGCCTGATGAACCGCTGAAGTGGGTGAAGTAGGTGAGGGGGTGATTCAGGAACAGATAGTTGTAAAGGTGTAGTTGGTGTTGGGGCAGATGGTTGTGAGGATGGAGTTGGTGTTGGGTTGAGTTTTATGATATTGGAGATGATATTAGGGGAATCAGCCCGAAAGTCGTAAGATGGTGTTACAGTGGGTGCGGTGGAACCAAAAGGAAAAACTGACTCATCAAAGGTTACATGTCGAGATATAATAATGTTGTTAGTGTTTAGGTCTAAGAAATGGTAGCCACGATGATTAGTGGCATGCCCTAAAGATATGGATGGTGTGGCTCGGGCCCCGAGTTTATGGTCGGCATCAATGTGAGGGTAACAAAGGCACCCAAAAACACGTAAAATACGGTAATTAGGTGTTGTGCCAAACATGCGTGTAAAGGGAATTTCATTGTCAATGGCACGGGAGGGTAAAATATTTAAGAGGTAAACGGGCATGTTGAGGGCTTCTACCCAGTAGTTTGTGGGTTGTGGGCTTGAAAGAGCAAGGTGCGGATAAGGTTGTTAATGGTGCGAATCATCCGTTCAGATTTACCATTCTGTTGGGAGGTGCGTGGACAGGAGAAACGAAATTGTATCCCATTGTTGTTAAATAGTTTATGAAAAGCATGGTTATCAAATTCACCACCATGGTCACACAGAAAAGACTTGATTTCACGGTTAAATTGAGTTTTGACAAAGGTGCGAAATAATGTAAATTTGGACAAAACATCAGATTTATTAACTAACGGATAAACACATACAAACTGAGAATAATGATCCAGAAAAATAACATAATATTTAAAACCAGACAGACTCGGGATTGGGGAAGCCCATAAATCCGAGTGAACAATATCGAAACAAGTTTGAACTAAAGTAGATGAACTAGCAAATGGAAGTTGCACGTGTTTTCCAAGCTGACAAGCATGACAAAGCACGGGAGATTTCTCTTTATTACATGAAATAGAATTATTAGTAATAACACGACGCAACACTTCACTTCCTGGATAACCAAGACGTTGATGCCACGTATACTGACTTGTGAGATAGGCTTGAGGAGAGAAGGCTTGGTGACAGGGTAGAGGTCGCCAGTGCTATCACAGCGGAGCAACACTTGACGGGTTTGAAAGTCCTTAACAGAAAAACCAAAAGGGTCAAATTCAACAGTGCAATAATTTTCACATACAAACTGACGCACATAAATTAAGTTTTTAACAATATGAGGAGCGATTAGAACATTATTTAGGTGAAGAGGTCGAAAAGGGGTCGGTAAAATGCTATGGCCAGAGTTGGTGACGGGTATAGTGTGCCCGTCACCAACCGCAACAGATGAATAAATACACGAATTAAATACATCACTAAGATTATGACCGAGTCATTTAGATAAGAAGACATACCTGTATCCATATTCCAATTTCCAGGAGCGGGTTCATGAAGTGTGGGAGTGGCAAATGCATGTGGCAAAATAGTCTCGTGACCCGAAAAGCCCCTAAAGAGCCTCCCGAAGCATGCTGACCTGTCACACCAAGTTGAGCTGGTGCAGGTCCAAGAATACCGGCATTAGTGTGAACCGGTGCATGAAACTGAACCTGCCGTGTTGACTGACCCGGGTAGGTTTATTGCTGAACTGTCGTAGTGACCTGATGAACCGCTGAAGTGGGTGAAGTAGGTGAGGGGGTGATTCAGGAACAGATAGTTGTAAAGGTGTAGTTGGTGTTGGGGCAGATGGTTGTGAGGATGGAGTTGGTGTTGGGTTGAGTTTTATGATATTGGAGATGATATTAGGGGAATCAGCCCGAAAGTCGTAAGACGGTGTTACAGTGGGTGCGGTGGAACGAAAAGGAAAAACTGACTCATCAAAGGTTACATGTCGGGATATAATAATTTTTTTAGTGTTTAGGTCTAAGCAATGGTAGCCACGATGATTAGTGGCATGCCCTAAAGATATGGATGGTGTGGCTCGAGCCCCGAGTTTATGGTCAGCATCAATGTGAGGGTAACAAAGGCACCCAAAAACACGTAAAATACGGTAATTAGGTGTTGTGCCAAACATGCGTGTAAAGGGAATTTCATTGTCAATGGCACGGGAGGGTAAAATATTTAAGAGGTAAACGGCCATGTTGAGGGCTTCTACCCAGTAGTTTGTGGGTTGTGGGCTTGAAAGAGCAAGGTGCGGATAAGGTTGTTAATGGTGCGAATCATCCGTTCAGATTTACCATTCTGCTGGGAGGTGCGTGGACAGGAGAAACGAAATTGTATCCCATTGTTGTTAAATAGTTTATGAAAAGTATGGTTATCAAATTCACCACCATGGTCACACAAAAAAGACTTGATTTCACGGTTAAATTGAGTTTTGACAAAGGTGCGAAATAATGTAAATTTGGACAAAACATCAGATTTGTTAACTAACGGATAAACCCATACAAACTGAGAATAATGATCCAGAAAAATAACATAATATTAAGAACCAGACAGACTCGGGATTGAAGAAGCCCATAAATCCGAGTGAACAATATCGAAACAAGTTTGAATTAAAGTAGATGAACTAGCAAATGGAAGTTGCACGTGTTTTCCAAGCTGACAAGCATGACAAAGCACGGGAGATTTCTCTTTATTACATGAAATAGAATTATTAGTAATAACACGACGCAACACTTCACTTCCTGGATAACCAAGACGTTGATGCCACGTATACTAACTTGTGAGATAGGCTTGAGGAGAGAAGGCTTGGTGACAGGGTAGAGGTCGCCAGTGCTATCACAGCGGAGCAACACTTGACGGGTTTGAAAGTCCTTAACAGAAAAACCAAAAGGGTCAAATTCAACAGTGCAATAATTTTCACATACAAACTGACGCACATAAATTAAGTTTTTAACAATATGAGGAGTGATTAGAACATTATTTAGGTGAAGAGGTCGAAAAGGGGTCGGTAATATGCTATGGCCAGAGTTGGTGACGGGTATAGTGTGCCCGTCACCAACCGCAACAGATGAATAAATACATGAATTAAATACCTCACTAAGATTATGACCGAGTCATTTAGATGAGAAAGCATACATGTATCCATATTCCAATTGCCAGGAGCGGGTTCATGAATAGTGGGAGTGGCAAATGCATGTGGCAAAATAGTCTCGTGACCCGAAAAGCCCCTAAAGAGCCTCCCGAAGCATGCTGACCTGTCACACCAAGTTGAGCTGGTGCAGGTCCAAGAATACCGGCATTAGTGTGAACCGGTGCAGGAAACTGAACCTGCCATGTTGACTGACCCGGGTAGGTTTGTTGCTGAACTGTCGTAGTGGCCTGATGAACCGCTGAAGTTGGTGAAGTAGGTGAGGGGGTGATTCAGGAACAGATAGTTGTAAAGGTGTAGTTGGTGTTGGGGCAGATGGTTGTGAGGATGGAGTTGGTGTTGGGTTGAGTTTTATGATATTGGGGATGATATTAGGGGAATCAGCCCGAAAGTCGTAAGACGGTGTTACAGTGGGTGCGGTGGAACGAAAAGGAAAAACTGACTCATCAAAGGTTACATGTCGAGATATAATAATTTTGTTAGTATTTAGGTCTAAGCAATGGTAGCCACGATGATTAGTGGCATGCCCTAAAGATATGGATGGTGTGGCTCGGGCCCCGAGTTTATGGTCAGCATCAATGTGAGGGTAACAAAGGCACCCAAAAACACGTAAAATACGGTAATTAGGTGTTGTGCCAAACATGCGTGTAAAGGGAATTTCATTGTCAATGGCACGGGAGGGTAAAATATTTAAGAGGTAAACGGCCATGTTGAGGGCTTCTACCCAGTAGTTTGTGGGTTGTGGGCTTGAAAGAGCAAGGTGCGGATAAGGTTGTTAATGGTGCGAATCATCCGTTCAGATTTACCATTCTGCTGGGAGGTGCGTGGACAGGAGAAACGAAATTGTATCCCATTGTTGTTAAATAGTTTATGAAAAGTATGGTTATCAAATTCACCACCATGGTCACACAAAAAAGACTTGATTTCACGGTTAAATTGAGTTTTGACAAAGGTGCGAAATAATGTAAATTTGGACAAAATTCCAGATTTGTTAACTAACGGATAAACCCATACAAACTGAGAATAATGATCCAGAAAAATAACATAATATTAAGAACCAGACAGACTCGGGATTGGGGAAGCCCATAAATCCGAGTGAACAATATCGAAACAAGTTTGAATTAAAGTAGATGAACTAGCAAATGGAAGTTGCACGTATTTTCCAAGCTGACAAGCATGACAAAGCACGGGAGATTTCTCTTTATTACATGAAATAGAATTATTAGTAATAACACGACACAACACTTCACTTCCTGGATAACCAAGACGTTGATGCCACGTATACTAACTTGTGAGATAGGCTTGAGGAGAGAAGGCTTGGTGACAGGGTAGAGGTCACCAGTGCTATCACAGCGGAGCAACACTTGACGGGTTTGAAAGTCCTTAACAGAAAAACCAAAAGGGTCAAATTCAACAGTGCAATAATTTTCACATACAAACTGACGCACATAAATTAAGTTTTTAACAATATGAGGAGTGATTAGAACATTATTTAGGTGAAGAGGTCGAAAAGGGTCGGTAAAATGCTATGGCCAGAGTTGGTGACGGGTATAGTGTGCCCGTCACCAACCGCAACAGATGAATAAATACATGAATTAAATACATCACTAAGATTATGACCGAGTCATTTAGATGAGAAGACATACCTGTATCCATATTCCAATTGCCAGGAGCGGGTTCATGAAGAGTGGGAGTGGCAAATGCATGTGGCAAAATAGTCTCGTCACCCGAAAAGCCCCTAAAGAGCCTCCCGAAGCATGCTGACCTGTCACACCAAGTTGAGCTGGTGCAGGTCCAAGAATACCGGCATTAGTGTGAACCGGTGCAGGAAACTGAACCTGCCGTGTTGACTGACCCGGGTAGGTTTGTTGCTGAACTGTCGTTGGGGCCTGATGAACCGCTGAAGTGGGTGAAGTATGTGAGGGGGTGATTCAGGAACAGATAGTTGTAAAGGTGTAGTTGGTGTTGGGGCAGATGGTTGTTAGGATGGAGTTGGTGTTGGGTTGAGTTTTATGATATTGGGGATGATATTAGGGGAATCAGCCCGAAAGTCGTAAGATGGTGTTACAGTGGGTGCGGTGGAACCAAAAGGAAAAACTGACTCATCAAAGGTTACATGTCGAGATATAATAATTTTGTTAGTATTTAGGTCTAAGCAATGGTAGCCACGATGATTAGTGGCATGCCCTAAAGATATGGATGGTGTGGCTCGGGCCCCGAGTTTATGGTCAGCTTCAATGTGAGGGTAACAAAGGCACCCAAAAACACGTAAAATACGGTAATTAGGTGTTGTGCCAAACATGCGTGTAAAGGGAATTTCATTGTCAATGGCACGGGAGGGTAAAATATTTAAGAGGTAAACGGCCATGTTGAGGGCTTCTACCCAGTAGTTTGTGGGTTGTGGGCTTGAAAGAGCAAGGTGCGGATAAGGTTGTTAATGGTGCGAATCATCCGTTCAGATTTACCATTCTGCTGGGAGGTGCGTGGACAAGAGAAACGAAATTGTATCCCATTGTTGTTAAATAGTTTATGAAAATTATGGTTATCAAATTCACCACCATGGTCACACAAAAAAGACTTGATTTCACGGTTAAATTGAGTTTTGACAAAGGTGCGAAATAATGTAAATTTGGACAAAACATCAGATTTGTTAACTAACGGATAAACCCATACAAACTGAGAATAATGATCCAGAAAAATAACATAATATTTAAAACCAGACAGACTCGGGATTGGGGAAGCCCATAAATCCGAGTGAACAATATCGAAACAAGTTTGAATTAAAGTAGATGAACTAGCAAATGGAAGTTGCACGTGTTTTCCAAGCTGACAAGCATGACAAATCACGGGAGATTTCTCTTTATTACATGAAATAGAATTATTAGTAATAACACGACGCAACACTTCACTTCCTGGATAACCAAAACGTTGATGCCACGTATACTGACTTGTGAGATAGGCTTGAGGAGAGAAGGCTTGGTGACAGGGTAGAGGTCGCCAGTGCTATCACAGCGGAGCAACACTTGACAGGTTTGAAAGTCCTTAACAGAAAAACCAAAAGGGTCAAATTCAACAGTGCAATAATTTTCACATACAAACTGACGCACATAAATTAAGTTTTTAACAAAATGAGGAGTGATTAGAACATTATTTAGGTGAAGAGGTCGAAAAGGGGTCGGTAAAATGCTATGGCCAGAGTTGGTGACGGGTATAGTGTGCCCGTCACCAACCGCAACAGATGAATAAATACATGAATTAAATACATCACTAAGATTATGACCGAGTCATTTAGATGAGAAGACATACCTGTATCCATATTCCAATTGCCAGGAGCGGGTTCATGAAGAGTGGGAGTGGCAAATGCATGTGGCAAAATAGTCTCGTCACCCGAAAAGCCCCTAAAGAGCCTCCCGAAGCATGCTGACCTGTCACACCAAGTTGAGCTGGTGCAGGCCCAAGAATACTGGCATTAGTGTGAACCGGTGCAGGAAACTGAACCTGCCGTGTTGACTGACCCGGGTAGGTTTATTGCTGAACTGTCGTAGTGGCCTGATGAACCGCTGAAGTGGGTGAAGTAGGTGAGGGGGTGATTCAGGAACAGATAGTTGTAAAGGTGTAGTTGGTGTTGGGGCAGATGGTTGTCAGGATGGAGTTGGTGTTGGGTTGAGTTTTATGATATTGGGGATGATATTAGGGGAATCAGCCCGAAAGTCGTAAGATGGTATTACAGTGGGTGCGGTGGAACCAAAAGGAAAAACTGACTCATCAAAGGTTACATGTCGAGATATAATAATTTTGTTAGTATTTAGGTCTAAGCAATGGTAGCCACGATGATTAGTGGCATGCCCTAAAGATATGGATGGTGTGGCTCGGGCCCCGAGTTTATGGTCGGCATCAATGTGAGGGTAACAAAGGCACCCAAAAACACGTAAAATACGGTAATTAGGTGTTGTGCCAAACATGCGTGTAAAGGGAATTTCATTGTCAATAGCACAGGAGGATAAAATATTTAAGAGGTAAACGGCCATGTTGAGGGCTTCTACCCAGTAGTTTGTGGGTTGTGGGCTTGAAAGAGCAAGGTGCGGATAAGGTTGTTAATGATGCGAATCATCCGTTCAGATTTACCATTCTGCTGGGAGGTGCGTGGACAGGAGAAACGAAATTGTATCCCATTGTTGTTAAATAGTTTATGAAAAGCATGGTTATCAAATTCACCACCATGGTCACACAGAAAAGACTTGATTTCACGGTTAAATTGAGTTTTGACAAAGGTGCGAAATAATTTAAATTTGGACAAAACATCAGATTTGTTAACTAACGGATAAACCCATACAAACTGAGAATAATGATCCAGAAAAATAACATAATATTTAAAACCAGACAGACTCGGGATTGGGGAAGCCCATAAATCCGAGTGAACAATATCGAAACAAGTTTGAACTAAAGTAGATGAACTAGCAAATGGAAGTTGCACGTGTTTTCCAAGCTGACAAGCATGACAAAGCACGGGAGATTTCTCTTTATTACATGAAATAGAATTATTAGTAATAACACGACGCAACACTTCACTTCCTGGATAACCAATACGTTGAAGCCACGTATACTGACTTGTGAGATAGACTTGAGGAGAGAAGGCTTGGTGACAGGGTAGAGGTCGCCAGTGATATCACAGCGGAGCAACACTTGACGGGTTTGAAAGTCCTTAACAGAAAAACCAAAAGGGTCAATTTCAACAGTGCAATAATTTTCACATACAAACTGACGCACATAAATTAAGTTTTTAACAATATGAGGAGTGATTAGAACATTATTTAGGTGAAGAGGTCGAAAAGGGGTCGGTAAAATGCTATGGCCAGAGTTGGTGACGGGTATAGTGTGCCCGTCACCAACCGCAACAGATGAATAAATACACGAATTAAATACATCACTAAGATTATGACCGAGTCATTTAGATGAGAAGACATACCTGTATCCATATTCCAATTGCCAGGAGCGGCTTCATGAAGAGTGGGAGTGGCAAATACATGTGGCAAAATAGTCTCGCGACCCGAAAAGCCCCTAAAGAGCCTCCCGAAGCATGCTGACCTGTCACACCAAGTTGAGCTGGTGCAGGTCCAAGAATACCGGCATTAGTGTGAACCGGTGAAGGAAACTGAACCTGCCGTGTTGACTGACCCGGGTAGGTTTGTTGCTGAACTGTCGTTGGGGCCTGATGAACCGCTGAAGTGGGTGAAGTATGTGAGGGGGTGATTCAGGAACAGATAGTTGTAAAGGTGTAGTTGGTGTTGGGGCAGATGGTTGTCAGGATGGAGTTGGTGTTGGGTTGAGTTTTATGATATTGGGGATGATATTAGGGGAATCAGCCCGAAAGTCGTAAGATGGTGTTACAGTGGGTGCGGTGGAACCAAAAGGAAAAACTGACTCATCAAAGGTTACATGTCGAGATATAATAATTTTGTTAGTGTTTAGGTCTAAGAAATGGTAGCCACGATGATTAGTGGCATGCCCTAAAGATATGGATGGTGTGGCTCGGGCCCCGAGTTTATGGTCGGCATCAATGTGAGGGTAACAAAGGCACCCAAAAACACATAAAATACGGTAATTAGGTGTTGTGCCAAACATGCGTGTAAAGGGAATTTCATTGTCAGTGGCACGGGAGGGTAAAATATTTAAGAGGTAAACGGCCATGTTGAGGGTAGTTTGTGGGTTGTGGGCTTGAAAGAGCAAGGTGCGGATAAGGTTGTTAATGGTGCGAATCATCCGTTCAGATTTACCATTCTGCTTGGAGGTGCGTGGACAGGAGAAACGAAATTGTATCCCATTGTTGTTAAATAGTTTATGAAAAGCATGGTTATCAAATTCACCACCATGGTCACACAGAAAAGACTTGATTTCACGGTTAAATTGAGTTTTGACAAAGGTGCGAAATAATGTAAATTTGGACAAAACATCAGATTTGTTAACTAACGGATAAACCCATACAAACTGAGAATAATGATCCAGAAAAATAACATAATATTTAAAACCAGACAGACTCGGGATTGGGGAAGCCCATAAATCCGAGTGAACAATATCGAAACAAGTTTGAACTAAAGTAGATGAACTAGCAAATGGAAGTTGCACGTGTTTTCCAAGCTGACAAGCATGACAAAGCACGGGAGATTTCTCTTTATTACATGAAATAGAATTATTAGTAATAACACGACGCAACACTTCACTTCCTGGATAACCAAGACGTTGATGCCACGTATACTGACTTGTGAGATAGACTTGAGGAGAGAAGGCTTGGTGACAGGGTAGAGGTCGCCAGTGATATCACAGCGGAGCAACACTTGACGGGTTTGAAAGTCCTTAACAGAAAAACCAAAAGGGTCAATTTCAACAGTGCAATAATTTTCACATACAAACTGACGCACATAAATTAAGTTTTTAATAATATGAGGAGTGATTAGAACATTATTTAGGTGAAGAGGTCGAAAAGGGGTCGGTAAAATGCTATGGCCAGAGTTGGTGACGGGTATAGTGTGCCCGTCACCAACCGCAACAGATGAATAAATACACGAATTAAATACATCACTAAGATTATGACCGAGTCATTTAGATGAGAAGACATACCTGTATCCATATTCCAATTGCCAGGAGCGGGTTCATTAAGAGTGGGAGTGGCAAATGCATGTGGCAAAATAGTCTCGTGACCCGAAAAGCCCCTAAAGAGCCTCCCGAAGCATGCTGACCTGTCACACCAAGTTGAGCTGGTGCAGGTCCAAGAATACCGGCATTAGTGTGAACCGGTGCAGGAAACTGAACCTGCCGTGTTGGCTGACCCGGGTAGGTTTGTTGTTGAACTGTCGTAGTGGCCTGATGAACCGCTGAAGTGGGTGAAGTAGGTGAGGGGGTGATTCAGGAACAGATAGTTGTAAAGGTGTAGTTGGTGTTGGGGCAGATGGTTGTCAGGATGGAGTTGGTGTTGGGTTGAGTTTTATGATATTGGGGATGATATTAGGGGAATCAGCCCGAAAGTCGTAAGATGGTGTTACAGTGGGTGCGGTGGAACCAAAAGGAAAAACTGACTCATCAAAGGTTACATGTCGAGATATAATAATTTTGTTAGTGTTTAGGTCTAAGCAATGGTAGCCACGATGATTAGTGGCATGCCCTAAAGATATGGATGGTGTGGCTCGGGCCCCGAGGTTTTGGTCGGCATCAATGTGAGGGTAACAAAGGCACCCAAAAACACATAAAATACAGTAATTAGGTGTTGTGCCAAACATGCGTGTAAAGGGAATTTCATTGTCAATGGCACGGGAGGGTAAAATATTTAAGAGGTAAACGGCCATGTTGAGGGTAGTTTGTGGGTTGTGGGCTTGAAAGAGCAAGGTGCGGATAAGGTTGTTAATGGTGCGAATCATCCGTTCAGATTTACCATTCTGCTGGGAGGTGTCGGTGGACAGGAGAAATGAAATTGTATCCCATTGTTGTTAAATAGTTTATGAAAAGCATGGTTATCAAATTCACCACCATGGTCACACAGAAAAGACTTGATTTCACGGTTAAATTGAGTTTTGACAAAGGTGCGAAATAATGTAAATTTGGACAAAACATCAGATTTGTTAACTAACGGATAAACCCATACAAACTGAGAATAATGATCCAGAAAAATAACATAATATTTAAAACCAGACAGACTCGGGATTGGGGAAGCCCATAAATCCGAGTGAACAATATCGAAACAAGTTTGAACTAAAGTAGATGAACTAGCAAATGGAAGTTGCACGTGTTTTCCATGCTGACAAGCATGACAAAGCACGGGAGATTTCTCTTTATTACATGAAATAGAATTATTAGTAATAACACGACGCAACACTTCACTTCCTGGATAACCAAGACGTTGATGCCACGTATACTGACTTGTGAGATAGACTTGAGGAGAGAAGGCTTGGTGACAGGGTAGAGGTCGCCAGTGATATCACAGCGGAGCAACACTTGACGGGTTTGAAAGTCCTTAACAGAAAAACCAAAAGGGTCAATTTCAACAGTGCAATAATTTTTACATACAAACTGACGCACATAAATTAAGTTTTTAACAATATGAGGAGTGATTAGAACATTATTTAGGTGAAGAGGTCGAAAAGGGGTCGGTAAAATGCTATGGCCAGAGTTGGTGACGGGTATAGTATGCCCGTCACCAACCGCAACAGATGAATAAATACATGAATTAAATACATCACTAAGATTATGACCGAGTCATTTAGATGAGAAGACATACCTGTATCCATATTCCAATTGCTAGGAGCGGGTTCATGAAGAGTGGGAGTGGCAAATGGATGTGGCAAAATAGTCTCGTGACCCGAAAAGCCCCTAAAGAGCCTCCCAAAGCATGCTGACCTGTCACACCAAGTTGAGCTGGTGCAGGTCCAAGAATACCGGCATTAGTGTGAACCGGTGCAGGAAACTGAACCTGCCGTGTTGACTGACCCGGGTAGGTTTGTTGCTGAACTGTCGTAGTGGCCTGATGAACCGCCAGACTGGACTGTTGAACCGCCTGGTAAGGTAAGGTCTGAACCGGCATTGTGGACTGGCGAGGGTATGTATAAACAGGTGTGTGGCCTGTCAACCCATAAAGGGAAGGGTTCACGAATTGTTGTGAGGAGCCAGATGGTGCAGTGGACGGTCCAAAACCTAGTGGACTAGTGAAGAAGGCAACAGGGGTCGTAGGTGCAGAAGTTGTATTGTCCATGCAATTGAGTACCACTGTTGGTCCTAGTACATCCCATTTTTGCTAAAAGATGTTGTAGGGTTTGTAAATCATTGGAGGATAAATGATTGGTTGATGGTTAAGATTGGGGAGGACCAATAGCATGCATACCATGCGTACCATTATGCAAAAACTTGCACGAGGCACCAAATCGACAGGAACCCTTGCTCCAATTTAGACACGGCTTGTGAACTTTTTCCAGGGAGGAAGATGAACGGCGAGAGTTGGAACCGGTGTTGGCGAATAAGACCATTGGTGAGGATGAGGTTGAATCGGACAAAGTGTCTTGAGCACGAGCCTTTAAACGCATCTCCTCCATGGTGAGCATGGACCTAACGGTTTTGAGATTGGGAAAGGGATCCCGATGAGCAATGATGGTGGCCACGTTGTCGTACCTTGCGGGCAACCCTTCCAATGAAAATGTCACCACATCGTCATCATCTAAACGCGAGCCAAGGCTATTTAAGATTGTTGCAATGGATTCAATTTTTCGAAAATACGCATCAATGCCCATATCACCTAGTTTCAAGGATTGTAACTCCGCTTTCAAAGCTATGATACCATGTAGAATGTTGTGATTGATTGCCTTGAACTCCCAAAACCGGGATATACAAATACACATGAAACCCTAGGAGATCTTGAGCTTTAGCCCGATCGTAGAGTAACGGGCCTACATATACAACTACATAATACATAATACTAACAATCTTGAGTTATATTCTACACATTCATCGGAAAACAAAATACAAATTGTGCTATAGATGATCCATATTTAAGTGATGAGTTGATTGCCAACATTTCACTACATTCTTCAACTGCAAGAAGCCGAGAAGTGATTCGATTTGCGTTTCTATCATTATAAGTGACTGATATTACTTCAAAATATATATGTACGTTTTATTTACTCAATAATTCATTCATGTATATATTGTCATAGCTTCTTGGCACGTCAAAGCTAAAACAAACACCCATCATGCATCTAAAATAAACACCGCAATCAAGACCAACATTAACATTACCAAATACATACTCTAATATACATTTACCAGAGTTAGGATCAAATAAGAAGAAAAACTAAAATGAGAAGGATAAGAAGAAACCACAACCACACATTTCAGATGCACCAATTAAAATAGATGCATCTCCCCTTGAAAATCTCTCCCTTATTTGAAATGTGTGGCTAGAAATTCTTCTTATTCTTCCTATTTTAGTTTTTCTTCTTACCGGATCCCTTCCCACATTTACCATTCTATCGGATAGTATTGCAAAATCAACATTTGCTATATAGATCGATTGTCAAATATCTAATGACTAACGTCCAAGTTGCCAACGCAGAAACCAACACATTATGCCAAAAGAAAGCATACAAAAGAATGAATCTCAACTTGGACCAAGTTATATCTCAACTGCTCTAATATAATTTTGTGTTGTAGGGTGGAATTTGGCACCCCTTTCACACTTGGATATTCTTTTACCAATTGAAGTAGTAGGATAAAGATGGTCTTAGTCTATTGATTGGGACTCCTTAACTGGATTTTCATCACGTCAACAAGATCAAATATATTTGAAATGAACAGCTTAAGTAGCTGTAGAAAACAATATTCATATAGGACGATTAGTTTATATATGGAAAAAGTTTATATTCTAACAAAGAGAAACTTAGATGTACCGTTACTTATTTTCTCTCTGTTAAAATATCAATATAGAACCATACTTACCCGATCTCAAATAGGTTTTGTTTACTGTGATTTCGGAATATTTCTTGCTTAAACTCATCCTCTCCAAATATAAATATCAAACTAGCCACATATACAGTTTACGACTAATTTATAAAAAGGAAAGTATACCTTCCTTGCTAGCGCGTCATCGACCACAGAACTACTTAGTTTCTTGAATAGCTTGTACAAAGCCTCCACCTAGTTGATGTGGGCCCAAGTGTTGATGAACGGGTCATTGTGTTTCTGGAGGCCCAAGATCGCGTGACAAAAGAAGCCTCACTAAAATGGGCATAACTTGGCCTACGTGGCTCCGTTTCAGGCCTATGACCGGTCGATTTGAAGCATGGAACGAGGAGTTATTTTAAGAGTTATTTGCACTTTTATGTTTTTTTTTCTAGTTTTGTTGGGCTTTGTTTGTGGGCTAGCGCGCGACCTGTTTGTCTTTTGAGGCCCATTTCAATTTTGTGAGCCTATTTAGTAATGGTATTGTAACCTTGGATAATCAGTTCAATGAAATATCAAAAGTTTATTTTTTTCAGCTTTTGCTAAGAATTACCCCATAATCGGCATTCATGTGAATCAACAATTATTGGTGGTATTCATGTGAATCAATAGGTCCAATTTATGTTATCACGTTATTTAGTCTACATCACTGGTTCACAGTAACTTGAAGTGTCAAATGCCACACCGATCCAATAAATCCCAAAACAGTTTTTCTTTTTGTTGAATTTGTTGGGACAGTACTAATAGCACAAGAGTCTAAATCATCATACATCATACGCATATATAACGCAACAATGAAATTACCAATGATGGGCGATACTTCTTACCACACTTGTAAACTACCAAGAAGGGCAAATTTTAAGAAAGGTCGTCAATACAACTATGACAAGATGATAATATAGAACATTTAAACAATAGACATAAGATTGTATCACAAATTGAGGGAATATAAGGAACTTGCAAGGGGTCTCAGCAGCAAGCTCAACCGGATCATAACTTGGTAACTTTTTAAACTCCTCTGTAGTTGGTACCTAGAACAATTATAAATGAATTAGAGTTGAGAGAAGAAGTGATGTTGGTACTTTAAAAAGTTATTGAAGATGTATGTATTGATGTTCTGTTCTATCTTTATAAATGAAGTTAACTGCTGCTAGCTTTATACTGTGTGGATGTACATGTTTTATGTATTGTGAAACATTATTATCTATTGGAATTTATGTGATGATTCTTTTATTTTTTTGATAGATTATTATTTTATTGCAGGATGGTTTTTGCTGATGGATATTGCTTGCATTTTTTTTTTTTTGGTTTAGCTTGAAGAGCAGCCCATTAGAGCTCCCAACAAAAGTATTATAATCTTCACATCGATGCACCTTGTGGTCGTGGTCTGTGTACCTTGTGGTCGTGGTCTGTGTGTTTTTGGGTATATCATATATGTAATCCACATAATTGGGTTATTATAAAGGTGAAAATGCTAACGGTTTGCATGATGCTTTTACAAGGTTTTAGGTTATGTTTTATTGTGTTTAGATACTATAGTCGTGTGGTGTATTGTTCTAATAATCTTATTCCCTTACTTGAATTACATGTCCAGTATTTTTTAACTGTTCTTTAAATAAACAATCATATAGATCAACTGTAGAACCAAAACACAGTAAAGTTTTTTTTGGCTGTTCTTTAAATAAAGAATTGTTATATAGATCAAAGTAATTTATGTCCGCAGCGAAGCGACTTTAAATTAAAATCCTCGTTTATAACATTATGCAGACATTGCGAACACACTTTGTACAATGGTTCCGTCAAAGGCCCTTTTTAAAAGGGTCAAATTTGTCGAAGCCAAAACAGGTAGTTCAGATTGAACCAACACATATTTTGTCCATTTATTGTTATATTTAATTTATCAAATATGGTTACAGTATATAATACCATAAAACACGCCATGTAACAGTGTAAGGGCTCCAAAGTCTAAACTACAATGCCAAAGTAGGCTTTTTTCCAAACTTTTATTTTGTGATTCTTTGTTAACGCATCATCTTAAACCAAGGATATAATTGTCCTTTCACATAACCCAAAGTTAATATTACTATCGGTAACAATAATAGATAAAGTCGGTTAATACGTAAAGCCCAAGCATGCATTGACAATACCTAAAGCCCAAGCATTGATAATACTATAAAACCTCTCACTCGCATATATCCCATGCAATTAACCTTTAACTTACCATTGAGAAAGATCGATACCATGCAGATATTTGTAAAAACTTTGACAGGGAAGACCATAACCCTTGATGTTGAGTCATCAGACACCATCGACAACGTTAAGGCCAAGATTCAGGACAAAGAAGGTATTCCTCCGGACCAGCAGAGGTTGATTTTTGCAGGAAAGCAACTTGAAGATGGCCGTACTCTTGCCGATTACAACATCCAGAAAGGTTTGCTTCTTTTTATTTATTTTTAACTGATTATGAACTTTTAGTATATATGTTATGTAGTAATTAAACTTGTCACGTAGTTAATTAATTTTAAAAAGAGGTTTTAGTTTTTATCAACATCAATTTGTTGTATAAAAAATTGTTATGTTGTGGTTTTGATTTGTATTAGGTATTTTTAATTTATTTTATTATTATTATTATTTTGCTAATTGTGGTTCTTTATACTAAAATCAAATCAAACAACCACGTACCAGTTTAGTTTAGAGTATACTATGTTTTTATCCTTACTGAAATTGTTTTACTACAATTGCTTGACTTACATATTTGCACAGAGTCACATAGATTTGATGGTATATTCGGTTAGATTCGGATTGTATTTTTCTTATTTTGTTGTGTTGTTTAATTTTTGAATTTCATTGTTTGTTCAGAGTCGACTCTTCATTTAGTCTTAAGGCTGAGGGGAGGTTATTTCTCGCCTTCTTTAGTGGCTTTGGCTCAGAAATACAATCAAGACAAAAAAATTTGCCGCAAGTGCGTTGTTCTCTCCTTTGTCTTTTAATATTTACTATTATGTTTGGATGACATTTTCTTATTTCATATATATATGCGTTTGTATCACATATCTCATCTGTAAATTATTCGTAAATTGGTTTGTAGCAGAATTTTAGAGTAGATTATTAGACCTGCTTTCTCTAAATAATGCAATGAATGAATTTAGATTCATTTATTGCGTATTATCTGGTTTTACAACAATATAATGTTTTGCTTTTGAACTTGTTTGGATTCTATACGTAGTTTGAATCTTTTTTGTCATTCAAAATCTGAGTTTATTTTGTGTATTGTTTCGTTGATCATTTTCTTGTATGTAACAAAATTGTTTTTTTAGGTGCTATGCTCGTCTGCACCCAAGGGCTACAAACTGCAGGAAGAAGAAGTGTGGCCACAGCAACCAAGTAATCAATCACTGTTTTATTATGAATGCAAATGAGCATTATTTTATAAGTTCTTATTTTGATAGTTTTTTCCTCTGTGGTTACAGCTAAGGCCAAAGAAGAAGCGGTTCGGATACTAATTTGTTATTATTATAACTTCTGTATCTCTATTTAGTTATTCTTGTTTATAACTACCTATGAAAGTAAGCTTGCTAAATTGTTTCTATAATTCAAGAAGTACTATTGGTTTAAATTTATTCTCTCTTTTCTAAAGAAGAGGCACTGCATTTTCGGATAACCCTTTTGCTAAATTATTTCTGTAATGAAAAACTTAATATCTTTTTATCTGTTTGTGAGTACTGTAGTTCTTTTAGCATGAATGATTATAGGCAACTGGACAGTAAATTGTAGTGGTTCACCTGAGTTTACTTACATCATATACTCAAGGCTCTGCTCTTTCTAGTTATATGTTCATGACTAATTCAACTAGTAATAAAGAAAAAGCATGAAACCTCAAGACATGACACAAATATGACAGGAAGACATGTACATTGTGTTTCTGTCAAATTGATAAAAAAACGTGAGAAAACTTTAGTACATTCAAAAATTAATGTATATCAAAGAGATTTTTGATAAATCTTTTGACAAAATGGCACACAGTTTTGGTTCACATGTATCGGCATAAAAGAAAGCAGGGCACACCGCACACGCTAAAACTGTTGAATTCCGCTGTTTCCGTGACCAGGCCATAAGGAATGCCTATCATTGAAAAGATCTACTTGAGGTTGTGATGATCACAATTCACAGTTGTCTCATTACAGATTATATGCTTAGATTGATCCAAACCAACTTCTGAAGCGTATTCTGGCATGCATGCTTCTGAATGTGATGGCCGGACATCATAATGAAAAGTCAATGGCTGCAGTTAAGACTCCATTTAAGAGTCAAGATAAATCTTCTAAAAGTAATTTTCAAAAGCTTGCAGGCGCGCATTCCCAAATGCGGCAGTGTAATGTGATTGGATTTATTGAACATGATAGTTCTAGGTTTCTCAATGTAGTTGAAGAAGGACTTACGATTCATAGAGTGCTGCTTTTTATTTGTTTTGCCCATTTTCTACATTTTCTGTTTGCATCATTTATGAACTAGAGCCATTTGCATCAAGTGTGATATTTGCGCCACTTTATGCCTTTTTGAAGTTGGAAAATGATGTAATAATCACTGGTAATGTTTCTTTGCTTAAGAAATCAATTTGTCTAAAGTGACCTACTTACGAATTTACATTCAAAATGTAAGTCATGCCTATCTCAATTATGCCTTCAACTCTTCTTTTGACATTGGAGCAATGCATACATTATTTGTTCTACCAGAGAATTTTATGCATTTATTGGATGCATGGGAATGTTTGATTATCATATATATGTCTAAATCTAACAGTAGTTAGACACATGATTAATATAAGATATTGATCCATAATCATTGATACAATTGAATAATTTATGTTGTCCGAGACGAAATAAACAAAGAAATAGACAAACGAAGCGAAAGCTTTATTCAAATTAACAAATTAAATACAAAACTAAATTCAAATGTACCAAACCCAAAATCTAATTCAAAATAAATTCCAAAGGTATAAAACATAAAATTCTAATTCAGAGATACTGTCACAATTCTCAATTTCTGGTCATTTCTCAAACTCAATATTCATCATTTCATATCGGTTCGTGCATGGTTTTGCATTTTACATTAAACGTTTATTTTCCTATTAAATAAACGCTATCGCGTAAACATTTATTTTGAACAATTGATCCGATACTTCCAAAAATTTATCACAATATATTTTTATACTCATATTAAGTTTATAAAAATATTATTATTAGTTTACCCGGTGTTTTAAATTTATTTTGTATATAAATTGTTATATTTATATAATTACGACGGTTTTCGTAAATTCTACACGATAATTATCATTTCACTCAAATTTTGCAAGAAATGTATTTTTATAATTTTTATGACTTCAATATGTTTTATTTTGACCCGTTAAAATTTATTTTTAATTAACGCTACTTTACAAGCTTAAATGTACACTTAATTACTTAACTAAACTTACAAGTATACATCTTAATCTACATCTACTAGTACTTACACATTAAAAAAAAAAAAAAAAATGTATTTACTAATGTCAATATACCCTTGTCGACATGCCTAAGTGACTCACACAACTTTTAGTACTAAATATCTTGGACTATACACTTATACTTACATAATATGATATTAAATTACAAACTACACACACTAGCTAAATATCTTAAGGTGAAAAAAAAATACTCTCCCACCATCTTCATCCATAGAACCGTACAAGGGTAAGACCAAGCAAGGAAGCCATAAATTTTCAAGACAAGTTAATTACACAACTCTAGTACACTCTTAATCAAGGTTTTGGAATAAAAACCTAGGGTGTTTAGGATTAACCTTGGTTCACTTAACCTCATCAAGTTAACTTGTAAGCTTTTCATATTCATGATCATATTTCATATTCATTGTTATATTCATTTCATCATATTTGAGAAAACATGCAAGTCATATGATGTTGTACCACTTTTTCATTGATTTATAAGGGTTATGAATATATAAGTCATCCTATAATTACTCCTTGTTATATATTATTTTTGGTGATGTCTAGGAACCCATGACACCCTAAGAAGGTGTATGGTAGGATTAGAATAGCTTCGGAGTTGCTTTGAATGGGTTAGAATAGGTTTGGCGCGAGAAAAACTCATTTCGACAAGTTTGCAAAAGGGTCTGTCCTTATTTTAAAAATCTGGAAAATCCGACAGTAGATAAAAATTTTTGGCCTAGATATTTAGAAAATACACTTTAAAACGAAAACGTGGCCGCTTGAACGGATTAAAACGGAGCTATAACGAAGAAGTTATGAATTTTTCAAGTTGGCGACGAAAACTATAATTTTCTGGAAATTTCAGCATGAAAATGTCACCCTTTACGAGTCAAAAATGAGACTTAAGCGTTATTAATTGTGTCGACTTATCAAAAATATATTAGTATACTTTGATACGAATCTAAGGACATATAAAACGTAGAAAACGGATTTGTAACAATTAAATTATACACGTTTTCACAAAGTTGCCGTAACTTTATTATATAAGAAAAACTATATTAATTCTAATAGGCAAGTATTACGTCAAACTAGTCACCATGTTGGAGGACGTTTTTAACATTAATGTAGAACTCTTTATAAAGTAATGTCTTCTAGTAAAAGTAAGTTCGCCAAGCATATTTTCTAAAATGTCCGACCGTTTGTCTAGCGGAGTTATAACGTATAATATACGGTCACCTACACTTGGCCGAAAACCATCCTTTAAACTATACTTTGGACTAAGGTACTATACTTAACTTATATTTTCCTTTGTGATCGAGGTCTCTAGGAAGGAAACTTAAACACTAAAACTTTGAGGTCATGATACGAGCTTTCCAAAAACCGTTGAGTTTGTTTCCTAACGCTCGACGTGCACCATTTTACGACTAGCTTTTAGAGGCCGCTTTAGTCACTTTCATGGATATTTCAACGACATTATTTTACGACGAAAAGTTATATTCTCTTAATAAATCACTAAATGATTATCGTTGGATATCATTTCTACATAAATACATGTAAAGTAATTTAAAAATGGTCAAGACGTTATAAGATTATTCTTTGACGATAAATTTTATATTTCAAAAGTGTACAAGTGGTATGGATATCATATGAGTTTGCATGCACGACATTGTTTCATGACTTATATTAGAGCATATCATTCATATTAGGTTGCGGATAGAGATCGCACCTCATTTCAGTGTATCTACTTTTGTCACCATAAACATTGCACCAGGTGAGTTCGTAGCCCCACTTTTACTCGTTTAATTGTTTCATAAACTCTTCGGGGGAGATACATGCTCAACTACTTGCTTTTACTTCACATTTATATGAACTTAAATATCTTTTGTTTCACTCTATGTGCGCGTAAGTAGATTATGCCCGAACTAAATTGATCACTATCTTTTGAACGCTATTAGTTGAAACACTTTCCTTGATTTTGAACCCTTCGACATGTATATTTGAGCTCTTTTAAATTGATTCGAACCCTTTAACATATAAGAGAACACTTTGGACTTGATTTGAACTTTTTGACATATAGTTAAACTCTTTTAACTTGTACAAGGACCCTTTTGATATATTTTAAACTTGTTTGACGTGATTTTGAACGCTTCGACTATCTTGAACCTTTTGATATTATTCGAACTCTTTGACTGTTCTGAACTTTTGAACTCGACTTAAATCTTTGAACTTAATTACGAACTTTTGAACGGAACTCTTGAACTTAAATACAAACTTATGACTTGTTTGAACTTATTGAACCGTACGTGTTATGACCTTGACCTAAAGTCTCCTATGTTCGGAGCATCACTATAAAGTCTCCCATGTTCGGAGCATCCCTATAAAGTCTCCCATGTTCGGAGCATCACTATAAAGTCTCCTATGTTCGGAGCATCACTATAAAGTCTTCCTTGTTCAGAGCAATCTTAAAGCCTCCCCGGTCCGGAGCAGAATGTCTCACTATGTTACGGAGCGTTCTCAATCTAAAGTCTCCCATGTTCGGAGCAGTGCAAATTCTCCCATGTTCGGAGTGTTCTTGGTTGTATATTAATAGTTGTATGATGTACTGTTCGTACATTCGCATTGTTAGTCTCCTATTAGTAGGTAGTATGGATAGCGCTATTAGAGGTCGGCCAACCTCTCGTCCACTATGTTACGGGACGCATATTATTTATTCTAGGGGCTTTGCCTGGCATACATTATTATATACGTGGTGCTATATTGTGAACTGTTCTGATAATGTATACTTAACTACTAGACACACTATATTTTGTGCAATGGGTTGTGAACACACAGGTTGCAAGTTTTGTATGGGCGGAACTTGGAACTGAGTGGATTTACAATGCCTTTGCTTTGTGAACTATTATGATAATGTGCACTTGAATTCTAGACATATTTTGGCAGTGGGTTGTGAACACACAGTTTGCAAGTTTTGTATGGGCGGAACTTGGAACTGAGTGGATTTACAATGCCTTTGCTTTTGTGGACTATTCTGTATGACCAAAAACTTTGCCTTTGTTGCATGAACGCTCTTTAAAAGCTTTACTTGTTAACCAAACTCTATGAACTCACTCAACCATTGTGTTGACACTTTTAGCATGTTTTATCTCAGGTATCTAAGGCATTCACTTCATGGCATGCATGTGGACTTATCATAGAGTCGCGGTGTCGACGCGTCTCACCTATATTTTATGCACTTAACTATCGTTTGATTGTAACAAACTCGTTTTGATATATTGGAAATCTTTTGGGACCTAATGTTTGTAAACTCTGATTATTTTAATGAATCAAACGATATTTTCAAAACGACACTTTAGGTCGTTCGATATAACTGTAACTTTGATGCTATGACAGTCCTCCCCAAGGTATTCCATTCCGCTGTAAAACAGGTAATTTGGGGGTGTGACAGATACAAAGAATTCTAAAGCTTTTAATATCTAATATAGACTAAATCAACTATCATAAGATAGTTGCCCAATTCTAAATAAACTTGTAAAACAAGTCACACAAATTACTAAATTTACCAAATAACCCTTAGAGTTTAAGTCACTATTCTAATAATCTCTACCGTGACTTCAACTCCATGAACACCTTCTCGAAACATCAAATCAAATGGATCGTTCATCTTCAATTTCCAAACGCTAGATATACTAGCATAAACCAAAACAACGCCGATGACTTTAAAACGAACAATCAAACGTTGACCGATAAATTCAAAACAATAAACCAAACAAAGAAGGCTCAAACGACCTTCAACAAATACAATCAAATTCAAGCAACTAATTTGGAAAGCCCGACAAACGAAGATCCAAATTTTCAAATTGACAAATTTCAAATGATCGAACAAAATTCCAAGCGACTTAATAATAGTTAAGTCTTGAAACACCAATCGATCTTCAAATTCCAAATATCAAACTTAAATTCCAATGACCCACTTATTTTGATGTTATTACGGTCCAATTTCAAACTTATTATCCAAATATCAAACAAATTCAAGTTAATAAATAACTTGACGAATTGACTCTTATAATTCAAACGCCTCAAAATATGATACGAATAAAGTAATAATAATGCTACTGACCTACTTATACAATAAGGATTACGGTTCAAGTTCAAAACGAAACAAATCCAAATAAACAAAAACTAAACAAACCAAACAAAGGTTGACAAAGTCTGTCGAATATTCCCAAAACTAATAATCTGCCATATTCAAATTCAATGTTTGAATTGCACCGGATTAAACCAAAAATACCAAACAACCCAAAACTAAAATAAAGCTTTAAAAGTTTAAACTAAAATGTTAGTCCAAGCCCAACTCTAACAAAAACAGCCCAATATCAAACAATAACCATTAACCAAATACGATTTGCCGATCTGGTGACAACCAAAATTCCCCAAATGATCAAACAATTTCAGAAAATTGAAATCAATGAAAAACGATTCCAGAAACTCCAAACAATTCTTCTAATCAAACGAAACCCTTCTCTGTTTTTTTTTTTTTTTTTCTTTTTTTCATGGCTAAACGAATCTAGCTCGGATACCACTTGTTGGTAATTCAAAGAAGAAATAAACAAAAAAAAAAAAAAGAAAAACAAAGCGGAAGCTTTATTCAAATCAACAAATCAAATACATAAAAAATTCAAAGGTACCAAACCGAAAATCTAATTCAAAGATAGAAAAAAATCTAAAGCTTATAGACTAAACCAACCGTCATAAAATAGTTTCGTAATTTCAAATAGATTTGTAAAACAAGTCACACAAATTACTAAATTTACCATTACACAATAATCTATACTACTTTATAATGCATTTAGGCCTTCTAAAATTAGAAGGCTAAAAAATTCAGACTTTTTTACTTGCTTATTATGGAAAGAGTTTTTCTAACCAAAAATTAAGATAATGAGCTCCAATCATGAGATGACATGTGTCACTTCTTAACAAACTCCAAACCTAACCCCTAACAACTAAAAATTAAGATAAAAAGCTCCAATTATAAAATGACATGTGTCATTTCTCAACTAAAAATTCATCTTTATTTTTAAATTAAAATATCTTTTTATCTACTTATTTTTTTTATAATCTAATTTCACCATATTTTTTAAAATTTTATGCTCTTTAATTCAACATCCATTTTGATATATTTTTATGAGTTTTTAGTTTTTATACTTTTAATGGGTTTATTTTATTTTAATTCAAATTTTTACAACTTTAACCTTTATTTCATTTATTTCAATCAATATAATCTTGATTCGTCAAAATCATATACTTTTGGGGTAGTGTTTGACGCGTAAGAGATTGCTAGGGTATTTCTATATTCGGGAATAATGATGTCGCGGGAAAGCTACGGGAAAGTTACGGGTAACCCAAACAAACACTTACAACTAACACATATACATTCGAAGTGTTGTGAAACGAATTCACTAAACGGGTAAGCAAACACATATAACTATACTTATCGCCGCCGCTGTGCGCGGGTACCCGGCTAGTTATTGTTAATTGCTTTGGGATTGATAATAATCCATTCGGTCAATACGTAAAGCCCAAGGATTGATAATACTATAAAACCTAGATCTCACTCGCATATATTCCATGCAGTTAATTAACCTTAACTTACTATTGAGAGAAATCGATACGATGCATATATATGTAAAAACTTTGAGAGGGAAGACCATAACCATTGAGGTTGAGTCATCCGACACAATCGACAAAGTTAAGGCCAAGATTCAGGACAAAGAAGGTATTCCTCCGGACCAACAGAGGTTGATATTTGCAGGAAAACAACTTGAAGATGGCCGTACTCATGCCGATTACAACATCCAGAAAGGTTTATTTCTTTATATTTATTTTTTAACTGATTATATTAACTTTTATTACATGTCATGTAGTAAACTCGTAGCTTAACATAGTTAATTAATTTGTAGGGTTGTATAAAAATTGTTATGCTGTGGTCAGGGCCGGCTTTAAGGGAGTGCAAGAGGTGCTAATGCATAGGGCCACCGTTTGATGAGGGGCACCAAATTTCATGCACTTCTATTATATATATGAACACAATATAAGGCTCGAGCTTAATTAATTCATGCACTACTTATACATATGTATATTATGTGTGTTTGAGGGCCTCTTTGTAGTAATGGCACAGGGCCACTCAAATCCACGAGACGGCCCTGGCTGTGGTTTTGATTTGTTGCTGGTATAAGTATTGGTTTGTGTTTTACCATTTGAACGGTGGATTAGTTAATTTACGAGTTTGTGCTAGCTAGGTTATTTACGAGTTTGGGGATTAAATATGACTTTTCACTCTCCCCCAATTAGTGCTCTCCCCTAAACCGACAATCTGTTTGATAACAACCCAGATTAAGAAGAAGTCTTTGGATTATCAAATGCAACTCGTCTTTAGTCTTCTAACATGCATCAGAAAATGTAGAGCAGACTGTAGACTCGACCTTCTTCAAGATTGTCCAGTTGGGGAATAGAAAGTCAACATCTTCAACTCACCAAATGCATTCCCGTTAACATACAAATAGCAAATCCCCATAACTCAAATCCCTCCCAATCAAACAAGAACAGAAAGATGTTCATTAAGGAAATCAGCCCCGCAACTGGAAGCACTTTGTCATTAAATCAGCCCGTGTGAAGATGTGAACCAACGGCTCTTATCAGAAAAACTCCATGTGAAGATGACCCGATAAGAAGAAGCTCGGTTCTTACATGAGTTTGGAGCCGTTTGACCATTTATTCTCATAAATCAATCAACCATGCAGTAAATTCACACTTCTTCTCCCCCTCAAGAATTGCATACGAAGTTCTCATTCTTGATTGAATAAGTGAATATCTTCAACAAATGTAGTCTATTCACACTTCTCCCCCGCAAAATTAGCTCATGATGTCGCCATCGTCATTATAGTTGAGCAAGTGGAATAAGAAAACAATCAACAGTAGTTCGGTTCACTTGATGACTGAAGCGCATGGAAAAAGTATGAAGCATGTTGACGAGAATGGTCATAAATGAGAAGATTTCTCTTCTTCAGAAGATAAAGCGCACTGAAGCGTACACTTTTCTTTTCTTTAGAGTACGAGGCATGAACTGTTGTGTTCATACGTCATAATGATGAAGTACGAGGCCTGAACTGATGTGAACAGAAGTCATAATCTCTCTCTTTTCATCATCTCTTGGCAAAACATGTAATCTCCCCATTATCATTCAGTAGGCTCTTTGTTGTAACAGCTGATGGAGAAAACCCAATATGATAAATTTGACCCTGAAGTAAACTAACCCGAACTCGTGACTTAAACTTGCACATGTGTAACAAAGAGCGGTGTCGAGAATTCATCCTCCATTGAATCTCTAAGTACTCTATACTCTTCAACCAACCAACCATCAAGTATAAGACGCACATCACCTCTTAAAAATCCACAATTGAATGTGACACTGAGCACTACAACGTAACTCCTTAAAGTGATAGTTATTTTTGTGGCAAAAAGAGCCCAATTCCCCTAGAAAAAAATAGACTCTAAAAAATAACTAGATTTCCAAGTCTTTGTTTTTGGAAAAAGCTCGAACAAGGATCATGAAGAATCTTCATCCAACCATCCCCGATACCTTTAGATACTAAGTACACTCGCCCGTGATATTTCACTTCAACCTCAAATAGATAATACTGAATTAACCCCGTTGTCACATCTTCTTGTTAAAAGCTCAACTCTAGCCTTCTTTGACGTTTTAAGTGAACTATGATAATGGTATTCATCCCGACCATGGTTAAAAGCACAAAACCCCGCAAAACCATGTAATAACCAAACTGCCATGACGAATATCCAAACACACATCCAATTCATGAAGTACACACTTTTATCCCTTCTTCGAAGTAGTAACCGTAGCACCAGCATCAGAAAGGATCCCGAAATACGCTTTCCTGTCTCCAGGATGAATCCATCAATACGGGATTTTACAATTCTATGGTTTAAACCGAGAAATAGTTTCTTTCACGGGATTTTACAAAACCAAGAATAAACCGTAAGATAGATCCGGAAATGGACTTTACAATTACCAGGATGTTTCCATTGTCACGGGATTTTACAAGTCTATGATTTAAACCGAGAAATAGATTCTTTCGCGGGATTTTACAAAATCAAGACAAAACCGTAAACAATATCAGCTTGAATGTGTTATGACAACTTTGGTTTCGGTGAATATATGTTTTAGGGGAACATGCAGCGGTTCATTATCCAACATCAACAAAATCATCAATCATCCAATGAACACTTTGGTAAACACATCATTCACGCATTCTGTCGGCTGATGTTGTGACCACATGGAGAAGTAAACCCGATATACCAAACTTGATCATGAAGTAGAATTCCCCAGATTTGTTACTTAAACTTGTACTAATCCTTGTGAAGAAGAAACGGTGTACCCAATGTACAAAACCTCTTGACATTCTCAACTAAGTGAGACACCGAAGTGATAGTTACGTTGTGGGTTAAGCGAGAAAGAATCACAACCGTAATTAAATAGCCAAGTCTTTATCACCCTCCGGATAACCTCACTTCAAATTCAAATAAGAAATGTCGTCCAAACAACCCAGTAGTCAACATTTTCCAATAAACACTTCAAACCGAGACATAATATTTTTCGTGAAAATGTCTACACCAAAGTACCAAATCACATAACCCATCAAATCTCACCAATGCCCCTCGTCAAATAACAAATCTCATTATCAAACCGCATAATCAAATTAGAACGAATCTTGTAAATAACATCACGCATGTCACAACTCTCATCATCACCAAATCACTTCAAGAAATCACATATCATCCAAATCATATATATAACACCCACATATTTCGACCAACATACATATTCGTAAATATTACCACAAATCCCACAAATCCAATATTCGTAACATTTAATATCCACAATGACCACAATGCACGATTCAATATATGAAGCCCATCCATCTAAGTCCAAGACCAATACAAGACACAAAATACGATCCAAATAAATAAGCATAAGATCCGGCCCATGTCCATATTCGGAATAATCACACATTACCCTAATATTCAGTGGTATATAAATGCCACTAAACTCACTTCTAACCCTAATCTCACACAAACCACGCCTCTTTCTCTGCAAATATCACACCCAGCAAAACACAAACTCTAATCATCTCACATCAAGAAACCCTAACAAAAACTCCGCCTCCCTCTATCTCAGATTCACTCCAAAACCAAATTAATCCGCCTCCATTCTTCTTAAACAAAGAAATAAGCTCATCCATTAAACAAGTTAAGCTCGCCACAGGGATGGCTCAAGATACTTGTGACAGCCATAGGGATGGCATTGAGGGCTCGACACAAAGGTAGGAATATTGATTCTTTATGTTTAGTTTTGAACGAATCTGGAAAGACCAATTAATCTTTCATGATAGTTGGTTTATTTTCATTAAAGATTCGGATATTACAAAGGGATTAAACTCCTAGATTGATCTATGAAGCATAATTTTTAATGAATCGAATATTTCTAGATGTTTTGAGTTGATAGTTAGAGGTTGTATCGATGATGAACATGGTACGTGTGATATGACCCTTGAGGTCCTATTGTTTATCTTTATAGCACATGACCATTCTGAGATACATGATTAGATTGTATTTATTGAGTCAATACATGATTCTGAGATACATGGTTCATTTGAAAATGTTTTCTTTGGTGTTTGGTTTTTGAAATGGACAGATGATGTGGCTATGATGTTGTGTATCTTCCAAGTTCATTTTCTGTTAGGACAATTGAGTCTGGTATTTGGTGTTGGTCAAGTGGTCGAACAGTCAAGCTCTTCTTCTTCTTTTCTTTCTGTCAAGTCGCCATATAGAGTCAAGTCGCTAACCCTTTTTGAGTCAAGTCGCCAACTTATTGAGTCAAGTCGCTAAGTTGTTTTTTCATTACAAGTTGCTATAAAAACAGCATCTTTCAAAATTCATAACAACTCGCTACCAGTTTGACTCAAAAATCAAACCGCCACCTTATATTAGAACAAGTCACTACGACTTGTAAATACAAGTCGCTATGGTTTATGAAACAAGTCGCTTCTGTTTTTCTTGACATAAGTCGCTAGCAAGATTTATAACATTTTTTGATGAGTTTTCCGACAAAGTTTTCCGATCAGCTTCAAACAAACCCATTATGACCATACTAATACCAGAAATGACCACAAATGACTCATAGAAGTTTGGACAGAGTTGACTCAAAACAAAATAAGTCTACGACATGTAACAAAAATTTAAAACATTTACATATCTGAAAAATAGTCATACGAGATATTATGTAAACATTTTAGCCATTTTGTAGAGAATAAGCCCACAACAGAATAAACATTTGAGACCAAAAGTGATAAATGAGACCATGTATAAAACAGTTAACCATGGAACAACAGTTTTTGACCATCAAAAAATACCAAAAACAGCATAACAAGATGTATCGAAACCACAATAAATCATCAAAACACAACAACCATGGCACTCTGATACCAATTGTAGGATCGTAATATTTATTGTGTTGATGATTCGGGTGGTCTTGGATGATCAAAATACATGTTTGCCATTAGAGAGAGAAAGTAGATGAGAGGGAGTTTCTTGGTAGAGACTTGCTTCACTAAAAATGTAAGGTTAGATTGAAAAGCTCCATCCCTTCCATGGATGGAAGGAGTATTTATAGTTACAGACTCAACGACCTCCTATCGGCCTGTGGATCAGGTATACAGTGGGTAAAGACCCATCCTTCCTCCACGGTGTTACACTACACTAAACTAAACTAATAACTAACTAATAAACTGATAAATAACGTAAACAACGACAAATCTACGAGCTAACATATGCTAGACCATTATTGGGGTGACCGACACTTTAACATGGAATTTCCAATTCCTAACAGGTTATTAACTACATTATAATGGTAGGTGATTTCTTTTCCATTGGGGTATGACATAAAATATTCATTAAGTTCCTCTTCCTCAACCCTCCATAATTTATAGCACCCTATAATCTCTTTCCTCAAGCTCTTCATCCGAGTCATCACTTAAAGTGGAATCGCTATCTAATGTACTAGTTTTCTCCTCAAGTGCTTTCTCGAGTGTGTTCTGATTTATCCTATTCAATTTCCTAAGTTCTCTAATTTCACTACAAATTCGAGCGCAAAGTTGGTTGGCATATGTTCGATCAAGTGGCGGGATTTGTGGCGAGTGGTTTGATGGTGGTGAGGATGATGTGGCGGATGCTTTGGTGGATCGTTGTTGGGTGAATTATCACCTTCCATGATAAAAAGTGACAAGGGTACGAACAAAAACACAAATAAGAGGGATAGACTAAAAGAAAGCTAATAAAAAAGAGAAAAAAAAAAAGCTTACTTGATAGGAATCAAGCGAGTAGACCTAAACGAGATAGAAATCTAACTAGCTATTCTATTCCCCGGCAGCGGCGCCAAAAACTTGATGTGGAGTTCAGGGTCGAAAGGACTTCCTTTTCTACGAGCAAGTTTTACAACCCTCTAGGCAGTGTACCTAATCGTTGTAGTGTAGTATGGGGTAAGCCTAGGGGGTTGATCGTTCTCTAGGGGAATAGAGATGCTAGAAAGAGATGTATGACGAGAAGGTAAGGTTGAGGGAAATTCTTTTTAGTCTTTTTATGTTTTTGAAAGCAAGGTAAATATCTCGGGTTATAGGAGTGGGGGTGGTACTTTTACCAATTTTTACTACTTTTTAACTAAACTAATTAACTACTTGAACTAAGGATAGATTATGCTAATGTAGGTGTGCTCTTATGATGATTAAAAATGTGTTTACTTAGATGTTCTTACTCCCTAGTTATCTCTTATTGGTCGGTTGAATTGTCACATCCTCATTTTAATTGGTGCGTTGTTTTCCGTTTGGTCATGGGGGGTGCCTAATTCCCTAGTTCTATGAATCGTAACTCTACTCTAGACTATTCGGGATCGCCAAGTACCTAAGTATCTCCCCCGAATACTCTATTATCAACAAGCTACAACTCACGCAATAAACACAACGAATGGCCTAGGTGCATTCCTAAGCTTTTTTGCTATTTAGGACGTTCAAGCTCGCAACAATTAAAGAAGAAGCCAATTTTCCTTACTCTAGCGTCTACCAATTATAACAAGAGACAACCTAACAATAATTAACAACTAGGTTTCATAGATCTAAGCAAACACAAGGATAATTTAGCTACTCATGGTAAACAAGCAAGCATACATATATACAATTAAACATGGGGTAGACATAATGATAATATGGATTAACAAACTTATCTTATGATGTAAAGAAGGGTATGGAACCCCACAATACTATCCAAGTCGGACTACAACTGAATTAGGGTTTGCTCTTCAAAGTTCTACCTCTTTAAATGCAGAAAAAACGAATTCTGTATATAGATTTACAAGTGCGACGGCGTCACCTTTTGCTAGTGACGCCGTCAGGTCGCCGTCATTAGGGTTTCGTCTGGGCCAAGTCTTCGTTGGGATGACGTCAACTTATGAGTGTGACGCCGTCAGTCTTCATGAAGTGCGTCGCTTGAGATTGGTTCTTGGGCGTCTGGTGTGGAAAATAAGGGTGACGCCTTCCAGAGATTAGGCTTGACGCCGTCAGTCTTTAGAACCAGAATTTCACCTGAGCTGTCGCGTGTAAATTGATCAAAACTCTTATATAGGGACGGCGTCGCCCTTTGATTGGGACGCCGTCAGGCTTGGAAACCTGCTTGAGTCTTGACTTTGTCGTTTTCTTCATGTTTTCGCTCCTTTTCGTCCAAATATGCTTCATTCCAGCATTTTGCATCCAAAAGACCTAAAATGTGAAAAGGAACGATTTTAAGTAGTAACGGATTGTATCGATTTAGGGCTTAAATAACCCCCTAAAAACGTATGTTTTATATCCTTATCAGATGTTAATGGTAGTAATGGGTGAATATAAGTATGATCGTAAAATCTTATTAGATGTTTAAATAAATTAGGATGATCCGATTTATTGTTGAAATGTTATGGCACGATTATAAGAATATACTGATTGCTGTTGGCGTAGGTGTCTTTACGCTTTGCCCCTTAAATTGCTGGTGTCGAGCTTGCTTACGTTGTGCTCTGTTGATGTTTGACTGGAGGTTACCTTGCCAATGCGCACTTGCAACTTATCTTGCTGGTAATTTCTTGCAGCTTAGCTTGCTGATGTTGCTACAGGAAATGCAGTTCTTACAGGTGTTTGGGCGTTTAGCATGTGTTCGGTTGGATTCAAGCAAAGATGCGATTATTTGCGTCATAGTGGGGCAAGCTTTGTAATGAATTGCTTTAATGATGATGATTTGGTTGAAGACATAGGAGGGCAAATATATATATTTTTATAAGAAGTTGCAGGTTGTAGATGATAATCGGTTTATCACGTAAGTTTGATTTTGCTGTAATTGGGTTTTGAGTTTTTTTTTTTTTTTTTTCTTCTTCTGATTTCATGTCGCAAAATATATGCAGTTTTGCATGTTTAGCTTGACAATTTCGAGATAGTGAAAGCAACATTGCAACTTCGTATCTCGATGACGGTAAATATGATTTATATTTGATTTGTTGACGTATTAAATTGGTTTTTATGAATTTGGAAAACGAGAAGTTGTGATTATAGAATTTGAGTGGATTCGAGCAAAGTTAAGATTGTTCGCATCGAGGCGGGGTAATTTATTGACTTTGAAACCATGACAGATCAATCATCTTTTCTCGATTTCTTACATAATGAGTATTATTATAACGACACTTCAATTTTTTAACAAACAATTTATGAGGTCTATTGCATTAATATTTTGAAATATTTGACATTTGTATCCATTCCCCTTTAAGCAAAGTTTTTATTAGTTGACCTATCTATGAGATTTGAAATAATGATTCCAACTTGAGCCATTTTGAAGAGTACCTGACTTTGCATTTGTTTCTGGCGAAGGATTACAAATTGCACCGCTCACTTTTGGTCATTCGTGCAGGGTTGTCCTATTCAAAGAATATGAGTATAACGGTGGAGAGTTTCAGGTACATATGCATCTTTATTCTATGCACGACTATAAGACCACTGTTTTCAGTTGTATTACATGTTTAGTATGGTTGATTTCCCACTGTTATTAGCAGGCCCGGAGTGCGGAGTCATTTTGGTAACTTTGTGGCTCATTTGCTATGTGTTAAAGGTAACTTAAAACATTGCACTTGGGTTTATGATTTATAATCTCTTGGATTGGATTTGTTGATACAGGCCGCTCATGATATGACGTGAGTTCATTAAACACTCCCTTTAATTGGGAATTAGTTGTGTAAACACGTACATTTTAAATACAGCACAGCCACTCTAATGCTTGATTATCCATAAAATAGTTTTTAAAAGTATTTTGATATGGGTCAACCAGATCATACTAGAGAGTAATCGATTTTGACCCATTTCATGATTTGTCAATATGGCCAATTCTAATAAAACATGTCGTGCATTATCTACACTTACTAAAGATTATCTTGATAGCGTTTCAACACAAAGATTCATTTTTGCAACAAAAAGAAGCTATTTAGGGACGATTTAGTGTAAGTATTCATATTCTAGAAGAGTTTAAAATGTTAGTAAGTAATCATTTTTTTGTAATTAATTAGACAATATTAATATAGCAAATGGCTCTTCAATGTCTTGAGAATAGCAAGGTATGGTCCCTCTCATCTCTAATATCTATACTACTTATAATAGAGGAATGAATCTCTCTCCTCATGGTCTTAAAATTAAGACTCACAAAATACAAAGCCTATTGTACAATACACAATGCACGATTAATGATCTTTCTCGTCAATCTTAATTTTAAGACTTACAAGTCTTAAAGCTTAATGTACAAAATACAAAGCACTATTAATGTGGTCAAGATATTTAATATAGTCAATTAATTAACAGGTTAATAAATACAATTAATGTAGTTATTAAAACACCCCTTACACAAGAAATACAAATTATCAAGCATATTGTACAACCAATTTAAACACAATTCGTGCATTAAATGTCACTAATACAAATAATAAAGAACATTATACAAATATTCAAGCCCGAACGGGCAACGGGTCAAATGGGCCCGAGCCCGAACGGTTACAATCCAAACGAGGTCGAGCCCGAAAGGGTACGGGCTAAACGGGGTCGAGCTCGAACGAGAGCGGGCCAAACGGGCACAAGACCGAACGGACACGGACTAAACAAAATTCTTGATCTCCGTAAATTTGTTGTAAAAAAGAACATAATAAACTAAAATACATGATTCATCGGAACATTTTATTTCAGGCTACCCGCCGCTGCAACGCGCGGGTACCCTGCTAGTGATTAGTGAAATAGTAATTCGAATAATTTTGAAAGTCATCAGTGAATCATTATAATAATATGGTGTAAGGGGCTGTTTGGATATGGGTTTATAACATGTTATTTGGTTTTTTAGATGTCAATTTTTTTTCATTAAAGATAAAAAAATTTTGATATTTAATATTGGTTTAGTTTGGTGTTTTTATAATTTCTTAAGATGTTAGATGTGTACCAGTTTGCTCGAAAATTTAGTCAATAAAGGGTTGCTTAGGTTTAATGTTTATTATTGTAAAACATTTTAAGAAAGTTTTATTTTGCATCGCAACAAGTTTTTAAATTGTTATCACATGATCAAGAAAAGTAACACCGAACGAACCTTGAACGAGTAGCAGCAACAACAACTATGATTTCCACCGTAACTCCTCGACCAAGAGGAAGTTCCCGTAATTATGTGGTAACACCAGGCACTACCATTCAAAAAAAGTAGCAATCATTTTTATATTTCTCTCTCTATTTATATTTTATTTAACGGTTTACATGACATGTTATTTCCCAATGTGCGTTATCTATTTTTGCAGCTTCAATACATGTCTCATCAAGAAATCATTCCAGCTTGTTAAAGAAACAACAACTACACCATGTAGTAAGTGATCATCAACTTGCAAGTCGACAATATCTAATATCCAACGAAAAAATAAGACGAACACTTATACAACAACATAAGGTATGCGATGGTTTGGACTCGCTGTCCATTGCTATATTCAGTGATATCTGCTTTGACTGTGACTACTAATATTGGGTTTCCGAGTGTTCATTTATAGTGCTAATATGTTGTGATTATTACTTTTTGTAGGTGCCTCGCATAAATTATAAGGTACTTCAATATCGTTACTTTTCTCTCTCTCTTAAATCTTCTAAAACTGGCAGCGTTTTGCATTATGATCATCTGTTTAGTTAGTATATGCTCATTATCCTCTCGACTTACTAATTAGTTTCTCCTGTTGTTATTTTCAGACACTAAAAGTTCATATACCGAAGCACCAGATGCACGAAAGGTTATGCATTCAAGGAAAGTTACATATCTGTTTTCCCCATTTAGGGGTGTTTAGATTTCTTATTAAAACTGCTAATTTGCTTACCGAGTTTTGCTTCAGTAGATAAGCAGTTCTGAGATTATTTGAGATTAGAAACTGCTTATCTGTGAGTGAAATAAACTGTTAATAAGACGCATTTTACAACTGCTTATTCAAAGTACCTTATTTTTAAAAACCAGTCGACAATCCCAAACACCTCCTTAGATTTGTGTTCTCTGATCCTAGCTTAGCAAACTGAAGTGTTGGATTTATATCAGGTTACATACGACAAAAGGCATATGGATGGCTAGATGTGCAGGTATTGAACCTTTCATTATTGCAACGGATCTTGAAGGTACTGATGGAAGAAAACGAGGGGAGAATTTATTATGAATGCTTTCCCTTTACAAGTCAATAATTATTCTATTTTTTTTGTTCATATACAAATACTTTCAGTTTAACAATTTCAAATTTGTTGTCGGAGATTGAAATTTCCCAAATGTGAATAGTTTTAGGCAATTTGCGCATAACAATAATAGGTCAAAATGGATTGGGCATTGTATTTAATATATGCTTTTATAAAATTGTTATTAAATGAGTATGAAGAGATCATGAAGTGAAGTATTGAATTTTTCCCAAGATTAAATTGCCTCATATACTGTTCGGTTTAGTTGCATTCTATTTGGACACTATTTGTTTTAAGTTTTTGGCTTATTTCGAATCCGATAGTAACGAAACAGTTAGAAAATATCAGTTAAATGAACAAACTGTTGTTAGTAAGCCGTTGATTAATCTTATGAATGAGGGTTGCTGGGTAGTTGAACCGACCTCGAACCACTAATCAAGATTTAGACATAACATTAGGAATAAGCAAATGCACGACAAACTGTCTAATTTTGCTATAACGTGCTTGTCAAGCATCTATTCTTTGGCATAAATGCTTTATTTGCTTATAACGGGAGTTTGGATGCCCTTTAATAGGAGTTCGGGTGACTTTTTTGGCAACAGCGTGCTACGTGAACATGGAAAAGGTTGCAGCTAATAACACCATGCCGAGATTTTGGGTTGGCTTTAACTGTTTCAGTTGTTCCCTTTCTGATAGCTTTTTTCTGTCTGTCCCGTTTCAAATACATAACAACTATGATATGTTCTTTTCAGGTTAGCACAAGCTGCAGCTGATCATCTTCGGTAACAAGTTTGGATCAGGTGGTTCTTAAGGTAAACAAATCTATATTCCGTTACACAACGTGCTTATGGTTAATAATGATATGTTCTTTTCTAATGCATATTTTATTTGTAGAAACCAACTGACAGTTTTATATGAAGGCATCAATTTTGCAAATGATCTTCGGAATAGCAGGAAAAAAAGATTACTGGCCACATTTTACCTTACAATTATTTAGTTTACAAGGTATGCAAGGTTTAATTATCAGCGTATATCTTACGTTTGGTAAAAGGGATGGGTTGAGCTGATTGGGTAACAGGTTGAAATGGGTTCTGGTGAAAATGTGTAATTTTAAATTATGGGTCGGTCGTGTTAGGTTTCCCTATACTATTTTCCCCATAGTTTTTTCTTCTGTAAATGGTCATTGTGTCATATATCATAACAAAATCCTATTATCTTTCAATGGTAAGGTGATATCTTAACTCAATAGCTTGATGAGGTTCTTTGCAGTAAGAATACACTTTGAGCGACTTTTGACCCGATTGATCCATTCAACCCATCAGACTAATTCTGTTTACACTACACTTTTACATTTACTGATTTGCCCTATTATAGATAAACCATAACCTATATTGACATTATTACAAGCAAATGCCTAGAGTATGTATAGTAAAGCAGATGCCATCTACAATTGAACAACTTTTTGGTGTCTAAAAGAATTATTTAAGAAGCAAAGCAAAATGAAAATGCATTTAAAGAAGTTGCAGCGACACTAAAGCATGAACGCTTGAAAATGGTACTATTTTTTTAAATTTTCTAATGAAAATTTTGATTTCTTTTAAAAAAAACCGACTTTCATCTATTTGTCTCTGTTGTTTAGGAACAAGCTACACGAGATTCATAAAAAAACATCTGAAGAAGCTTCGATTACATCAGTTGGTAAAAGCAATCTACGACATATAAAGCAACCATTGAACCTCATATTTGGTACTTTTAATCAGAAAAGTATGGCGGATTTCGAAAAAAGAAAACCTCTAAAGACAAGAAGGAAATGAGGCATTCTGACAAGGAACGGTTTAACGAAGGTGAGACGGCTGACAAGCCTTTAAAGAATATGTCAACAAATGAAAAGAAGACCAAAGACAGGAAAACCACCTCTTAAAAAAAATCCACTGAGATCGGTTTCACATGAACAACATTTCAAATCATCCGTGGATACAAAACACCAAAAAAGCTTCAAATGTTTCTTTAGGGGAAATTGTTAAAGCGGGAATCAAGCAATTTTATGTCATGAACAAGCTTAAGAATAGAGATCTAAGAGTAAGAACATGCATTCATGACTTCCATTTTTAAGACAATGTATATTGCGTCTTTATGCTGAAGTTGTTGATCTATCTGTACCACTAAGAAGACATATATATGCTACACCGATATTGATAAATATGTGAATATCTGATTGAAAGTGCATATGAAGACATAATTTTAGCTCAACTATTGTTACTTTAAATTGTTTGTATTCTCCCTGTAGCCAATAAGAAGTCCTATGACCATCTGTGGTGATATCGATGGGCAGTTTGATGATCGTGCTGAACTTTTTTGCATCTGGGAAGGTATTTTTCCGCCTTATTATCTTGGATCTCATAATTATGACAACTTGACAAGGGACTGTGTGGTTATTGAATTGCCATGCCACCACATATTTTGTTTATTTGTTTTTAACGTTTTCAGACGTTTAGTTTCATGTGGTTCATTTTTCAATTGCAGTGCCCGGACACTAACTAATTAGTTATGGGGGATTATGTCGATCAAGGATATTCTTCTGTTGAGACCGGTAAAGGTTGAGACTGTATCGGTAAGAGGAGTTTAATGTATTTGTTGATAAATCAGCTTTTTCCATTTGCAAAAATGCATGTAAAGGATAATATAACAGTGGCATCTCAAAATTAAAAATAAAGCAATTGTTACTTAAATATGAAAAAGAGGTTTAACGACAATAATGATTTGAATAGTTTCTTTCTTTCGATTTTCTTACTTGGCTATTAGAAAACAAATATTGGGGGTAGAATGCATTTCTTTTTCTATGTTGGGTTTCCTGGTATGTCCAAGACTCGAGATAGTGCAGTACCTGATTACCTAGATCTAAGATTATTCTAATATATGATTTGTCTACTCCTCAGAAACTGTTCCAGTTAGGACCAAAAAAAGACAATGTTCCTCGAGTCTTCAGGCAGTTGCTGATGTAGCTACGGCTATTAAAGCTGGATTTTAAGATATTGGGATTGATGCTGGTTTGGAATTCATGACTGCCAATCCATTGATGATGTTGTGGTGGTATACAGGATGAAGTTTTCATCAAATCATATAAAGATATTGTTACAGGCTTCACATTTTTAATGAGAAAAATAGAGCAGGTGGGTACATTTTGGTAGATCACGTAAAGTTATGTACTATGGATTAGCAACTAAGAACATTTTAAAAAGAGTTATTGATGTGGACTAAAGAGAAGGAGGAGGATTGGAGTTGAAACATTTGATGATACTGATCATATAATTATATTTTTTGATGTAAAATTAAAAATATACAGTAGTATATTAATTACCCGTTAATAGAATAAACTTTAAAACTTTTGATTTCATGGATGCATGTGTCTATTTATATAACTTTTGCTTAATATATTTGTTATGGTCTCATTTGATAAGTGAATTTAAAATTAATCATATATTATTACTTAAAATGTAATTATAGAGCTAGCCTGCCTATCGGGCGGATCTTGAAGCTAGTTAACTATATGACATATCAATATCACAAGGGAGATGATTTGCACACTTTATTTTTTGATTGAGACGCTTATATGTACAACCGGTTACAGCAATGTACATCTACATTACAACAATTTAATGCACAAGATTAAGTGTCCCAATCAAAAAATAGAGTATGCAAATAATTACCTATATCACAAACAACAACACACAAGAATAATTATGAATTTCAGAATTATAAACACAAATTAGATATTATAGAATGACACACAACAAAATGTAGTAGCATAGTAACTATAAGAATATAACAGTACAAAACATTTTATTATGTACAAATACATTATTGAATTACGTACAACCAGAGGGGTGTGCAATAGGTGTTGTCGCACACGGCCTCTACTAAAAAGGGTCACATTGTATTGGTTTAGCATATAAATACGTATAATATTAACATATAGACTAAAATACACCGTTGGTCCCTGAACTTGGCTCGACAGATCGCGATGAGACGAAACTGGCCATATTCATCGTTGGGGGTCCCTATTTCAAGGTTTTCACTCGCTACAAGTCCTTGGACCATTCTGCCGTTAGTCAAGGACATCTCAAGGCGTTACATATGTCTTTAGTCCAAGGGCAATTTTGACATTTCCATATTTCAAGCGTGCTCGATACACTTTTCTGTGGCTGCGACAGTAAATAGGGCCTAATAAAAGCAACTCATATTCACCACTCATCCCTAAAGTCTCCTCTACCAAAACTAAATCTTATCCTGAATTTTTCCGATCTACTTGTAATAATGGTTCGTTGTGCTTGTGGTAGGCTAGCTGTAGTTAAAACTTGCTGGAATAATGTCAACGCCGGCAGGCGATACTATGCATGTCCTGTTCAGGTTGGCTAGTATTCTACATAATAATGCTTGTATTTTTTTAATTTAACATGTTTAGTTAATAGTTTCATCTTGGAGTCAGCTTTTAAGTGTGTTCAAACGTTTGTTTTCTGATTTTTTGGGATCCAGGTGTCCCATAAATGGGTGGTTGGATCCACCACAGACCACCAGAGCAAGGGAGGTGTTCTGTTGGGTTCAGTAAATACCCAAACCCCTTAATCTAGGATTTGAATAGAAAATAACCTAAGTTTAATCCGTTAAACACTATCAGGTCACTGAGTGCATAGTCTCTCAGTGAGCCATTTCAGGTTACTCAGTACGAGGCGAAGAAGAAGCCTCTCCAATCAGCAAGGCGGAACTTAATGGGTGAAGACTAAGTCAAGAAGAAGATGGTGGATTCAGTGAGTGATGACAATAACTCACTGAATCCCTAAGACTCCTCTCCAACTGTTAGCACTGAAGACAAACTGAAGGAAGAGACTGAAGGCTTTGAAGACTGAAGAATGAGCGGGACTAGGCGGGAAAAGTTTACCCAGATAAAACTAAGTCCCCAAGTGCTTTACCCAGATAAAACTATGTCCCTATCTACTAAAGCCATATCTTCCCATTTATAGTAAGCGGCGATACTAAAGGATTCTCTGTTAAGGAAAGAAGCTTCGCCGCCTGACTACTAATAGCAAAGTAAACAATAATCGAATATATCTATATTCGTGATTACTGTGATCAATGTGTTTGTCTTCTAGGATAAAGTTAAAATCATACTTGTATAAATAGCATAAGAGAATGAGTGAAAAGTTTAAGCTTGTGAATTGTAAAAACACACACACACAAGCCAACTTTTCACTTTTCCAAATACAACTTTATCCTTGAGATAGCTCAGTGGGTTCTAAGAGTTGTACTCAAACTTAGCCTGAGCTTAGAGAGGAGTCACCCAAACTTTGTCATTTCAATCCCAAGTACTATTCCGCAAGTAATTGGGTAACGTATTCTTTTGATTTATTTCTAATAAGAATATGATGTTGAAAATTACTTTGTGTGTTTTACTTACATTAATTTCAGTCATTATTCACTATTAAATTGTTTTAAGTACTTAATTGTTTTTTAAACTATAGTGAATAGGGAACAACAAGTGGTATCAGAGCCAGGCTGATTATAAAACCTTTTAAGCCGCTCTAAAACGTTTTCAAATCAGGATCCCTATGGCTGAAACTGATGTACCCCAACTAGTTGATAAAAAGGGTGGAACTTATTCAGCTGTTGCCCCTAGACTTGAAGTTGGCAAATTCAACAAATGGAAGAAGCGTATGCTTTGCTATTTGATTGGGATGGAACCTTATTATGTCAAGTGTATAAATGAAGGTCCATTTATCCCAAAAACTGCTGAAGGTTTGCCCAAACCTGAAGCTCAGTGGACTCAGGATGAAAGGAGAGTGGTGAATCAGGACCAAAGACTCAAAAGTATCATCATATCATGTCTTCCTGATGATATAATGGAGTCAGTTATAAGCTGCAATACAACTAAACAAACCTGGGATGACCTAGTCCATAGCCATGAAGGTCCATCTGATACCAAGGAAAACAGGATTATGGACCTGAAACTTGAGTATAATACCTTCAGGGCTAGGGACTTTGAAACTCTCTCACAAACTTACACCAGATACAAAACTCTTTTAAATGAACTGGCAAATGATGGTGTTAAGTTGTCCAAACATGAGATTAATGTTGGTTTTGTAAGTTGTCTACCTGAGAAGTGGTTGAACTTCTCTCAGGGACTTAGAAATGCAAATCATATTCAAAATCTTGAACTTCCTGAAATTTATGGGAAATTTGTCTATGAGGAAAGCCTCATCAACAGACGATACCCTAACTTAAAGAAGTCTCAGGAAGTCAAGAAGTCCCTGACCATCACCTCACCTATATCAACTGCCTTCTTTTCTAACAATGTGGTTCTAGATTTTCAAGAAAATTCCGATGATGAGCCTGATGAGAGATCAAGTGAGGAGTACCTAAATGACCTGAATGTTGAATTTCAGGAAAGGGCACTCCTTGCAAACTCTCGAAGGTTTATTAAAAGAAACAAAGGTTTTTCAACTGTTAAAGCAAATGAGGACACTGAGTGCTTTAAGTGTCACAAAAGAGGTCATTTTGCAAAAGACTGTTTTTCAAAAACAATTTCTGAACCCTCTTACAGACCATCAGGGTCAAATCAGTCCTCAGGCTTTAGCAAATTTCAACCTAAAATCTATCAGTCTCATCAAAACTTTCAGAATAAATCTGACCAGAACAAAACAGTAGATTTTGAAGCCAAGTATAGGAAAATCAAAGCTAAGCTTGCATTACTTGAGGCCAGTCCCTCAGAACCAAAAAGTGTTCAATCTGTGCAGGGTAAAAACAAAGGTCTTGTTGCTGAAACCTTCGACTGGGATGAAGAGCCAGTCTCATCAGATGATGAAATGGTGCATGTCAGCGCACTGATGGCCCTCTCAGAGGAAGACAAGCTAGCTGTTGGAAAGAATCATGCCAGAAATGAAGAATGGGTCAACATCACAATGAAGAAGGTAAATATTCTACTTTCTATGGATGATGATTCTGATTGGCAGTCCTATATGAACTATATCAATGTTGATCTTAAGTTTGTAGAGGAGCAAAGACTAAATCTTTTTTCTAAGTACAACAAGTTATGTTTTGAATTGAATAAGTGTAGGGATGAGTTACTTGTGTTAAAACAAAACAAGCTTGAGGCTATCACCTTACAAATTCAAAATACTGAATTAGTTAAAAGAAATCAGGCTCTTCAAGATGAACTTAAAAAAGAAAAAGAAATCATTGATAGTTGGACCAACAAGAATCCAAGAGTCTTTGATGCTGTGGGTGCCCCCAGTAGCAAAAAGAGAGTCATAGGTGAACATCATCTTTCTGACTCTCACAACAAAGTCCAGAGTCCTAAACCATTTGTGTCTGGTGGCATGATTACCAATATGTTGTCTGTTCCCAAGCCCAGTGCTTGGATTCAAAGACTTAATCCTGAGAGTAAGCTTCCTAACTTTGTGTGACAATCCGTCAATTTCCCGACTATTATTTATATCAGAATATGCGAGTTATTTATTTTCTGATCATTATAACTCTTAAACGAGTAGTTATCTCGTGTTTTCCCAAGTCTTGGCACCACACGCGTACCGACACCATAATAAAATTGACGCAAAATTTACTTTTTAATTTCAAAGTAATAATAATAGCATAATATTTCGCTCGTCAAAACGTCTCCGGAAATATAAAAATTATAAGATACGGATACCCGAGTAATATTCTACTTAGATAAACGTTATTCTGTACGGAACAAATTATACAGTACGGGGTACATATAATACACTAAATAATAATAATAACAAAAATACACCTAAATATTCTAAACCGACAACACGCCCCTCCCCTACCTCCTTTTCAGAACTTGTTCTTTCTTCTCCTGGAAAAGATCTTCACGCCATTCTCATCTCCAAAATCAAAACATCCTATTTTAATGATAAACACCTCTGGCACCTTTCTACACTTCTCCAAACTACTTCTAAGCCTAGTTTATAGATGCCATACGTGGAGGAGAGGTGTGGAAGAATGCTTAAAATGGGTAGAGACATGTTCTGAAGGTTCAAGAGATTCGCAAAAATACTCCTAGTCTTTCATCTACAAAGGGATTCAATCTCAGAAGAGTATCATCATCTTCCATCTCAAACACAAAAAAAAAAAAATTAGGGTTTGGTAAATCAAAGGGCTTTTTGAAATTACCAAAGGGGTTTTGTTATTCAAGGTCTAAGGAGTCCAAATCAAGCTTCAATTTGTTCTAATTCATCCTAGTTCGTGTACAATTAGAGTTTTTGGGTTCGGTTCTTCATTTCACTCGACCCACTGTTGATTGTGTAAGATTAATACTTTGATACTTTTGAATTTAAGTTGTTAATTAATTTTGTACACTTTCAATTTATTCTTCATGTATGTCGAAATAAAAATTGTTGATTGGTAAATTGTTATGTTGTGTTGTTTTCCTGTCGAAACACAAACAAAGAAACACAAGGGCAAGGCTAAAAGTTAAAATAGAAATTTTTGTCAATCGAGATTAAAAACATGAAAATAATAATAATAATAATAATAATAATAATTTTCGAAATCTTGTGCATTGTTAATCTTATGTGAAAATCCGTTCTGTGGCACTTATATGTTATACTTTTGCTTTGGTTGCGACTGGTCTGGACATTGTCGTTAGTCTTGGGTCATGGTTAAAGAGAGTATTACAAAGTTAGAATCAAGTCTTTGTGTTTGTTTTACTTAGTCAAAAGGTCTCAAGCTCTTGCACTAAAGAGTCAGTTGGTTCACGCCTTGTTCACAAGGCCGAAAGTATGCTCGGTTTGTTTAAACTTGGTCACTCGATGCTTGGCATCAAAATATTTGGCTTAAATCCTTGCGTTTAAATGCATTCACAAAAACTGAAAACACAAACTTTCTATTAAACCAAAAAAAAAAGATCATGTGGTGACATAATTGTTGTATTACTAGGCCAAAGCCCTTTTTAAAGTTTAAGGATGTCTTGGGTGGTTAACTTTGGGCCACAATCTACTAACCTTAACGAGGGTGTGTTTGTTTTGTATTAAGGAAATCATTTTTTTTAATCTAAAATGTCAATATTGAGTAAGAACCATTTTTAGTAATCATTTATGCGAACCACGTATCATCCTAATCAACCTACCTCGCGACATGATCCTTGACTCGTTCGCCCTATATGTTCGCGACGCATCTTGCATTGTTGTTCCATATCGCTAACAATATCAAAAACACAAGTCACAAATAAATTAATGAGAACATAAACAATAGCATAATTGTCTAAATAAAATAAGTTTTACTTATGAAAATATAAATGGATATTTTGTATTACTCATAATAAAATTAAATATTTCCATAACTCTAAGCCAAAAATTGTTGGAAATATAAACTTTTAGTCATTTACTTACAATACTAAATTCAGTTATTTAAATTTGATAAAAGCTATTATTATAAAAACTTTCGACATTTGTCATCAAACAAATAAGATTATACATTTGGGTCATGCCCAATTTTTCCAAAAACTTACATTTATAACTAGTAAAAGTAATTTAATACAATCTCTTAGAGTACGATTTTAATATACTTTTATCATCAACTAGTATTAATCATATATAAATGTATATACTTTTAACGACTTTTAATTATAATTAGTTAACATCTAATACTATGAGTAATTATTTTTGTACGTCGTTCTTCGGTTGTCATTGAACCAAAGATTCTTTCGTCATTGATATTTTCTTATTATGTACTTATGCACTTTCAAGAGCCAAAACCTACACACACACACAAAATATATATTAAACATTAATCATTGCCACTCAAGCAACAACAAAACTTTTATTAAACTTTGTCGAGTCATAATCATGAATAAAGACTAAATTTGCCATACTAATCTAGGTCGCGTGTCGGTGCCTTCCAATAATTCTATTTGACTGCTGCTTTAGACTGCTAATTGCCAAGGTGAGTATTCACAACCCCCTTTTTACCGTTTTACTTATTTGGGGTGAAATGCATGAAATTAAATCTTAAACTATATTTTTGTTCTAAATTATAAAATTATTTGGATTATTTGATATATCTTGAACCCTTTGGCTTATTATGACTTTATGACTTATTCCTGATCCCTTAGGATGCTTAGATCTATAATGTGCCTTACGTGCTAAGTCTTAAAGTCTCCATTGTTCGGAGCAACCCTGAATTGATAATATTATAGCTATGTACTGTGCAAGTCTCCCTCTGAGCAATACTAAGTCTCCATTAGAGCCATACTAAGTCTCCTTGTCGGCAGGAGCAACACAAAGTCTCCCTTGTTCGGAGCAGGCGTGATCTATTATATATTAGGCATTATTTATCATGGATTATTATGACCAAATGTGTATTAATTACCGGGCATACTACTTGAACTATGGGAGTGTATGTGAACTTATATGTTACAAGTCTTGTATGGGCGGGACTTGTAACATGGTGAGTTCATAGGACACTTGCCAGGCAGACTTTCTAATTATAGTTTTCATAAAACCTGTGTACTCACCAACTATTTTCATAGTTGACCCGTTTTCTCATGCATTTCAGGTGATCGTTGTTTAGCTTATATTATGAAGATTTTAAATAAAGGAGTCGTCACAAGTTATCTGAGTCGTCATGTAGCAAAATGTTATCCTTTGGGAAGTCAAACTTTATGTCTAAATTGCCAAGGTCGGCTAGAACCTTGTTGTAATGTTACAATATTTCTTTAAATTTAAATTATGGTATTGTACTATATCTCTTTGCGATGCATATTGATTATGTTACACCTCGCGTTTCCGCCTCCTGCGGGGTGTGACAGATTGGTATGAGAGCCGAGGTTATAGTGAATGCCGGTTTTTATAAAATAAAAATCGCAACTATAACCAAAATAAAATTTTCTTAAAACGCGGAAACATCATACGAGTCGACTAGCACCAGCTTTGCATCGTTACTCCTAAATTATGCATAGCCTGTACACCTATGCATAATTCAGGAGGAATCATACAGTGATGGGATTAGTAGCATCGAATCATGTTGGTCGAGTCTTAAAGAGTCTGATCACCTGGAACTGCATTAGTCGCGTGAGTATGCATAACATGTTTATGTGTCCATTATACCTTATATACATTTTATGTATGCCTTCTTCTTGCTTTATAGTATGACCTGATAGGCTAGGCACGTTCTTGTTCCCGTCACATTACACTCACTACCTGTCGTCGTCCTGAACATCATCCGCCATTGTCTCACTCAACCAAATGCTTTGGCCTATTGTAGAATCATGACTACAAGGAACACCCGTTCAGGAAGCATCAACAATGAAGCCCCGAGAGACAGTGCTGCTGGATTGGCGGATCTCCTCACTCAGATTGTCGCACACATTGATGCAGGACGAGCCAATGAGGGAGCTGGTACCTCAACCAATGGCCACGGATGCAGCTATAAGACCTTCATGTCATGCAGGCCAAAGGAATTCCATGGCACTGAGGGTGCCATTGGCCTGCTATCATGGTTTGAGAATGTTGAGTCGAAACTTAGCATCACTAAATGTGCTGAAGGAGATAAGGTTGAGTTCTCTGCGGGTCTACTTCAGGGTCAAGCACTGACCTGGTGGAACAACCAGCTGCAGACCAGAGGGAGAGAAACTGCAAATGGATTATCTTAGGAAGAATTCAAGAAGCTACTAACTGAGGAGTACTGCAGGAAGGATGAAGTGCAGAAACTGGAAGCGGAATTCTGGAACCATTTGATGGTAGGAGTAGAAGTCGACAAGTACACAATTCGCTTTCATGAGCTGACCAGGATGGTCCCCCACATGGTCTCTACTGTGGAGAAGCTGATTGATCGATACATTTGGGGTTTGATTCCTGAGATCAGGAGAGATGTCACCTCATCCAACCCAACTACTCTGCAAGCTGCTGTGGGAATGGCATACCGCTTGACTAATGACGTGATCAGGTCTGGAGGGCTAGCAAAAACAAACGACAATGGGCGAAAGCGACATGAGGATCACCAGGGAAGCCGAGACCAGGACCAACAAGACAAGAGGCAGCGAGTAACCAGGAACTATGGAGCGACGATGCAGGAACGCAAAGGATATGCAGGTCCACATCCTAAGTGTACTCGATGTAACCTTCACCATTCAGGAAACTGCCTAAGGGGCAATATATGCAAACAGACAGGCCATCTTAGCTGGAAGTGCTCAAGCAAGAATGGAAACCAAGGACAGAAGCCAGCATGTTATGAGTGTGGAAGTCTGGACCACCTCAGGAACACGTGTCCTAAGTTGAATAGGGCACAGAAGTCGGAGCATGGTAACATGACTCTCGTTGTAGCACTTGATGGTGATAACCCAACCCGTGGAGGCAATGTCAGCCCAGCTCGGGGTCGAGCATACTTCCTGGGCACTAAGGAAGCTCGCTAAGACACAAGCACCGTGACGGGTACATTCTTTTGATCACCCACTCTATTTCAGTATCTTCTGTTTCTAGTTCATGGCATTGATTAGTGTAGAACCTTGCATCATGAGCCTTAGTTTAATTGTTGCCTTCTCACTAATCTGAGCACCCCACTATTAGTTGATTTGATTGGTTTAAACAATTTCAAACTTGAGCCAAACTTTCAAAAGGTCTCTTACATAGATGAGAAGCCATCTTTTTCTGACAACTTGTTTCCTAGCTTGATCTAGTGACAGTTCTTGTTTGATGAGTTGTGAAAATCAAGTTAGAATTCAAGTTGTTACTCAACTTACACAACTTAAACAAATGACCGGTCAGGTCGACAAGTTGTGAAAATTCACCAACTAAGAGTCTTTTGAGGGCAAAGTTTGAGAATGAGAAAATTTGAACCATGAGAATGTACGCCTGTAGTGTAGACGGACTGAATCTCGAGGACGAGATTCTTTTTAAGGTTGGCAGACTGTGACAATCCGTCAATTTCCCGACTATTATTTATATCAGAATATGCGAGTTATTTATTTTCTGATCATTATAACTCTTAAACGAGTAGTTATCTCGTGTTTTCCCAAGTCTTGGCACCACACGCATACCGACACCATAATAAAATTGACGCAAAATTTACTTTTTAATTTCAAAGTAATAATAATAGCATAATATTTCGCTCGTCAAAACGTCTCCGGAAATATAAAAATTATAAGATACGGATACCCGAGTAATATTCTACTTAGATAAACGTTATTCTGTACGGAACAAATTATACAGTACGGGGTACATATAATACACTAAATAATAATAATAACAAAAATACACCTAAATATTCTAAACCGACAACACGCCCCTCCCCTACCTCCTTTTCAGAACTTGTTCTTTCTTCTCCTGGAAAAGATCTTCACGCCATTCTCATCTCCAAAATCAAAACATCATATTTTACTGATAAACACCTCTGGCACCTTTCTACACTTCTCCAAACTACTTCTAAGCCTAGTTTATAGATGCCATACGTGGAGGAGAGGTATGGAAGAATGCTTAAAATGGGTAGAGACATGTTCTGAAGGTTCAAGAGATTCGCAAAAATACTCCTAGTCTTTCATCTACAAAGGGATTCAATCTCAGAAGAGTATCGTCATCTTCCATCTCAAACACAAAAAAAAAAATTAGGGTTTGGTAAATCAAAGGGATTTTTGAAATTACCAAAGGGGTTTTGTTATTCAAGGTCTAAGGAGTCCAAATCAAGCTTCAATTTGTTCTAATTCATCCTAGTTCGTGTACAATTGGAGTTTTTGGGTTCGGTTCTTCATTTCACTCGACCCACTGTTGATTGTGTAAGATTAATACTTTGATACTTTTGAATTTAAGTTGTTAATTAATTTTGTACACTTTCAATTTATTCTTCATGTATGTCGAAATAAAAATTGTTGATTGGTAAATTGTTATGTTGTGTTGTTTTCCTGTCGAGACACAAACAAAGAAACACAAGGGCAAGGCTAAAAGTTAAAATAGAAATTTTTGTCAATCGAGATTAAAAACATGAAAATAATAATAATAATAATAATTTTTGAAATCTTGTGCATTGTTAATCTTATGTGAAAATCCGTTCTGTGGCACTTATATGTTATACTTTTGCTTTGGTTGCGACTGGTCTGGACATTGTCGTTAGTCTTGGGTCATGGTTAAAGAGAGTATTACAAAGTTAGAATCAAGTCTTCGTGTTTGTTTTACTTAGTCAAAAGGTCTCAAGCCCTTGCACTAAAGAGTCAGTTGGTTCACGCCTTGTTCACAAGGCCGAAAGTATGCTCGGTTTGTTTAAACTTGGTCACTCGATGCTTGGCATCAAAACATTTGGTTTAAATCCTTGCGTTTAAATGCATTCACAAAAACTGAAAACACAAACTTTCTATTAAACCAAAAAAAAAAAAGATCATGTGGTGACATAATTGTTGTATTACTAGGCCAAAGCCCTTTTTAAAGTTTAAGGATGTCTTGGGTGGTTAACTTTGGGCCACAATCTACTACCCTTAACGAGGGTGTGTTTGTTTTGTATTAAGGAAATCATTTTTTTTTTTATCTAAAATGTCAATATTGAGTAAGAACCATTTTTAGTAATCATTTATGTGAACCACGTATCATCCTAATCAACCTACCTCGCGACATGATCCTTGACTCGTTCGCCCTATATGTTCGCGACGCATCTTGCATTGTTGTTCCATATCGCTAACAATATCAAAAACACAAGTCACAAATAAATTAATGAGAACATAAACGATAGCATAATTGTCTAAATAAAATAAGTTTTACTTATGAAAATATAAACGGATATTTTGTATTACTCATAATAAAATTAAATATTTCCATAACTCTAAGCCAAAAATGGTTGGAAATATAAACTTTTAGTCATTTACTTACAATACTAAATTCAGTTATTTAAATTTGATAAAAGCTATTATTATAAAAAATTTCGACATTTGTCATCAAACAAATAAGATTATACATTCGGGTCATGCCCAATTTTTCCAAAAACTTACATTTATAACTAGTAAAAGTAATTTAATACAATCTCTTAGAGTACGATTTTAATATACTTTTATCATCAACTAGTATTAATCATATATAAATGTATATACTTTTAACGACTTTTAATTATAATTAGTTAACATCTAATACTATGAGTAATTATTTTTGTACGTCGTTCTTCGGTTGTCATTGAACCAAAGATTCTTTCGTCATTGATATTTTCTTATTATGTACTTATGCACTTCCAAGAGCCAAAACCTACACACACACACAAAATATATATTAAACATTAATCATTGCCACTCAAGCAACAACAAAACTTTTATTAAACTTTGTCGAGTCATAATCATGAATAAAGACTAAATTTGCCATACTAATCTAGGTCGGGTGTCGGTGCCATCCAATAATTCTATATGACTGCTGCTTTAGACTGCTAATTGCCAAGGTGAGTATTCACAACCCCCTTTTTACCATTTTACTTATTTGGGGTGAAATGCATGAAATTAAATCTTAAACTATATTTTTGTTCTAAATTATAAAATTATTTGGATTATTTGATATATCTTGAACCCTTTGGCTTATTATGACTTTATGACTTATTCCTGATCCCTTAGGATGCTTAGATCTATAATGTGCCTTACGTGCTAAGTCTTAAAGTCTCCATTGTTCGGAGCAACCCTGAATTGATAATATTATAGCTATGTACTGTGCAAGTCTCCCTCTGAGCAATACTAAGTCTCCATTAGAGCAATACTAAGTCTCCTTGTCGGCAGGAGCAACACAAAGTCTCCCTTGTTCGGAGTAGGCGTGATCTATTATATATTAGGCATTATTTATCATGGATTATTATGACCAAATGCGTATTAATTACCGGGCATACTACTTGAACTATGGGAGTGTATGTGAACTTATATGTTACAAGTCTTGTATGGGCGGGACTTGTAACATGGTGAGTTCATAGGACACTTGCCAGGCAGACTTTCTAATTATAGTTTTCATAAAACCTGTGTACTCACCAACTATTTTCATAGTTGACCTGTTTTCTCATGCATTTCAGGTGATCGTTGTTTAGCTTATATTATGAAGATTTTAAATAAAGGAGTCGTCACAAGTTATCTGAGTCGTCATGTAGCAAAATGTTATCCCTTGGGAAGTCAAACTTTATGTCTAAATTGCCAAGGTCGGCTAGAACCTTGTTGTAATGTTACAATATTTCTTTAAATTTAAATTATGGTATTGTACTATATCTCTTTGCGATGCATATTGATTATGTTACACCTCGCGTTTCCGCCTCCGGCGGGGTGTGACACTTTGACTCTGGAAGAATTCTAGAGCCTGAAAGTCAAGCTCTAAAGAGCATGCTTGGACTCCCAGATGTGCCCAGTAGCACTGAACACATCTCTGAGTCTGAAGATGAATCTCAAGCACCACTTCCACCTTTGGAACCTCTTTAGGGTGCCGATCCTAGCTCTGAGCTTACTCCATTACAATATAATCCACACTCTCCTAAAGAAAGGTCTGGACTTGGCAGAACCATCCTGAAAAGACCATCAAAACCAACTCAATAAGACTCCACCCCCACTGAAACTTCGATATCCTCAGTCTCCACTGAAGCTGATCAGATTCAGAAACTGACTGAACTTGTGAGGAAGCTAACTGACAAAATGGAATCCATTGAAAAGGTCCCTGAATCATTCAAGGAGACAAAGTCAGCTTCCTCTAGTTCCTCAAAATCAAAAGCCACCACCAAAAACAAGCAGAAGTGTGATCTGTGCCACTATACCAGTCACACCACTGACAACTGTTATAGAATCCTTTTTTGCATGATCTGCAAAAAGGATGATCACAGAACTGTTGACCACTTGCAATATGTAAGCTCTCTCAGTCAAGCAAACTACACCAAAGTTGGTCATCAATATGCTTCTTCATCCAAGTCAGCTTAAAAGTTGAGAGCAAAGCCTTTTCCTCTTTGCCCATACTGTGGCTTTAATGATCATCGCCATGATGATTGTCTTATGAACATATGCTGTGATATTTGCGGTAACAAAGCTCATAAGACATATCAGCATGACAATGTCATCCATGTAAGGAGATGTTCAAAGCAACCCAAATCCACTGAGTCATCCACAGTCTCTAAATGCAAAACCTGTGGTAGCTCATTGCACTCCACCACTGACCATGAATCGATTGCTCAATTCAAAGAGACCATGAGACCCAAGCCCACTAGTAAGTGGGTCACGAAGAGAAACTAATTCAGTTTACTACTTGTGCAGAGGCATGCCAGGGAGCCTATCTGGCATCTAGACAGTGGATGTTCAAGAAGCATGACTGGTGTGAAGGAATATCTGCACAAGTATGTAAAGGAACCAGGGCCAAAGGTAGTATTTGGTGATAACTCATCATGTCCCACTGAAGGTTATGGTTCAGTAAACTGCAATGGAATAGCTTTCTCTAGGATTGCTTATGTCAATGGTCTCAAATACAATCTCATCAGTGTCAGTCAGCTATGTGATGCTAAGTACATTGTACAATTCAATGACAAACAAGGTACCATTTTCAATGCCAACAAGGAAGTTGTGTTGATTGCTCCTAGGAGAGACGATGTTTATGTCTTAGACATGTCAACAATCTCTAAAGATGGAACCTGTCTCTTTGCCAAAGCCACTGAAACTATCAACTGGCTGTGGCACAAGAGACTCTCACACTTAAACTTCAAAAACATCAACAAATTGGCAAAACAAAACAAGGTCCTTGGCTTACCATCACTGGTTTTTGCAAAAGATAAACCATGCTTAGCCTGTGAAAAAGGCAAACATAAAAGAGCATCTTTCAAAACCAAGCAAAACTTCTCTATCAAAAGCTGCCTTCACCTCTTGCATATGGATCTCTTTGGACCAGTCAGTCCTAGATCAATCCAACATGAGAAGTATACACTTGTCATTGTTGATGAGTTTTCAAGATACACTTGGGTATACTTTCTTTCCAAAAAGAGTCAGGCAGCTGATACTATAATGTCATTCATCAGGAACATTGAAAACCAGAATGACATTACAGTGAAACAAATCAGAACTGACAATGGTACTGAATTTAGAAATGCTTAGCTTGAGAGTTTCTGTGATGAAAAGGGAATCTCCCAAAATTTCTCATCTCCTTATACCCCTGAACAAAATGGGGTAGCTGAAAGGAAAAACAGAACTCTCATTGAGGCTGCAAGAACCATGTTAAATGGCTCAGCCCTTTCAAAGCATTTCTGGACTGAAGCAGTTAAAACAGCCTGTTACACTCAAAACAGGTCAATCATTCTCAAAAGACATAATAAAACCCCATATGAGATATTCAAAGGTAGACTTCTTGACATCAGCTACTTTCATGTGTTTGGATGTCCTGTGTTTATTCATAACCACAAGGATCATCTAGGCAAGTTCGATGCTAAAGCTGATGATGGATACTTTCTAGGTTACTCACTAATCTCCAAAGCCTTCAGGGTATTTAACACAAGGAGACAACAAGTTGAGGAAACTTTTCATGTCACCTTTGATGAAAGTGTAGAAAGCATCAGATTCACCAACACTTCAGTGGAGGATACAGGAATTGACAACTCATCAAGATATCCTCCTGATGAGTACAACTCTGAAACCAATTCCTCATACCAAGCTGATGCTGACATCTCATATTATGTCTTGCCTCACAACCTGTCACAACCAACTATCAGTGAATTCATTGATAATCAGTCAGTCGCTACTGGGATAGGTAACACTGATCCAAATGATCAGGATCCTGTAACTCAAGAACCTCTACCAGAACAAGACACCTCAACAGATGATCTAAATGATCATGTGGCTCTTGCACCTGAACTCACACCTGAACTCCCAGTGACATCTTCAAGCTCAGATCCCAGACCACAAATGTCACACCCCCAAATTACCTGTTTTGCAGCGGAATGGAATTCCTGGGGATTGACTGTCATAGCATCATAATCACAGTTATATTGAACGACCTAAAGTGTCGTTTGGAAAATACATCGCTTGATTTAATAAAATAATCAGAGTTTACAAAGTAGGTCCCAAATGTAAATCAACTTGTGCGGAAATAAGTTTGTTACAATTCAAACGATGTTTTAAAGTACGTAAAACCCAAGTGAGACGCGTCGTCACCACGACTCCATGATGTGTCCAAATGCATGCCATGAAGTGAATGCCTTAGATACCTGAGATAAAACATGCTAAAAGTGTCAACACAAAGGTTGAGTGAGTTCATAGAGTTTGTTTTGAAATGTAAAGCCTTTAGAAATCGTTTATGCAGCAAAGGCATTGTGAATCCACTCAGTTCCAAGTCCCGCCCATACAAAACTTGCAACCTGTGTGTTCACAACCCATTGCCAAGATATGTATAGTCAATGATAATCCCAAGACATTCAGCACAATGATAATCCCAAGACATTCAGCACAATGTTAATCCCACGACATTCAGTCCAATGATAATCCCAAGACATTCAGTCCAATGATAATGATACAGGATATGACTAAACATTAAGTTCAGTTAAGCATGTAGTTTGCAAATAGATATGAATGTCATAAAAGATGATGAGCATGTATCTCCCCCAAAACAGTTATGAAAACAAGTAAAAGTAGGGGCTATGAAAACTCACTTGGTGGAATGATGCGAAGACAAAAGTGAGTACACCGAGATGTAATGTGATACGTTAATCTTGACCTATTGTGAAGGATATGATACGTCATGAGTTGCAATGTAATGTTATGCATGCACTTCGTATGTTATTTATACCATTTACGGGTTTTGAAAATATTACTCGTCGTCGAAAAATACTCTTTTGACGTCTTGACCCTTCAAAATGACTTTACATGTTTTTACGTCAAAATGTCATCCTATAAGAGTTTTATAATGATTTTTGGTGAAATTACCACTTTACGTCGCAAAACAATGTCGTCGGAAAAATCATGAAATCAACAAAAATGGCTCCGGAAAACTAGTCGTAAAATGGTGTACGTCGATCGTTAGAGAACGAACTCGACGGTTTTGGAAAGTTTGTATCAATATCTAAAAGTTTCAGTTCAGGAGTTTTCGTCCAAAAGGTCTCGATCATAGAGATATCAAAGGCTAAAGATGGTGGTTTTTGTTAATTGTGTGCAGAAAATAAGTTTCGGCCCATGTTTGAACCTCCGTAAATAAATTACCATAAATCCGCTTGACAAACGGCTTTTTGATTTGAAAAATATGGCCGATGAACTTGATTTTACTAGAAGACACCTCGTTATAAAAAGTTTCACATCATGGTTAAAAACAGCCGCAAACATAGCCCTTACAGCTAATGAAATACTTGAATCGTAGAAATAATATAATTTTTCAGAAAATAATAGTTACGGCAACTTTATAAAAACGTGCATATATTTGTCGTTTCAAATCCGTTTTCTACGTAAAATATGTCCTTAGCTTCGTATCGAAGTAAACTAATATATTTTTGAGAAGTCGAAATAATTTGTGAAGCTTAAGGCTAGTTTTTGACCCGAAATATGTAAAAACAGCAAGCTGAGTTTTTCAGAAAATAATTCTTTTCGTCGCCAAACTTTAAAAATTCACCACGGCTTCGTTATAACTCCGTTTTTATCCGTTCAAAAGGCCACGGATTCGTTTTAAAGTATATTTTCTAAATATCAAGGCCAAAATTTCGTACTAAATGTCGGATTTTCCAGAAAACTGAAACAAGGACAGAACCTTAAATATAGTTATCGAAAATAGTTTTTCTCGGACAAAACCTATTCTAATCCCTTCAAATCAACTCCAAAGCTAATCTAATCCTACCATACACCTTCTTAGGGTGTCATGGGTTCCTAATCACCATCAAGACCAAAGAATACCATGGGAATATTTATAGGATGACCAATATATTTATATAACTCAATAAATCATGAAATAAATGGTATAAATCACATAACATGCATATAAGCTCCAAAAATGAAAAGAAGCATATGAAAATGATAAGGAAACATAAAAATGATGAGAATATGCTTACTAGTGCAAGTGAAGAGGTGTAGATAACAAAGGATTAACTTAAATATCCTTGGTTTTTATTTCAAAACCATGAAAAGGATATGATCTAGGTTGATAAAAACACTTGATCTTGAGAAAATTTTGATCCCTTTGTTTCTTGATGAGAACCGGTTTTTGAGAAGCAAGAACAAGGAGAGAACTTTCTCACACTAGATAAATAATTTGAGGTGAATAAAATGACTTGAATGAAGGTTGGAGTGAAAGTTTATACAAGTAATAAAAGATTTTTAACAACCACTTGATTCATCCCCCCCCAAGGGCCGGATTTTGGGGGGATTGTGTCCATGAATTATATTTTTTTTTTCTTTCTTAGAACTTGTGTATATATATATTGTGTAATTATTTGACCAAAAGTGTAAGAAAAATGTAGACATTATTAACTTGTAGAGTAAATGGAAATTTTTGGTACAAGTAAGTTTTTATTAGATCAAAATAGAATGTATTGAGATACTAAAAATTGTAAAAATACACTCCTTGTGAAAATTGAGTGATAAAATAATTATCGTAAAATTTTTAAGAAAACGTCGTAATAATTAAACTTTAACGATTAAAATACCAAATAAATTTGAAACACTAGGAAAACTAAAAATATAGTTTTTATGAACTAAATGTGAGTTTAAAAATACCTCGGGATCATTTTTGAAAGTAACGGATTAAATGTTAAAATAATAACTCACGCGATAAAGTTTAATAAATATAAAAATTACGCGTTAAATGTGAAATGAAATGTCATGAATGAATTTATATGATGCAAATGATGTCAATGAAATGTAGACTAATCTTAGTCCATATGAAATGTACGTGATGTTATGATCATGAATTCGCCGCTAAACCTTCAAGGTTACGCGAATTTGAAACAAGTAAACCAAGTTTACGATAAATGTTGAAATAGTGAGGCATAAATTGTGTCGAGAAATGACCTGAAAGTACGGGTTGTCACATTCGCCCATCCAAAAAGGAATTCAGTCCCTGAATTCAATCGTTGTTATGTCTAACGGGTTTAGGGTTTGATGTAGCAAACTTTCCCATTCCCGAGCAAAACCCTCAAAAGACTTTTTGGTAACCGATTTTTACTTAATCTCACAACTCATCAAACAAGAACTGTCATGAGATTAGGCTAAATCGGTTTAGGTAACAACTTGTTTCTAGCTCGATCTTTGCAACTCATCAAACAAGAACTGTCACGCGGATCAAACTGGGAACAAGTGGTTTGAAGAAAATTCTTTTGAAAATTTGGCTCGATTACGGAATTGCTTACACATATAAGCCTACTACTCCCTTCATTGCATGATTCTTCCTGAATTAGACATAGGTGATCAGGCTATGTATAATTTAGGAGTAACTATGCAATGCTTGGACTAATCGACTCATATGTTTGTTTGGTGTTGGGTCAACTGTTGTTAAAATTGTGATGAACATCGAGGAGAGAAGACATGGAGAAGTGTCGTTAAAATGATAGTTAAAGTAAAAAGAATTAAAATCCTCGCAAATGATAACAAATCGGAAAGAAAATAAAGTACGATAGATAAGAATATTTTACAACGAGTGGTTCAGCAAAAGTAGTACATCTTAGGTTATAAAGTTTCGGATACGATGATTAGACATAAACTTGGTACAACATAGTACATAAGGAGAAATAAGACTGTTAGTTCCCGAATTTCTTCAGTCTTCCGCGTCGTTGATACCTTGACGAGCTCCTCCTCCTCCTTCTAACATATATACATTCCCATGAGCACCTTCGACTTGTTGACCTTGGTTTTGAGGACATTGACTTCGATAGTGTCCTTGCTCCCCACATCCGAAGCACGTAACTATGGTCTTGCCTCTACAATTCCTGGCATGGTGTCCTAGTTTTTGACACTTGTAGCACTTAACAGGACAAAGTCCCGTGTGATGATACTTACATCGATTACATAATGGGTAGGTTCCAGCATAACCTCTGCCTTCTATTGGTGCAGCAACATAAACCATTGTAGTCTCTTGCCCTCTATTCTGTTGTTGATGATGGTTAGTGTTACGGTCTTGATTGTTGTTATTGTAACCTCCTTGGTCATTTTCCCATTTTCTTTTGTTGTTGTTGATTTGGTTATCGGTGTTGTTGTCATGGTTTTGGTTATTGTAATAGTTGGTGCAGTTGTTGGGGTTGTTGTTGTTTTGGTTGGTGTTGGGGTACTTGCCTCTCTTCACTACCTGGGCCATGAGCTTTTGAGTCAATCGAATAGCTTCCTCAATCGTTTGCGGGTCAGAAGAAGTCACATCGCCTTGAATAATTTCGGGAAGTCCCCCGATGAAAGCCTCTAGCAACTTCTCATTATCAGAAACCATGGACGGGCATAACACAGCCAATTCTTGGAATCTCCGAATGTAAGTGTCAATATCGTACCCAATGGTTACTAATTCATAGAACTCCGTCTCCAACTTTTTGATTTCCGTACGTGGACAAAACTTCTTAGTCACCAAATTCTTGAATTCATTCCACGTAAGCTTGAAAGCATTCTCCATTCCAATCGGTTGGGCGTATGAATTCCACCAAGACAATGCTCCATCGAGTAATGTGCTCGTAGCAAATTTGACCTTACTATCATCCGGACAGTTACAAAGCAAAAACACCGATTCCAATTTTTCGAACCATCGAACCATTGCTGTAGCTCCCTCGGTACCTCTAAATTTCGTGGGCTCACCACTTTTGAAATCCTTATAAGAACAGCTCTTAACTCCGGATCCTCCGGCATTTCCAGTAGCAGCAGCTAGCCTAGCGACTTCAGCAGCAGCCGCGGCCTCAGCAGCAGCAACCACTGTTTCCCGTTCAACTCTTAGAGCATTAGCAATGCTATCATTCACTAACTTCTGAATAGCCGCTTGGGTCATTTCAACTGTAGCTTTCTTCGGTGCCATATCTTCTTCAAAACAAGAGGAAATGTGAGACGTAGCAAAATCCGATGTTAATAATAAACGCTCCAAAAAATTGTGATAAGAAATGATAAATTTGAGATTATGTTTCAAAAATGATCGACGGGTTCCGAAAAGATGGGTTATGAGGTGTTGTAAGTGCTTCAATGTATGATGGTTTAGAGACTTAATGTGTGAATAAAGTGTAACTCGACATGTTAGCGGTGAAACAAAGGAGTGAGAATGACTTCGCCCTATTTAAAGGTTTATCTCGGCATTCGACGTTATCGGTGATGAGTCAATTGATGTAAAGATTGTGATTGGGAATGACAAGGAATTCTCCACGTTAGAGTATGGGGAAAAGATAATGGGATGGGTATTTAAGGGCATCCATGTGACAATCGATGTGAAATGAAAGTGAATAACTCGAAAAATGTACGTATAAATCACACGCAAAGTGAACATGCACTTATGATGAAATGATGAGATGCTATGGTGATGTAGTTATAGTCTAGGGTCAATGATGCAACCTAGTTCTCTATAACCTGGCTCTGATGCCAATCTGTCACACCCCCAAATTACCTGTTTTGCAGCGGAATGGAATTCCTGGGGATTGACTGTCATAGCATCATAATCACAGTTATATTGAACGACCTAAAGTGTCGTTTGGAAAATACATCGCTTGATTTAATAAAATAATCAGAGTTTACAAAGTAGGTCCCAAATGTAAATCAACTTGTGCGGAAATAAGTTTGTTACAATTCAAACGATGTTTTAAAGTACGTAAAACCCAAGTGAGACGCGTCGTCACCACGACTCCATGATGTGTCCAAATGCATGCCATGAAGTGAATGCCTTAGATACCTGAGATAAAACATGCTAAAAGTGTCAACACAAAGGTTGAGTGAGTTCATAGAGTTTGTTTTGAAATGTAAAGCCTTTAGAAATCGTTTATGCAGCAAAGGCATTGTGAATCCACTCAGTTCCAAGTCCCGCCCATACAAAACTTGCAACCTGTGTGTTCACAACCCATTGCCAAGATATGTATAGTCAATGATAATCCCAAGACATTCAGCACAATGATAATCCCAAGACATTCAGCACAATGTTAATCCCACGACATTCAGTCCAATGATAATCCCAAGACATTCAGTCCAATGATAATGATACAGGATATGACTAAACATTAAGTTCAGTTAAGCATGTAGTTTGCAAATAGATATGAATGTCATAAAAGATGATGAGCATGTATCTCCCCCAAAACAGTTATGAAAACAAGTAAAAGTAGGGGCTATGAAAACTCACTTGGTGGAATGATGCGAAGACAAAAGTGAGTACACCGAGATGTAATGTGATACGTTAATCTTGACCTATTGTGAAGGATATGATACGTCATGAGTTGCAATGTAATGTTATGCATGCACTTCGTATGTTATTTATACCATTTACGGGTTTTGAAAATATTACTCGTCGTCGAAAAATACTCTTTTGACGTCTTGACCCTTCAAAATGACTTTACATGTTTTTACGTCAAAATGTCATCCTATAAGAGTTTTATAATGATTTTTGGTGAAATTACCACTTTACGTCGCAAAACAATGTCGTCGGAAAAATCATGAAATCAACAAAAATGGCTCCGGAAAACTAGTCGTAAAATGGTGTACGTCGATCGTTAGAGAACGAACTCGACGGTTTTGGAAAGTTTGTATCAATATCTAAAAGTTTCAGTTCAGGAGTTTTCGTCCAAAAGGTCTCGATCATAGAGATATCAAAGGCTAAAGATGGTGGTTTTTGTTAATTGTGTGCAGAAAATAAGTTTCGGCCCATGTTTGAACCTCCGTAAATAAATTACCATAAATCCGCTTGACAAACGGCTTTTTGATTTGAAAAATATGGCCGATGAACTTGATTTTACTAGAAGACACCTCGTTATAAAAAGTTTCACATCATGGTTAAAAACAGCCGCAAACATAGCCCTTACAGCTAATGAAATACTTGAATCGTAGAAATAATATAATTTTTCAGAAAATAATAGTTACGGCAACTTTATAAAAACGTGCATATATTTGTCGTTTCAAATCCGTTTTCTACGTAAAATATGTCCTTAGCTTCGTATCGAAGTAAACTAATATATTTTTGAGAAGTCGAAATAATTTGTGAAGCTTAAGGCTAGTTTTTGACCCGAAATATGTAAAAACAGCAAGCTGAGTTTTTCAGAAAATAATTCTTTTCGTCGCCAAACTTTAAAAATTCACCACGGCTTCGTTATAACTCCGTTTTTATCCGTTCAAAAGGCCACGGATTCGTTTTAAAGTATATTTTCTAAATATCAAGGCCAAAATTTCGTACTAAATGTCGGATTTTCCAGAAAACTGAAACAAGGACAGAACCTTAAATATAGTTATCGAAAATAGTTTTTCTCGGACAAAACCTATTCTAATCCCTTCAAATCAACTCCAAAGCTAATCTAATCCTACCATACACCTTCTTAGGGTGTCATGGGTTCCTAATCACCATCAAGACCAAAGAATACCATGGGAATATTTATAGGATGACCAATATATTTATATAACTCAATAAATCATGAAATAAATGGTATAAATCACATAACATGCATATAAGCTCCAAAAATGAAAAGAAGCATATGAAAATGATAAGGAAACATAAAAATGATGAGAATATGCTTACTAGTGCAAGTGAAGAGGTGTAGATAACAAAGGATTAACTTAAATATCCTTGGTTTTTATTTCAAAACCATGAAAAGGATATGATCTAGGTTGATAAAAACACTTGATCTTGAGAAAATTTTGATCCCTTTGTTTCTTGATGAGAACCGGTTTTTGAGAAGCAAGAACAAGGAGAGAACTTTCTCACACTAGATAAATAATTTGAGGTGAATAAAATGACTTGAATGAAGGTTGGAGTGAAAGTTTATACAAGTAATAAAAGATTTTTAACAACCACTTGATTCATCCCCCCCCAAGGGCCGGATTTTGGGGGGATTGTGTCCATGAATTATATTTTTTTTTTCTTTCTTAGAACTTGTGTATATATATATTGTGTAATTATTTGACCAAAAGTGTAAGAAAAATGTAGACATTATTAACTTGTAGAGTAAATGGAAATTTTTGGTACAAGTAAGTTTTTATTAGATCAAAATAGAATGTATTGAGATACTAAAAATTGTAAAAATACACTCCTTGTGAAAATTGAGTGATAAAATAATTATCGTAAAATTTTTAAGAAAACGTCGTAATAATTAAACTTTAACGATTAAAATACCAAATAAATTTGAAACACTAGGAAAACTAAAAATATAGTTTTTATGAACTAAATGTGAGTTTAAAAATACCTCGGGATCATTTTTGAAAGTAACGGATTAAATGTTAAAATAATAACTCACGCGATAAAGTTTAATAAATATAAAAATTACGCGTTAAATGTGAAATGAAATGTCATGAATGAATTTATATGATGCAAATGATGTCAATGAAATGTAGACTAATCTTAGTCCATATGAAATGTACGTGATGTTATGATCATGAATTCGCCGCTAAACCTTCAAGGTTACGCGAATTTGAAACAAGTAAACCAAGTTTACGATAAATGTTGAAATAGTGAGGCATAAATTGTGTCGAGAAATGACCTGAAAGTACGGGTTGTCACAACAAAGTAAGTGGACAAGAACTCAGGACATTGAGCTTGTAAACATCATTTGTGAACCCACTGAGGGCATGCTCATTAGAAGCATGGCTGCTAACTTAACTGCAGCTTCAACCAATGAATGTCTATATGTAGATTACCTATCAGAGATAGAACCCAAAAGTGTCACTGAGGCTCTAAAATACCCAAGCTGGGTTCAGGCTATGCAAGAAGAACTGCAGCAGTTTGATAAAAACAAGGTCATGACCTTGATCAAATGTCCTCAGGATGTAGTAGTCATAGGAATGAAGTGGGTTTTCAGAAACAAAACTGATGAAAACGGCACTGTCATTAAAAACAAAGCCAGACTTGTAGCCAAAGGTTACAGTCAACAAGAAGGCATTGACTATGATGAAACATTTGCTCCTGTTGCAAGAATGGAAGCCATCAGGATCTTCCTTGCATATGCAACATACATGAACTTCAAGGTCTACCAAATGGATGTTAAAAGTGCATTCTTAAATGGTGATCTCAAGGAAGATGTATATGTTCAGCAACCTCCAGGCTTTGAGAGTAGTAAATTCCATGACTATGTCTGCAAGCTTGACAAAGCCCTTTATGGACTTAAACAAGCTCCCAGGGCATGGTATGAAACTCTCTCAGACTTCCTGATACAAAACAAGTTTGTCAGAGGAAAGATAGACAACACACTGTTTGTCTATAGAACTCAACAGGATGTGATACTAGTCCAAGTGTATGTTGATGACATCATCTTTGGCTCAACAAACTACAAACTTTGTAAACAGTTTGAAAAACTGATGACAAAGAAGTTTGAAATGAGCATGATGGGGGAACTCACATACTTTCTTGGACTACAAATCAGGCAAACTGATAAAGGAATATCCATCAGTCAAGAGAAATACACCAGAAATCTCTTGAAGAAATATGAGATATCTGACTGTGCCTCAGTGAAGACTCCAATGGTCCCACCTAACAACCTTGGACCTGATCTCACTGGCAAATCAGTCAATCAAACTCATTTCAGAGGGATTGTAGGATCACTGATGTATCTAACTGCTTCTAGACCAGACATCCAATTCTCAGTCTGTCTAATAGCAAGATATCAGTCCGATCCTAAAGAATCTCATCTCACTGCAGCCAAAAGAATACTTAGGTACCTGAAGGGAACCCCAAACCTTGGACTCTATTATCCAAAATGCTCAGGGTTTGATCTCAAGGGTTACTCTGATTCTGATTATGCTGGCTGCAACATGGACAGAAAAAGTACCTCAGGGTCCTGTCAATTTCTTGGAGGAAAACTAGTTTGTTGGAGTGCTAAAAAGCAACAATCAGTGGCTATGTCCTCAGCTGAAGCTAAATATGTAGCTGCAGCAGGATGTTGTGCCAATGTATTATGGATGAAAAGTCAACTCAGTGACTATGACATCCATTACAAAATGGTGCCCATCTTCTGTGACAACACCAGTGCTATTGCAATCTCCAACAACCCAGTCCTCCACCAAAGAACCAAACACATTGATATCAGATATCACTTCATCAGGGATCACATAATGAAGGGAGACATTGAACTTCATTTCATCCCTACTGAATATCAACTGGCTAATATCTTCACAAAACCCTTGGATGAACCTACCTTCAGGAGACTGAAAGCTGAATTGGGAATGCTTGACATTGAAAGTCAGGTATCTGAAAAACAATCTCAGTAAGTTCTCTGAAATGGTTCATCCTCCCTGAACATCCAAAACAAACCTCTCACTGAATGAATAAGACTCATTCAGGGTCCGTGACATTTGACAAAGAGCATTGAATGAGTAACTAAATGATCCAAGTATCTGTTACTTAAATGTCCTAGGTTGATAACTATGCTAATTTAATATAGGAATATATGTCTCTTTGTCTTACTGTCATCCCACTTGGCATTTAATGCCTCTCACAAAAATATCAAATTGATATTTTATCTCTGCAAAAGTGCACTTTTACTGTGCACTGCAACTGTTCCCTTGAAAAACGGGATTTTACTGCGGGTAATGGAGTGGTAACATTAAATGTGAAAACTCAAACGTTTTTCAAAAACCGACGTTTAATATTCCCATTTGTGCATAAATCACCCCTCTTACCAATCTATAAATACCCTCTTCCAACACAAACAAACACACACAAATTATTTTCTGCAACAAAACTCTATCAAAATCATTTCTAAAACTCATAAATATTTGTGTGTGCTCAAAAACTTTTCAAACCTCTTTTGGAAAACCCCTCTTGTAAACATTTACAAAAGTTTTTCATCACAAACTTGAGAGATCAAAAAAAAAAAAAACTTTGATTATTCTAGTCAAAATATTTTAATGGAAATGGCTAGAACTCAATCTCTCCAGTTTGCTTCTCAGTGGGTAGGGGATCTTACAAATGTTGAATTTAAAACTAATAATGTCATAGGCAATTTTGAATACCTGAAACTTCCCCAGCCTACAAAGACATTATGAAATTTTTGTTTAATTGCCCACTGAAAACGGCCTTTGTTCAGTGTCCCTCCATTGTTTACCAAAATCTCCTCAGGGAATTTTGGGCTACAGCCAAGGCCTATGACCCGACACCCTCTACTGATGAGAACAACCTCAGACCTCTCAGGGAATATCTCATCAGATTCAGTCTTCACGGGGGGCAACAATGATTCACCCTGGATTACAAAACGTTTTGCACTTCAACAGGGCTGGATTACAATAAAGGTGTTTATGTCGCCCATCCTGAACCTTCCACAGTGAGGGATGGGTTAAAACAATTCATTTTAGATCCAACTTTTTTGACAAGACCCCAGTCACCAAAAGCTCTTTTCCCGTGGCTTGGAGGATCCTATTCACTTTCGTGATTCAGGTTCTCAGCGGGAACCACTCATCCACTGAACAAGTTAACTCTATTCAGTTGATGATGGCATACTGCTTGATGAATGGGGTCACTGTCGACATAGGGGAGATCATTTACAGTGATCTCGTGACCAAGCTACAGAGCAAAACTAGGACGAAATACGTTTCGTATCCTAGGTTTGTCTTTTGTGCTTTGCAAGTGTTACTGGGTACAAACTATCCTCAGGAAGAAAAATTTGGTGCTTTACCAGGCATCCTGAGCCAATCAAATTTTCAAAAAGACCCATCCCTTGTCACTCCTATTGAATTGACGGCCCACATGATTGCTGTAAACAATCAGAGTGGATCAGTGTCTCCAAACCCTGCTCCCAAAAAGAGAAAGGGGAAGTCTCAGACTGGGACTAAGACTAAATCAAAGTCTCAGGGCCCTGAGGCTTCAGGAACACTGCCTAAAAGGCACAAAAAGCCCGAGACTAAACAGACACCCACTGACCAGGCAACATCCACCCCCGTGACAACGAAGGACACTGATACATCACAGTCAGTGCCCTTGGTCACATCTACTACTCCCCAAGATCCAGAGGGAAACAAACAACCCGCTAGTAGGGGAGCGCTTTCCACTACGCCTGATGATGACATTAACAAATCCAAGTCTTTTTCTGAGGGCACACTGATCAATCCCAAAGACTCAGGGGGAAACAAACAACCCACTGATAGGGATACAACAATCACTGACTCCGCCAAAGGCACTGGGAAACACCCACCAGTGTCTCAGGGGTCACTGGGGGACAAAGACTCGGAGGGAAAGAAACAACCCGCCGATACGGAACCCAAAACCAATCCTGACTCCGAAGAAGGCACTGGGAAACTCCCACCAGTGTCTGAGGGGTCAACGGGGGACAAAGACTCAGAGGGATATACACCACCCGCTGATATGGAACCCATCACCAACCCCTTACTCACAATTGCTGATGTCACTGGAATTCTATTCTCAGAGGATGAACTTGATGAAACTGAAGATGAAATTTTATCAGCTGGAGAAGAAATGGACGCTGAGGCTCAATCTGAACAAGAGCCTCAGCCTGATCCAACGGAGCATACTGAGTCACCATTTCATCCAGAAGATAATGACTCAGACTCCTCATCATCCAGCTGTGGGGAATTAAACTGTTTTGACAACATTCTTCCAGTCACTGAAAGACAGCTGGTTCAGTGGATTACTAAAGCCTCAAGGAAGCTGTACACTGGGGTTACTGAACAATTTTGGGATCAACACATTGAAGCGGCAGCCAGCTACGCTGATCTTCGATCTGATGTGCTCACCTTCAATGAAAATGTTCATGAGCACAGAGATCTCATGTACCAACACCTTATCAGACTAGATGAAAACCTGGTTAAGTTTCTCAAGCATCTTCAGTCATGTGGAGTTACAATTGATGAAATCAGGGATGCTGTTAAAGAAGACCCAGCAATCAATGCCAAAGTGCTGGAAGCCACTGAGGTGTATGTGAAAAATTCATCTCAACTCACTGAACTGATTGAAACGCTCCAATCTGCAAATGTTCAGGGTCTCCAATCTTCAGTTCAGTCTCTTCAAACCTCAGTGGACTCTTTGAATACTCAGGTAGCTGCTATGGCTCAGGCCTCATCTTCTATGGCCTGGAATCTTGGTCCTCGAATGACTGCATTGGAGATCTCTCAGGCTAACCTGGATGCAAAGGTCACTGGTCTTCAAGCAGATACTTCAGAGATTAAGGCCATGATCACCGAAATCTATCAGGCTTTCAAGGGTCAAGCAGCTCCGTCCCCCTCAGCACCAACTCCAACTCTTGCCCTCACTGAAGCTCCGGCAACAGTTGAGGGGGAGAATACTGCTAAAGAAACTCCTCTTCACACTGAGGGGGAGCAAACACCACCAGTCTCAGTAGCTCCCACATCATCTGCACTAGTCTCAGAAATACCCATCTCCTTACTACCACCACAAACATCAACAACAACAACACTGACGGTCACAACATCAATCATGACAACAACACCACCCTTAGTTGCATCATCTTCCTCAGGCCAGGACAAAGGCAAAGGCAAAATGACAACTGCTGAGCCTGAGAAGATTCCCTATAAAATCGGCGACACTGAATACCTGCTCACACCACAACAGCTGAGTAAACAACTTGCTAAAGAAGAAAGAAGATTGAAACTAGCTAAGGAAGAGAAAAGGAACAGAGAAGCACTGGCAAAGGTTGTCGCCGAAGAAGCTGAGAACATGGGATTAGATCCAAGCAAGCTTTAAAAGGGTCAGGCAGGGCAAAAGTTCAAGGATGCTCAGGCTGCTCAGATGGCTGCAATGAGAAAGCAGTTTGAAGCAAAGAAAAAGAAAGCTGAAGCTGTCAGGCAAGAACGAATTGATCATTACAACTGGACAATGACAAGCCGAAGGAAGTCTGAGAAAATCACTGATGTCAAAATCATCCCCAACTCCAAACCACTAGCAATGAATGTCTACAGGGGGGGTGATAAGAGACATTTCGAGATTCATGATCCCTTAACTTTTGTTGATTTTGGGATCACTGAACTCGATGAGCTTGGTCCAATCATTGAAAAGAAGCAAAATAAGGTGGTCAAGGACCTGATGAAGATGCTCAGCAAAAGATATGAAAGGCTGAGAGATGCACCAGCCCAACTGGGAATTCAGCCTGCCTTGACTGCACCTCAAGGATCTCAACCACAAGCATCCACTGGCAAAAGGAAAAGAGTTGAGTTCCAGCCTGAGATCAAAGTGCCTGGCTTAGAATGCAACAGAGAGCTGCCTAAGGGTGTGAAATTTGTGAACTGTCTAGTGATTGAAAAGCCTGAAAGAGGGCTATTTTTCATTGATGTCTACGGGAACCCATCATTCCAAAGGTGGAGTGATATCGACCAGGCAGGAGTGGCTACTATGATAAGCTATATTCCAGTGGCCTCTCAGATCCAATCCCCAACAAACATCAGGTTTTGTCAAGACCTGAATGCTAAGATAAGAGACCATCCTGACAGGGAAACACTCATCACCAAGAAAGTGAAGCTTGAAGCACTGGGAATCCATCTGGACTGACATCATGTTATCTTTTCTTTGTACTAGTGATAGGAACCATGTAAGATGATTAATAAAGATGTATGTTTTTGTTAAAATACTCAGTGTTCCATATTGTATTCATTAGTACATTTAGTGTAAGAAGAAGCCATTTGCTCACTTACACTGATCAAACACTTAGGCTATTTGTATATCCAAATAGGGGGAGACTGTTGGGTTCAGTAAATACCCAAACCCCTTAATCTAGGATTTGAATAGAAAATAACCTAAGTGTTTAATCCGTTAAACACTATCAGGTCACTGAGTGCATAGTCTCTCAGTGAGCCATCTTCAAGTTACTCAGTACGAGGTGAAGAAGAAGCCTCTCCACTCAGCAAGGCGGAACTTAATGGGTGAAGACTAAGTCAAGAAGAAGATGGTGGATTCAGTGAGTGATGACAATAACTCACTGAATCCCTAAGACTCCTCTCCAACTGTTAGCACTGAAGACAAACTGAAGGAAGAGACTGAAGGCTTTGAAGACTGAAGAATGAGCGGGACTAGGCGGGAAAAGTTTACCCAGATAAAACTAAGTCCCCAAGTACTTTACCCAGATAAAACTATGTCCCTATCTACTAAAGCCATATCTTCACATTTATAGTAAGCGGCGATACTAAAGGATTCTCTGTTAAGGAAAGAAGCTTCGCCGCCTGACTACTAATAGCAAAGTAAACAGTAATCGAATATATCTATATTCGTGATTACTGTGATCAATGTGTTTTCTTCTAGGATAAAGTTAAAATCATACTTGTATAAATAGCATAAGAGAATGAGTGAAAAGTTTAAGCTTGTGAATTGTAAAAACACACACACACAAGCCAACTTTTCACTCTTCCAAATACAACTTTATCCTTGAGATAGCTCAGTGGGTTCTAAGAGTTGTGCTCAGAGTTAGCCTGAGCTTAGAGAGGAGTCACGCAAAATTTGTCATTTCAATCCCAAGTACTATTCCGCAAGTACTTGGGTAACGTATTCTTTTGATTTATTTCTAATAAGAATATGATGTTGAAAATTACTTTGTGTGTTTTACTTACATTAATTTCAGTCATTATTCACTATTAAATTGTTTTAAGTACTTAATTATTTTTTAAACTATAGTGAATAGGGAACAACATGTTCCTCTACTTGCAAAGGCATATCCAGCGTAATGAGGCAGCGTTGCAAGAATGCCAACAAGCCCTCATCAGCGAGACCATGGATACTATAGACGCAGTCGCCAGGGAAAATGAGCTAGAGGCTACTCAAGCCGATACCCTAGCTGAACTTCTCCTTGAGAAGGAGAAACTCTGCCGACTGAGGAACTTCTGTGTTTTCTCCTGGATACTCATCATTGCCGTCTGTATTTGGTTTATCTAGTGGGTTAGCAATGTAGGTGGGTTTTTGCCTTTTCAGTCGGTGGTATGTATGGTCTATGTAAGTAGACGTGTGGCGATGTGTAAGTAGAAGTGTGGCGATGGTTGACTTTTGAAAAGTCAAGTTTTTATGTAGTTTGGTCCTTCTACAGTATTCGTTGTTTTAATTTTATCCTTTAGTCCTTTTGAGTGTTATGCCTTTAATACTTTCTCCTACCCCTTATAAATGATCAAACCCACCTCAGTTGCCACACAAATATTATGTAAGTCAAACCACACCTTAGTAAAAGGATCAAACTCATAACAAAGCTACAAGTATCAAAGATGGATGAATGATGAGAGATGGATGAACAGACACCACTTTCGAGTATCAACATAAACTTGATATGGTGTTGTTCATCCATCTTTCATCCTTCATTCCTGTTTGTCATGATAGAATAACCGTATCCAACTCGAAACCCAGATCCAAGTATCAAAGATGGATGAATGATCAGTGATGGATGAACATACACCATTTCTGAGCACCATAGACATATGAAGTCTCAAGGATGGATGACCAGACACCACTTTTGAGTATCAACATAAACTCCATATGGTGTTGTTCATCCATCTTTGATCTTTCAATAGTGTTTGTGATAATACAATAACAGTAACCAACTCAAAACACAAATGTATGAAGACTCTAAAAACAATACAATAAAAACACAATTAAACCCATACACTAAAATGACATGATTTCATACATAACGCAAATGGATATATTTCCAAATGCATAACATTTTGGAGTCTACAAAGTTCAGAAACATACATTGTTTAAACACATCAAATATTGTTTAGGGGAATACATATTCGATGGATAACATTGGCTTTCATATGCTTAACTAGCATTTTTTTTGTGGTGAAGAAAGCTTTGCTGCTATAATCTTGGTCTTAGTCCAAAATTGCTTTGGAGACCCACCAGAAGCAGCATCAACTTGACTTCCAGATTGAGACTGGACCACACTTTGTTGATCATTACCTGCATAGTTGTCACCTGTAACCTTTTCCTTCTTCTTTGATGTAACTTTTGGCTGGGATGAACCTGTTTTTTGAGACTGTTGTGTAGTGCCTTGACTTCCTGTAACACCTCCTTGCCCAAGACATGTTTTCTTGTTGTGACCAGCATTGCCACAAATACCACAAACCACACTCTTACCAGACTGTGACAAGTTACTGGTTTTTTCACAATTATCATTTTCAGTAAAAGCCCTTGTTCTTTTCTTTCGTGGCCTACCTAATGGTTTATGATGTTTAGGTGGAAGAATGGTTGTAGGCACCTGTGACTTATACCAATGCTCATAACCGTTTATTGGCTGGATGTGGTGTTTGTAAGTTTCTTCCCAAGTCTTAAGCAAGTAACATGGATGAACCCATGATTCAACAGATCCTATTTGCATTCCATTCAACCTCATACACCGGTGGGTAGCAACAGCATGTTTACATGGCATACCTGTAAGCTCCCATCTTCTACATGTACAAGCCCTAGCTTCAACAT